>JAGIQG010000019.1:937595-966103 GCA_024679065.1 Sphyrna mokarran
CTCTCTCTCTCTCTCTCTCTCCCCCCGGGCTCTCTCTCTCTCTCTCTCTCCCCCCCCCGGGTTCTCTCTTTCTCTCACTCTGGGATCCATCATCGAATCGGTCAAACTGCCAGTCCGGAGATTGCGGCTCGAGCGCCATCTTCAGCCCGCGTGACCCGGTCACGTGCCTCCGCCCTCCGCGCAGGCGCGCGGCAGCATTGCTTGCTGGGAGATGTAGTTGCCCGGTGGGAGGCGGTCAGTCCAGGAGGTGCTGAGGTAAAGACAGTGAGAAGTCTCACAACCCCAGCTTAAAGTCCAACAGGCTTATTTGGCAGCACAAGTGTTTAGAGTGCTGCTCCTTCATCACACAAGTAGGAGTTCTGTTCATAAACAGGACATAAACTTCAAACCGACTAATGTCCATAGCAAACTACCCAGCCTTAAAGACACAAAGTTAGTTTGCAGTATAATGTTTGGAATGTGTCTTTACAGCTAATAAGGTCTTAAAGGTTCGGACAATGTAACTGGAGAGAGAATTAAGCGCAGGTTAGAGAGATATGTATTCTCTCCAGACACCACAGTAAGTGAGGTTTTTTGCTAACCCAGGCAAGTCATGGGGGTTACAGATAGTGTGACATGAAGCCAAGATCCCTATTAAGACCGTCCTCATGTGTGCGGAACTTGGCTATCAGTCTCTGCTCAGCGATTCTGCGCTGTCATGTGTTGTGAAGGCCGCCTGGGAGAATGCTTACCCAAAGATGCCGAATGCTCAGGATTGCTGAAGTGTTCCTCAACAGGAAGAGAACACTGTTGCTTGGTGATTGCCGAGCGGTGTTCATTATTGTTGTAGCGTCTGCATGGTCTCCCCAACGTACCATGCCTTTCCTGCAACATATCAGGTAAACAACATTGGTCAAGTTGCAAGAGTATGTGCCATGTACTTGGTATTCTCACAGATGATGGCATCCATGTCGATAATCTGGCATGTCTTGCAGGGGTTGCTATGTCAGGGTTCTGTGGTATCGTGGTCACTGTTTTCTTGAAGGCTAAGTAGTTTGCTATGGACAATGGTCTGTTTGAGGTTGTGTGGTTATTTGAAGGCAAGAAGTGGGGGTGTGGGAACGGCCTTGGTGAGATGCTCATCTTCATCAATAACATATTGAAGGCTCCGGAGAAGATGTCGTAGCTTCTCCGGTCCATGGGAAGTACTGGATGACGAAGGATACTCTGTCCACCATGTCCTGTGTTTGTCTTCTGAGAAGGTTGGTGTAATTCTGTGATTTTTATGTTCCTTTATCACACTCAACTGAGTTCCCATCTAATGCTATTCCCAACATTACTTACCACTACAGTTTTTTGCCGTTTGGTGTGTCAATATCTGAGGAGTCGTGAATGGTGCTAAACAACAGTGAACATCCTCACTTCTGACCTTATGATGTGAGCAAGGTCATTGATGATGCAACTGAAGATTGGTGAGTCTAAGATGCTACCTTGAGGAAATCTTGTAGTGATGTCCTGGAGCTGAAATGATAACCATCTTCTGCCAAACCTGCATTGATCATGATTCCTGCCTAAACTACAAACGTACACACTTACAAAGTCTGTATCCTTCCATTCCCACCCTACTCATGTATTAGTCTAGTTGTCCCTTAAATGCTGCTATCGTACCTGCTCCCACCACCTCCCTGGCAGTGCTTTCCAGGCATTCACCACCCTGTGAAAAAACCCCACATCTCCTCTAAACTTCTTCCCATGCACCTTAAATCTACGTCCCTTTGTACTTGACTTTCCTACCCTAGGAAAGAGCAGCTGACTGTCCACTCTGTCCATGCCAGTCATAAACCTCTATCAGGTCACCCCTCAACCTCCATTGTTCCAGTGAGAACAAAGCTCTTACTCTTAGCTAATATCCTCCAGACCAGGCAACATCCTAGTAAACCTCTTCTATACCCTTTCTGATTCATCCACATCTTTCTGGTAGTGTGACAACCAGAATTGTAATTCTAAATGAGGCCTAACTAAGATTCTGTACAGTTGCAGCATGACTTGCCAATTTGACAACTCAGTGCCCTGACCGATGAAGGCAAGTGTGTCATAGCCTTCTTGATTATCTTATCCACCTGAGTTGCCAATTTCAGTGATTGGTGGGCATGTACATCCAGATCTCTCTGTCAATACTCCTAAGTGTTCTGCCATTTGCTGTATAAGTCATTGACCTTCCAAAATGTATTATCCACACTTATCCGGATTAAACTCCATCTACCATTTTTCCACCCAACTCTTCAACCAGTATACATCTTGCTGTATTCTCTGACAATCCTCTTCACTATCTGCAACTGCATCGATTTTTGTGTCATCTGCAAACTTACTAATCAGACCAGCTACATTTTTCTTCAAATGTATCCATCTTGCCACCCCTTCTCTGATCCTGTGTGACTTCACCTTTGGTACCAGTCTACCATGAGGTATTGTGTCAAAAGCTTCACTGAACCCAATGTAAACATCCACCGCCTTTCCCTCATCTATCATCTTTGTCACTTCCTCAAAAAACTTGATTAAGTTAGTGAGGCACGACATCCCCTTCACAAAACCATGCTGTCTAAGTTCATTTCTTTTCAAATGTGAGTAAATCCTGTCCCTAACAATCTTTTCCAATAATTTCCCTCCCACTGACGTAAGGCTGGCCTATAATGTTTTGGATTATCACTGCTGTCCTTTTTAAACAATGGACAACATTGTTCTCTGGAATTTTGTACAGTCCTCTGGAATTTTGCCTGTAGCCAATGAGAATACAAAGATTTCTGTCAAGGCCCCAGCAATTTCCGCCCTTGTCTCCCTCAGTACTCTGGGGTAGATCCCATTAGGCTTTATGGAGTTACCTACTTTAATGCTTTTTCAGATGCCCAGTACCTCATCCTTTTTGATAGCGACATGACTCAGAATATCTGAGACTTCAATCACCTGGCCTGCTTCATTCCCCTGAGCTCAACAATCACCAGGCAAAACAGTTCCCTCCCTCTGGGCGAACAATTCAGCAGTCATGGGCATTTGGCCTCCGACCTGCGGGTAAATGTTCTTCAAGGGGACCTTCGTGACACACAACAACGCAGAGTTGCTGAGCAGAGACTGATAGCCGAGTTCCGCACACATGAGGACAGTCTTTATAGGGATCTTGGCTTCATGACACACTATCTGTAACCGCTGTAACAAAAAACATTTTGCGTTAGCAAAAAACCTCACTTACTATGCTGGCTGGAGAAAATACACAATTCTCTAACCAATGCTCAGGATTCCCATCACACACATTGTTAGCCACTTTAACACTTGAATAGCAGGTTAAATGTAAGGATTCGCATTCTAATCAGCAATCTGTGACTGTCTGTATGGATATGAGTGCTATTGCAGACCAGAACACTGCATTTGCTTGACGAAGGCTGTAGAGTGTTGTAAAACTTTACTGAGTTTACTCAGTCCAACGCCAGCATCTCTACATCATTCCCCTGAACCAGGTCTGATATAGCTCCTTACAGAGTTGGGCTATTTACATATTATTTTCAACAAACGTCCTGGACACTCCATACAAATTCTGCCCCAAACTCAAAAAAGTTAAAATCATCCACTATAACAACCCTGTTGCATCTTTCCAAAATCTGTTTGCATATCTGCTCCTCTATCTCCTGCTGGCTGTTGGGAAGCCTATAATAAACCCCCAACATTGTGACTGCACCCTTCTATTCTTGAGTCTACTCGTTTTTCCTCATTACTTAAACCCTCCAAGGTGCCCTCCCTCAGTACACTGTGATATTTTCCAAGTATTGTGATATTTAACCAGTAATGCAACTCCCCCGCCCTTTTACATCACCTTCTGGCCTGGCTGAAGTACCAAGATCCTGGAATGTTTAGCTGCCAGTCCTGAACCTCTTACAAGTAAGTTTCTGTAATAACAACATCATATTTCCAAGTACTAATCCAAGTTAAGTTCATTTGTCTTACCTGTTATACTCCTGGCATTGAAACAAATGCACTTCAGACCACTGTGTTCAACAACTACTCCCTGCCTGTTCTTCCACTTCATCTTACTGCCCTTAGTCTGTAGCTCTCCCTCAGTTATTTCTCCTGTCGCTCTGGTTCTTACCCCACTGCCATACTGGTTTAAACCTTCCCGAGTGACTCCAGCAAATCTACGTGCCAGTGTATTGGTGCCTCTCCTGGTTAGGTGTAACCCGTCCTTCTTGTACAGGTTCTACCTGTCTCAGAAGAGATCCCAATGATCAAGATAATCGAACCCATCCCTCCTACACCAGTTCTTTATCCACGTGTTTAGGTCTATTATCTTCCTATTCCTAGTCTCACTAGTATGTGGCACCGGAAATAATCCTGAGATTACAGAAATAGAGATCCTCTTTCTTAATTTACTGCCTAACTCCCTAAACTCTCCTTCCAGTCACTTTTCCTGCCAATGTCATTCATACCAATATGTATGATGACCTCTGGCTGTTCACCCTCCCCTTTCAGGATGTTCGATGCCTGTTCACAGACATCCTTGGCCCTGGTGCCCAGGAGGCAATATACCATCCCGGAGTCTCTTTCCCAGCCACAGAAATGCCTGTCTGTGGCCCCTGACTATAAGAGTACTCTATAAATATTGCTCTCTGGGGCTTGACGCTTCCTGCTGAACAACAGAGCCAGCCATTGTGCCACTGCCCTTGGTTGCTGCTGTTTTCCCCTGATAGATCCAAAACGGTGTACCTGTTAGAGAGGGGTATACCACAGAGCATTCCTGCACTGACTGCTTGCTCTTTCTAGCAGTTGCCCATCTATCTACCTGCACCTTGATTATGTCCTATCCTGCCTGGAAACAATACACATCTCTTTAACCTGTGCTTAAATCTCTTTCCATTCACGTTGTCTTTACTTTTAAGAATTGATTGAATTCTTGAAATGTAAAGACTTACATTTCAATGATTATGTGTGTAAATTGAGTTTGTGTCTTTGTGTCATTTTTACAACTAGAACTGCTAGCCACCTGATGAACGGACAGGCTGTCCCAAAAGCTTGCGGCGTTTGCTACAAATAAACCTGCTTGGACTTTAAACTAGTGTTGAGGGATTTCTTTGTGTTTTACCCCAGTCCAACACTGGCATCTCCACATCATGTATACAAGAAAGCCAGATACATTCTAAGGAGATCCATCAAAGATGCCAAAAAAAAGTACCGGACCAAGCTAGCATCTCCAGCTTTCCAACTGTAGCAAAGTCCGCAAGATATAACAGGCTACAAGATGAAGATATGTAAAATCACCGGCTCTGATGTATCCCTCCCTGATGAGCTCAATGTGTTCTTTTGAGCAAGACGTCAACAAGAGCTTGCCCTCTACCCTGGAAACCCTGGATGAACCTGTAACTGAGGTCAACACTGTAGATGTCAGAGCAGCTTTCTCAAAGGTCAACCCATAGAAAGTGAGGTACCCAAACCAGCACCCAGATCCTGCGTGGATCAGCTGGCAACAGGTATTCACAGACATCTTCAATCTCTCTTTGCAACATTCTGAGGTTCCTATCTGCTGCAAGAAGATAACCAGCATCCCAAAGAAAAGCCAAGCAACGTGCCTTAATGACTATGATCCAGTGGCTCTGACATCCATCGTTATGAAGTGCTTCAAAAGATTAGTCATGGCACAAATTAATTCCAGCCTCCCAGACTGCCTGAATCCACTGCAGTTCACCTACCGCTGCAACCTTTCCACAGCAGATGCCATCTCCCTGGTCCTGCATGACACCGTAGAACATCTATATAACAAGGACAGCTATGTCACACTCCTATTTATTGACTACAAATCAGCCTTTAACATCAATATTTCAACAAAATTCACCTCCAAACTTTGTGGCCTGGGCCTCAGCTCCTCCCTCTATGATAGGATCCTGAACTTTCTAATCCATAGACCACAATCAATAAGAATAGGAAATAACACCTCCTCCACAATCATCCTCAACACCAGAGCCCACAAGGCTGTGTTCTCAGCCCCCTACTGTAGTGCAGGGACCAGGTCAGGCTGTTGGTCATCTTAAACGCCAAGAAACTTGAAGCTCATGCCTCATGACAGAGGCATGTCCTCCACTACAGTTCCTGAAATTGATGACCGTCTCCTTTGTTTGCAGATGTTAAGGGAGAAATTATTGTTGTCGCACCGGATTCCTTATCTCTTTCCTTTACTCCGTCTTATCATTGTTTGAGATCTGATCCACTACAGTGATATCATCAGCAAACCTGAAAATTGAGCTGGAGGGGAATTTGGCTACACACTCATCGATGTTTAAGGAGTATAGTAAGAGGACAAAGCCTTGTGGGGCACCAGTGCTGAGGATGACTGTGGAGGAGTGCCTACCCTACTGAATGCGGTCTATGGATTAGGAAGTCTAGGATTCAGTCACTGAAGGAGGAGCCAAGACCCAGGTCACAGTGTTTGGAAAGAACTTAGTCATAATAATAGTGTTGAAAGCTGACCTGTAGTCAATAAATAGGATTCTGACATAGGTATCTTTGTTATTTAGATATTCCAGCATTGAGTTAGGGCCAGGGAGATGGCGAAATGCAGTGGATCTAGGCAATCTGGCAGGCCGGATTGAGTTGTGCCATGACTAACCTTTCAAAGCACTTCACAATGATGGATGTCAGAGCCACCAGACAATAATCATTAAGGCACACTGTCTGGCTTTTCTTGGTACAGAGATAATCCTCATCTTCTTGAAGCAGATAAGGACCTCAGATTGGTGTAAAGAATGGTTAAAAGTGTCTGCGAATATCCCCCTAACTGACCATTGCAGGATCTGAGTGGTTGACTGGGTCAGTCACTTTTGGAATAACTAGTGGGTTGACTTTGGAGAAGGCTGATCTGACATCTGCAATAGTGATCTCAGATATGGGTTTGGCAGAAGATTCTAAAGTGGGAGGCATGCTGTCGCTAATCTCTTGCTCGAAATGGGCATAGAATGTATAGAATCATAAGGGAGGGGTTCAATAGAACCAAAAAACACCACAGCACAGAAACAGGACTTTTGGCCGTTCTTAGCTGTGCTGAACCATTTTTTCTCTAGTCCTACTGACCTGCACCTGGAGCATATCCCTCCACACTCCTCTCATCCATGTACCTGTCCAAGCTTTTCTTAAACATGAAAAGTAAGCTTGCATTCACCACTTCATCTGGCAGCTCATTCCACACTTCCACCGCTCTCTGTATGAAGAAGCTCCCTCTCCCAAAATTCCCTTTAAACTTTTCCCTCTTCACCCTGAATCCATGTCCTCTAGTTTTTTTTCTCCCCTAGCCTCAGTGGAAAATTCCTGGCATGTGGAATTAGGTGTCCTGGAAATAGTGCTGGCAATTCTACATTCCTTCATCTTATAAACTGTTATGTCTTGCAAACCTTGTCATAGTTGGTGGGAGCCTTGGATTCTACGTGGATTCCAACAGGCACCTTTGAGGAATCTCTGTAGATCATATCTGGATTTCTTGTACAGAGGTTGCCTTTTTCCAGTCCAGCTACAGTTCATTGGTGGCGGAGAGATTCAATGTTTGTGGAAGATGTAGCAATCAAGCGGGCTGCTTTATACTGGGTGATATCATGGAACATAGAACATAAAACCATACACTACAAACAGGCCCTTCAGCCCACAAGTTGTGCCGAACACATCAAAACCTACCCAGCCATAGACCTACCTATAACCCCCAATCCCATTGGATCCCATATACTCATCCAGAAGTCTTTTAAAAGACCCCAGTGAGTTCGTCTCGACCACCACCGACGGCAGCCGATTCCATTCACTCACCACCCTCTGAGTGAAAAACTTTCCCCTAGCATCCCCTCTGTACTTGCTTCCCTGCACCTTAAATCTGTGCCCTCTCGCCGCGACCATTTCAGCCCTGGGAAATAGTCTCTGAGAGTCCACCCTATCTATTCCTCTCAACATCTTGTAAACCTCTATCAGGTCGCCTCTCAACCTTCGTCTCTCCAGGGAGAACAGTCCCAGCTCCCTCAACCTGTCTTCATAAGGCATGCCTCCCAATCCATGCAACATCCTTGTAAATCTCCTCTGCACCCTTTCAATAGCTTCCACGTCCTTCCTATAGTGAGGCGACCAGAACTGCGCACAGTACTCCAAGTATGGTCTGACAAGGGTCCTGTAAAGCTGCAGCATTACCTCCTGACTCCTGAACTCAATCCCTCGATGAATGAAGGCCAGTACACCGTAAGCTTTCTTAACCACATCCTCCACCTGGGAGGTCAATTTGAGAGTCTTATGGACCCAGACCCCAAGATCCCTCTGCTCTTCCACACAGCTACGACGTTTGATAGTGTACTCATTCATCCCGTTGGATCTGCCAAAATGGACCGCAACACATTTATCCGCGTTGAAGTTCATCTGCCACTTTTCCACCCAGTCCTGCATACTGTCGATGTCCGGCTGCAACTTCTGACATCCCTCCGGACCATCCACAACACCACCGACCTTCGTGTCATCGGCAAACTTACTCACCCATCCCTTCACTTCCTCATCCAGGTCATTTATGAAAATGACAAACAGCAAGGGTCCTAGAACAGATCCCTGGGGCACTCCACTGGTGTCCGACCTCCATGCAGAAAAAGAGCCATCCACAACCACCCTCTGCCTTCTGCAGGCAAGCCAGTTCGGGATCCACAAGGCCAAAGCCCCTTGGATGCCATGGCCTCTCATCTTCTCAAGAAGTCTTGCATGTGGGACCTTGTCAAATGCCTTGCTGAAGTCCATGTAGACCACGTCCACTGCTCTTCCTTCGTCAATGTGTTCAGTCACATTTTCGAAGAACTCAATTAAGCTAGTAAGGCATGACCTGCCTTTTACAAAACCATGCTGACTATTTCTAATCAACCTAAACTTCTCCAAATGCTCGTAAATCTTGTCCCTCAGAAACCTCTCCATCAGCTTACCAACCACTGAGGTCAGATTCACGAGTCGGTAATTTCCAGGACATCCCTGTTCCCTTTCTTGAAAATAGGGACCACATCCGCAATCCTCCAATCCTCCGGAACCTCTCCCGTCTCCATCGACGACGCAAAGATCATCGCCAGGGGTTCTGCAATGACATCCCTCACCTCCCACAATAACCTGGGGTACATCCCATCTGGTCCCGGAGACTTGTCTATCTTGATAGCATTTAAAAGTTCTAACACATCCGCTTCCTTAATATCTACATACTCAATCTTTTCAGTCTGCCGCAAACTTGTAGTGCATCCTCCCAGATCACTTTCCATCGTGAATACTGAGGCAAAGTACTCATTAAGCACCTCTGCCATTTCTTCCGGTTCCATACAGACTTTTCCCCCTTCACCTTTTATAGGTCCTATCTCTTCTCATCCTTTTACTTTTCATATATTTGTAGAAGGCCTTGGGATTCTCCTTAATCCTACCAGCCAAGGCCTTCTCATGACCCCTTCTGGCTCTCCAGTTTCCTTTTTACGTTCCCTTCAACACACCTTTACACTCCTCTAGATCCCTAACATCCCTTAGCTCTCTGAACCTTTTATATACCTTTTTTTTTGGTTCATCAAGTCTGCATGAAAGTCCCTGACCTGCCCACTAATCCCACTTGCCAGCACTTGGCCCACAACCTTGAATATTATGGCATGTCAAGTGCTCACGCAGGTACTTTTTAAAAGATGTGAGGCAATCCACCTCTCCCAGACAGAGCATTCCAGACCGTCACCACCCTATGGGGTAAAAAACGTTTTCCTCAAATCCCCCTACATCTCCCACCCCTTACTTATAAATTGTGTCCCCTTGTAACTAAGCCTTCAATTAAGGGGAGCAGCTGTTCCCTATCCACCCTCTTAATCTTGAATGCTTCAATCAGTTTGCCCCTCAGTATTCTTCCTTCCAGAGAAAACACTTACTTATATAACACCTATTGCAATCTCAGGATGTCCCATGCACTTTGCTTCACTTTATAGTGTTCTACCATAACAGAAACCAATTTGTTTTCAAGGTCCCAAAAGCAGCAATGTGACAATGACGAAATAACCTGCTTTTGAGTTATTGACACAAAGATAAATATTGATCAGGGTAACTGGTCTGCTTTCTGGTAGTGGGCCAGTGTGATGTAAAGGGATCATTTACATCACATTGAGAGGGAGATAAGGGTCTCTGTTTAACATCTCAGATGACTAAGGAAGTTCAACATGCCAGCTATAACTCTCACAAATTTTTCCAGATTCACTATAGACAACATTCTTTTTGGTTCTCTTACAGCTTGTTATGTTCCTGCTCTGTCCAAGACTGCAAGAAACTACAAAGGATTGTGAATATAACCCAATCCATCACATAAACAAGCTTCCCATCCATTGACTCTGTCTACACTTCCAGCTGCCTTGGAAACGCAGCCAATACAATCAAGGACTTCATGCAACCCAAACATACTTTCTTCTATTGGGAAAAAGATACAAAAGTCAACTGAGTCAAGAACAGCTTCTTCCCTGCTGCCATTAGAGTTTTCAATGAACCTACCTCATGTGAAGTGATTTTCTATGATTGTCCATATTCTGCACTCACTCCTTTCCTTCTCTGTATGATATGCTTTGTCTTTATAATGTGCAAGAAACAATACTTTTTACTGTAAATTGTAAATACTTTTTACTGTAAATTACATGTTACAACAATAAATAAAATATAATCAAAGAAAGATATAAGTTCTGTCAAGCATGTCTCTCAAGTTAAGTGATAGGGAAACCTGAAAAATAATTAGCCTTGCACCTTCAATTTCTCTTTGAGCATTTGAGGAGTATTTTACAAGCAACCTAATTGATTATGTAGGGTCCCTTTGTAAGCCAAAAGTGGAAATTAATACTTGCTGACAATCATGGATGTGTCTCCTAGATTCCTAAGAGTGATACTATTATGAGGGATCACAGTAAAGAGGATTCTGGGAGGGTTGACCAAATTCTTTAGAACACATGATTTACCAAATAAAATACGGTCAGATCAGGGTTTCAATTTCATGTCAGTTATTTAGGGAAGTCATGAACGGCTTGGGATAAAACACTGTGGGAGAATGGACAGACTCCATACAGACCCTAACCTGAGGCTGGAATTGAACCCAAGTTCCTGGTACTGTGAGGTAGTTGTGCTGACCACTGTGCCGCTAAAGACTATGATGAGGGTACATAGTCATTTTTACCCACAAAACCAAAAATTCTGACATACCGGAGTTAGAGGGAGGGGGAGCTGTAATCCCAGTGTATCATCAACTGGGAGAGATAGTTCTGAGATTTTAGATCATTGGAAGGAACGGGAGAGGCAGTGCTGGAGTATGGGTATTACACAAAGCGGCAGGCTGTCCCAGAATATTAGAAGAATATTGGAAGGGCTTAAAAATTGTACGAGTGGTATACAGACTGCCAAACGGTAGTGGTAATGTTGGGAATTGCATTAGACAGGAAATCAGAGATACATGTGTTGAAGGAACATCTATAATTATGGATGACTTTAATTTGCATATAGATTGGAAGAGTGAAATTAGTCTCAGTACAATGGAGGAGAAATTTCTAGAACGTATACAGGATGGTCTCTGGACTAATACATCAAGGAACCAACCAGGAAAAGATTATCTTGGAGTGGTAGTATACGGTGAGAGAGAATTAGTTGGCAATCTAGTTGTGAAAGAACTGTTGGAGATGAGCGAGTATAATATGGTGGAATTCTTTGTCAAGGTGAATAGTAATGTAGTTACTAATGTACTTTACCTGTTACACTTCTCTCATTGGAACCAATGCAGTACAATCCACCAGACGTTCTTTGATCTGCAACCATGCTTCTTTGCCTGTTCCTCTTCTGAGTCTTACTGGCTTGACTCTCTAGTTGGGCTGAAGGGCCTGTTTTCGTTTTGTTCTTTGAATCCACATTTTGCAGGATTGAATTATATGGTCGCGATTCTGTCAAGGATGAGACAAATGTACATGTTCTTGCATAGTACCACCGCAAACCAGGATGGAATCGACAACAATCTCACAAAATTAGTCTGTAACGATTTTATCCTTGCCCTACTGGAAGACCTCATTGCCAGGAGAGATCCCATGGGGCAGATGGAGTAAACAATGAATATGGTTATTTTAATTTGATTTATTATTGTCACATGTATTAGTTACAGTGAAAAGTATTGTTTCTTGCCTGCTATACAGACAGCGTACCATCCAGAGAGAAGGAAAGGAGAGAATACAGAATGTAGTGTTATAGTCATGGCTAGGATGCAGAGAAAGATCAACTTAATGCAAGGGAAGTCCAGTCAAAAGTCCGACAGCAGCAGCGAGGAAATTGTTCTTGACTTTTTTCTTTTTCCTGATGCAATAAGTCGGAAGAGAGCATGTCCGGGGTGCCTGGAGCCTTTTGTTTGCTGGATGCTTATCTGAGGCAGCGAGAAGTGTAGACAAAATCAATTGCGTGATGTATTGAGCTTCAATTGTAGTTTTTTGTTGTCTTGGGCAGACCTGGAGCCATACCAAGCTGTGACACAACCAAAAAGAATGCTTTCTACAGTGCACCTGTAAATGTTGGTGAGAGTCAAAGCTGACTAGCCAAATGTTTTTCAACTTTTGAGAAACTAGTTGCGTTGGTGGGCCTTTCAATTATAATGTTGGCACAAGGGACCAGGAAAAGTTGTTGGTAAAGCAGACACCTGAAACTTGAACCTCCCGTCCACTTCTACTCTATGTGTCGAGAGGCATGTTCCTCATGATGCTTTCTAGCAGTGTAGCACTTTAAGTTTCAAAAACTACAGCTAATTTTTAAATTAATGTATGATTCAATTGCTCACTTGTTAAGTTCCATCCGTTTCTATAAGGAATTGGAATAAAAATAGAATTGTATTTATTTTTCACTTTTCACAACTTCAGGATAGTTTTAAAGTAGGTTCTGAACAATGAAGGAACTGATTCAGAACATCTGTTGTGATGCAAGAAGCTCAGCACCAATTTGTGAGCAATAAGCTCCCTCAAACAATGAAACCCTGAGCAGACAATCTGCTCAGACCTCGAATACTATTGTGTAAACATTAACATTCACCTGAGCTGTTGATAAGTCTCAGATTAATAGCAATTGAATGTCATATCCAGCATGTAGAACTCCTTCAGTCCTGCCGTCCTCAGTGTCAGATTTAATAAAAGCAAAACAAACCGCATCTGTGGACAGTGAATACTTCAAATCTGGATGACCCTTCACCAGATGGATTTAATTGTCTATTCGTACCTCTTGAGTGGGATTTCATACCCATGGAGAGGAATATTCCCTACTTTAGCAAAGTTCAATGTCAAATGGTGAATTCAACATGTGACACACTAAGGGCGCTGGTGGTTCATTCCTCAGTCTTATTTTGGATTTCTCATCGAATTGGATCCACAACTCATATTTCTCATTGAAAATGCTGAGCACCTTCACATCTGACATGTTCTGCTATCATCTGTTCTATTGTCTTCATTGGGTGCCGAGATCTGAACAACACTTGTTCCAGTATGATTTCACTTATTATGTATTAGTATGCAGTGAAAAGTGTTATTTCTTGCGTGCTATGCAGAAAAGCATACCGTTCACAGAGAAACAAAGTAGACGGTGCAGAATATAGTGTTACAGTCAATAGTTAGGGTGTAGAGAAAGATCAACGTAATATGTGGTAGGTGCATTCAGAAGTCTGATGGAAGCAGGAAAGAAGCTGTTCATGAATTGACTTATGCATACGCACAGACTTTTGTTTCTCCCGTTGCGAGAAGATGGAAGCGAGTACATCCGGGATGCGTGGGGTTCTTAATTATGTTTGCTGCTTTTCCAAAGTATAGATGGAGTCAGTGGGTGGGAGGCTGGTTCGAGTTATGGATTGCGTTTCATTCACAGCACTTTGTAGTTTCTTGTCGCCTTGGACAGAGCAGGAGCCATACCAAGTTGTGATACAACCAGAAACAATACTTCCTATGGTACATCTGTGAAAGTTTGTTGTCATAGCAGATGTGCCAAATCTTCTTATTCTTCTGAGAAAGTAAAGGCATTGATGGGCTTTCTTAACTATAGTGTCGCCATGGAGGGATGAGAATAGGTTGTTCACGATCCAGATACTTAAAAACTTGAAGCATTCGACTTCATCCCTGTTGACATAGACAGGGGCATGTTCTCCACTACACTTGGACATCGATAGCCTTTTTCCCAGGATGATAGAGATATTGTTGTTCGAAGCTGTGTAACTCTGCTGCTTTGGTAGAACTCCAATTTATTCGCCTATGGTTTTTAATCCATAGATCTATAAACATGGACAGGGATCGCGGGTAGAACTGGGAACATCGGTGTGGCGGCGCTGTTTTTGTTCTTCGTTCTTTGTTCTACCCTTGTTGCTTATGGCAGGGAGTGACTGCATTTAGTGAAGTGACTTCATTTCCAACATTTATTGCATCTTTTACCGTTTGGAGAACAACTTTTTGTTTAGAAGATGCTGACCACTTTAGTCGGAACAAGGTGTCCCCTGAATTGCAAATACTTCTGTTTCCCATGTAAACGCTCTACCATTTTAACATAAAAGTGGCAGTGACTGCTTAACACGTGAGGGATGATTGGAATTTAGAAAAATGAGAAGTGATTTCGTAGAAATATATGAAATCCTGATTGGAATACAGGCTGGATGCGGGAAGAATATACCTGATCTGGGAGAAGTCCAGAACTAGAGTCGCAGTTTAAAAATAAGGGGTAAGCCATTTAGGACTGAGATCAGGAAGAATTTGTTCACTCAGAAAACTTAAACCTGTGAAATTCTCTACTGTAGAAAGCTGTTGGGGCCAGTTTGTTAGATATGTTCACGAGGGAGCTTGATGTTACCCTTGCAGCTAAAGGGATCAAGGGGTCTGGAGAGAAAGCGGGAGTGAGATACTGAAAGTACATGAACAGTCATTATATTGAATGGTGGTGCAGGCTCAAAGGGCTGAATGGCCTGCTGCTAGAACTATTTTCTATGTTTCTATGCTCTTCTCGCCAGCAGTTGTTTTGGATTTAATCACTTTGAATTCCACAAACTATTCGAGGCTAGATTAGTTAGACTTCCAAGCACAAATATCTGTGCTAATATTGAATATTGTGGATAAAATATGCAATGTTGTGGATCACAATATTGAATGTTGTGGATTCCCGAATCACTGGCAACAAGGACTTCCACCAAAGAGTAGTTAATTCGTAATTTTGCTGTTACTTCAACACTTGTGATCTGCCCATGTTCATGGGGATAACTCCCCATGTTCATGCTGTAAGAGGCATCCCTTGGTTGTCATGTATGCAGTCAATCTGAACTAATACATAGACGGCAAAAGACAGTATATAATTAAAGAATGAAAAGGAATTTATTTCTTAATGCATGCATCAGGAAGGAGACACAGTTAATGGAGGTTGACCATCATCTCTGAGCTAATCACGCAATTATAAAATTCTTATATTATTCTGAACATTTCAATATCACATCCAGCCTCGTCAATCAAACTGGAGAGTTCAAACACAATTTAAATATTGTTACCTTGGCCAATAATGTTCCACCTATCAATCAGAATTGTAGATTATTAGCTCATTACCCGTGTAGGTTCCTTCCGCGTTACCAATGAAACCTAACCCACGTCAATTCCAGTAAAGACCATTGCTTCTAGATGCAAATCTTAATTTAAGTTTATTTCTTAGTCACAAGTAAGACGTACATTAACACTACAATGAAATTACTGTGAAATTTCCCTAGTCGTCACACAGATCAATGCAACAAACCAGCAAGTGTTTCAGACTCCGGGAGGAAACTGTAGCACCCAGAGGAATTCCGCGCCGACTCAGGGAGAACGTGCAGACTCCACACAGACAATCACCCAAGCCAAAAATTGAACACTGGTTCCTGATGTTGTGTTGCCACCATACTACGCCTCCTTGGCAAAAGGAGTTATTTTCTGCTCAAATCTGGCCTCTCCTCATCGAGCGACTTCTCCAGCTTCACCACCCAGAGGTATGTTTGTCACACCTCTTGGGAAATATTGACGTACAAAGGGTTCCAAGTGTTTTTGTACACCAGTCACTGAAAGCAAGCATGCAGGTACAACAAGCAATTAAAATAAATTACACGTTCTCCTCAATTGCAAAAACGCTTCAGCAGTGGAGCAAGAATGCCTTAGTGCAGCTACACGGAATCTGGAGTATTGTGTGCATCTCTGTCTCCTTATCTTGAAAAAAAAGGATATGCTTTCCAAATTGGAAGTGCAGTGAAGATTTACCAGATTCATTCTCGGTAGGTTTGTCGTATGAGGATAAACCAGCCCTGTATTCATTGGAGTTTAGAAAAATGAGAGGAGACCTTATTGAAATCAAGATAGGCTGATACCCAGACTGGATGAAGGGATGATGTTTGCTCTGGCTGGGAAGTATAGGACAAGGGGGTCACAGTCTCACAATACAAGGTAGACAATTTAGGATTTAGATGAGAAGAAACGTCTTCACTCTGAGAGTGGTGAATATGCAGAATGCTGATGACAAGTAATGATTTGTTCAATTATTGGGAGAAAACAGGGAGAATCCACAAAGGATTTAAATTCTCAGTTTGTTACACTTGGATGTGGTACAGTCTTGGAACCACTGCTCTGTATTATGAATGCTTTAAGCCCATCTTAAAGCAGTTCCTAACTACCTAAAATGGGATGTAACATTGTGTAAAATCTTACACAAACCAACTTTAAATTTGTAACTATTTTGTGACTATTTCACTTTTAATAGCAAGAGTAACACGATTGAAGCAGCTCTGAATCTCTTTAAGATACTATGTATTCTCATCATTGGGAACTGAGATTGCTAAAGATACAAGAACAGGCTGCCATGCTCTGTCTTCCCAGTTTGTTGATGTGTCCTTGGCTCTTTGGTACTTGGTTGGGGAAACATACACAATTAGCATTTTTAAAAATACACGTAATTTAACTTTAACAGTGTGTCATTCTTTTATTTCCCTTTAAAGGCTCAGTGATTTTACTTAGTGATTTGCTTTCAGCTAAAGACTGTCAAGCTTCAATATCACTTTTCAATGCAAAGATTCAAGGTTTTATTTTGTAGGCAAGGTGAAGAATCCTGAAAATAGCACTCACTGAAATGAATGCAGTACATAAAATTAGAAATCAATCACCAGGACCAAAATAAATAACCTTTCAGAGAACCAACAACACAGAAAATCATTTGATGTGAAGGCTGCCTTGGAGAACGTTTACCCAAATATCAGAGGCCGAATGCCCATGACGGCTGAAGTGTTCCCCTTAAGGGAGAGAACCTAACAGAGAGCGTTCACAACACACGATAGCACAGAATCGCTGAACACAGACTGATAGCCAGGTTCCACACACGAGGATGGCAATAATCGGGATCTTGGGTTCATGTCTCACTATCTGTAATCCCCATGACCTGTCTGAACTTGCAACCTCTCACTTGCTGTCCCGTCTGGAGACAATACACATCTCTTTAACCTGTATTTAATGCTATCTCCACTCACGCTGTCTGCATCTTTAAGACTTGAATAGCAGCTTAGCTGTAAAGACTCGCATTCAGTATTCTGTAAACTGTGTGTACCTTTATATGCCCTGTTTCTGATCATAACCTTCCACTCACCTGACAAAGGAACAGCGTTTCGAAAGCATTTAGTATCAAGTAAAACTGTTGAGCTTTAACTTGGCGTTGTGAGACTTCTTATTATGTTAGCCATATAAGACAGAGGGTAGATGTAGAGGGCTGTTTTTCTGATTGAAAGGCTGTGACTAGCACTGTTCTACAGGGATCAGTTTTCTGGGACCTTTGTTTTTATATATACATAAATGATTTGGAGAAAAATGTAGCTAGTCTGATTGGTAAGATCGCAGCGAATACAAAAATTGGTAGAGTTGCGGATAGTTAAGAAATTGTCAGAGGATATATCAAGATAAACACCAGAACATAGGATATAGAACACTACAGCACAAACAGGCACTTTGGCCCATAAGTTGTGCCGATCATGTCTATGCCTAACAAACCATAGACCTATCTGTAATATACAATCCCATTAGTTCGCCTCTACCACCACCGATTGCAACCGATTCCATTCACTCACCACCCAAATTGTGCCCTAGATACCAAGGTGAGATCATTAATACATATCAGTGGGAAACTGCACTATAAGTGTTTCTCCAGTCTGAAAAACATGCTTCAACACAGGATCACAAGAAGCTGGAGTATGGCCCCTCCAATGCGCCATCATTCAATAAGATATCTGATTGTAGTTTCAACTCCATTTTCCCAAACGTCACCCTATCAACTCCTTGTTGATGAACAATCTAAGTCAGCATTGAATGTATTCAATCACTCAGCCCCCACTGCTCTTTGGGGAAGAGAGTTCCACAGACTAATGATCCTCTGAGAGAAAAAAATACTCTTAATCTAATGTTAGCCCCTGCACCATGAGCTCTTATTTTGTAAGTAACCTTTTTTATCACACCTTATTAGATGTCTTCCAGAAATCCCATACACGACATCTACAAGCCCATTTATACATTGTGCATTTAACCAGTTGAATTCACAAAAGACTCTAAAAAAAATTTGTGGCACATGGTTTCTCTTTCAAATATCAAGTTGATTCTGCCGATTTTATTATACTTTTCGGAATGTCCTATCATCTCATTAGTAATGGATTCCAACATTTTCTCTAGAAGATAGAATATGGGACAAACACAGGCAAACAACTTGGTCAGCAATGCTGCTTCACAGTGCCAGGGAACCAGGTTCAATTCTCAACTTGGGCCACCGACTGTGCAGATTCTGTGCATTCTCCTGGGTTTCCTCTGTGTGCTCTGGGTTCTTCGCACAGTCCAAAAGATGTGCTGGTTAGGTGCATAAGAGAGACTAAATTCTCCCTCAGTGTTCCTGATACGAGTCACGAGGGGGGGGTTTTATGTAACTTCACTGCAGTGTTAAAGTAAGCCTACTTGTGACACATAAAATAAACTTAAAAACTGGAACAAAGAACAAAGCAGCACGGGAAACAGGTCCTTCGGCCCAACGAGCCCGGGCCGCCACCACGATACCCCACCTCTACCCGTGATTCCTGTCTATGTTTATAGATCTACGATTAAAAACCAAATTTGAGACAATTTATGGAGAATTTGTTTTGCCAATTGGCCTAAGAGCACATCTTTGGGATGTGGGAGGAAACTGGAGCGCCCGGAGAAAACCCACGCAAGCACAGGGAGAATGCGCAAACTCCCACAGACACAGGCCCATATCCATGTATCTGCACAGCACAGTGATAGTCACTGAGCTGTTGTGTTGCCCATCAAATGGTCCAGTCAAGCGTACACTAACAACGTGAAGCACTAGAATACCCTCGAAAAATCCAGGAGCAGCCCTCTCATGACCCATTGCGTGTATGCCCCTTGGTAGACAACAAGGTCGACCAAAGCACCATTAGGATAAAAATAAGTACATCAATATTATCATCTATTTACACACTTCCCAGGGACTCCCAAGGCTCATGATCCCTATTTTAAATCAGTTTTCTATACCCCTCCATTCCCATTCTGTTCATGTGCCCATCTAAGAATTTCTTAAATAACTCCAGAGTACCTGCTTCAACCACTTTACTTTGCAGCGCATTCCATACCCCCACCACCCTCTGTGTGAAAAAACTCCCTCTAGCGTCCAAATTATAACTTACCCCCCATCACCCTAAGCCCGTGACTCCTCGTTCTATTTGAGACCATCCTGTTTACTCTATCTATACCCCTCTTAATCTTGTACACTTCCATTAGATCTCCTCTAAGTCTACGTCTTTTTAAGGAAAACAGACCCAATTTGCCTAACTTCTCCTCGTAACTCAGACATTCCACACAAGGCAGCATCTTGGTAAACTTCCTTTGCACTCTCTCCAGCATCTCCACGTCCTTCTGGTAGTAAGTCACCAAACCTGGACACAGTATTCCAAATGAGGTCTAACCAACGTTTTAGAACATAGAACATTACAGCACAGAACAGGCCCTTCGGCCTTCGATGTTGTGCCGACCAAAATGAGTATGAGTTATAGGACGGATATCAGAGGTAGGTTCTTTACTCAAAGAGTGATTAGGGAATGGAATGCCCTCCCTGCAGCTGTTGTAGATGCGCCAAGTTTGGTGGCGTTTAAGAGGTTAATTGATAAGTATATGGAAGAGAAGGGAATGGTTTAGTTTGGAGGGGCATTGCTTTTTATTTTTGTCGGCACAACATCGAAGGCCGAAGGGCCTTTTCTGTGCTGTAATGTTCTATGTTCTATGTTCTATTACAGCACAGAACAGGTCCTTCGGCCTTCGATGTTGCGCCGACCAATATAAAAAGCAATGCCCCTCCAAACTAAACCATTCCCTTCTCTTCCATATACTTATCAACTTAACCTCTTAAACGCCACCAAACTTGGCGCATCTACAACTGCTGCAGGCAGGGCATTCCACTCCCGAACCACCCTTTGGGTAAAGAACCTACCTCTGATATCCGTCCTATAACTATCACCCCTTAATCTAAAGCTGTGTCCCCTAGTGCTAGCTTTCTCCATCCTAGGAAAAAGGCTATCACTGTCCACCCTATCTAAACCTCTAATCATCTTATATGCTTCAATAAGATCCCCTCTTAGCCGGGGATCTTATTGAAGCATATAAGATGATTAGAGGTTTATACAACTTCAACATTAGAGGCCAGCTCTTGTACTCTATACCCCTTCCTATAAACGCTAGCATACCATATGCTTTCTTCACAACTTTCTCCACCTGCTCTGACACTTACAGAGACTTGTGCACCTGCACCCCCAGGTCACTCTGCATTTCTATACTCTTAATAAGTCTACCCTTTATCATATACCTCCCCACTACATTCGTTCCCCCGAAATGCATTTATCAGGATCGAATTACATCTGTCTGCCCAACAGCCTATGTCCTGCTGCATCGCCTGACAATGCTCCTCACTATCTGCAAGTCCAGCCATCTTTGTATCGTCTGCAAACTTGCTGATCGCTCCACTAACTCCCTCTTCGAAGTCGTTTATATATATTACAAATAGAAGCGGTCCTGCGGCACACCACTAGTGACCGACCTCCAGCTAGAGAAACACCCTTCCACTATTACTCTCTGTCTCTTATTACTAAGCCAGTTACTTATCCATCTAGCTACCTGTCCTTGTATCCCAATTGCCTTGACCTTTTCAACTAACCTCCCATGAGGGAATTTTTCAAACGCCATACTGAAATCCATATAGACGACATCAACGGCTCGCCCTTCATCCACCATTTTTGTCACCTCCTCAAAAAATTCTACCAGATTTGTAAGGCACAACCTCCCCTTAAGAAATCCATGCTGCGTATCCCTAATCAGATCGCAACTCTCTAAATGTCTATATATTCTATCTCTAAGAATCCCCTACAACAGCTTCCCTACCACTGACGTCAAACTCAGCGGCCGATAATTTCCAGGGTTATCCCTACTACCGTTTTTAAACAACGGTACAACATTAGCTATTCTCCAGTCCTCTGGGACCTCAAGTTTGTCCAAAGAAGAGACAAAGATTTTCGTCAGAGGCCCAGCAATTTCACCTCGCACCTCCCTGAGCAGCCTGGGATAAATGCTATCAGGCCCCAGAGATTTATCAGTTTTAATGCTACCTAGAAGCTCTAACACTGCCTCCCTTGGTATGGCTAATAAGCTAACGATACATTTTCTCTGAAATTATGCTAAACATGTTCAGAACATTGCATTGGCCTCAACTGGAGTCTTACATGCAGTTCAACATGTTACACTATAGGAAAAATTAGAGAGAATGTAGAAAATATTACCTCAATATGAGATGTTTGAGAAAAGTTTCGATTGAGGTATTCAAAGTCATGAGGGTTCTGAGCACAGTGGATGGACAAAAAAATTTCACATTGAAAGTAGGATCAAAAGCCAGAGGGGAATCCTGCTATACAGATTTGATTGAATTCATCGAGGAGATGACTAAATGTGATGGTAGTGCAAATGTTATTGTTTTTATGAATTTCAATGAGGTTTTTGATGACGTCCCACATGAGTAACTGATGAAGAAGACGGGAGCCTATCCAATCTAGAACAATTTGGTGAACTGAATCCAAAATTGGCTTAGTGGCAGGAGCAGAAGGTGAAGGCTGAAGGTTGTCTTTATGATTGGAAGCCTGTGTGATGTTGTGCTGCAGGTTCGGTGCTGGCTCCCTTCGTGTCTGTACTGTACATTAGTGATCTGGATTTGGTGGTGTGTTTAATAGTGAGGAGCAAAGCCTTAGATTACATAGACAGGCTGGTCAGATGGACAGAAGAGTGGCAAATGCAATTTTATCCTGAAAACTGTGAGATAATGCATTTTGGGATGGCTAACAAGGTATGGATGGTAGGATAGGAGGAAATTCACAGGATCAGAGGGACGTGGGGTGCATATCCATAGATCCTAGAAAACAGCAGGACAGGCAGATAAAGTGACTGAGAAGTCTTAAGAGAAACTTGTCTTTATTAACTGAGGCTGGGAGGTTATGTTAGATTTGTATGAAACACTGGTTAGGTCACAACAAGAATACTGTGTGCAGTTCTAGTCCCACGCTATAGGAAGAATGCACTAGGAATGTGCAGAGGGGATTCATTAGGATATTACCTGGGATAGAGTGTTTTAGATATCAAGAAAGACTGAATGGATTGGGGTTACTTTCCATGGAGCGAAAAGACTGAGAGGGCACCTGATTGAAGTGTACAACAGGCAGAGATAATGACAGGCAGAGAGTGCCTCACTAACCTTATTGAGTTTTTTGAAAAAGTGACCAAAGAGGTGGATGGGGCGCAAGGCAGTTGATGTGGTATATATGGACTTGATTAAGGCGTTCGATAAGGTGCCCAATGGAAGGCTTCTGTAGAAAATGCAGATGTGTGGGATTGAGGATGATTTAGCTAATTGGATCAGGAATTGGCTAGCAGATAGAAGACAGAGGGATGATGGAAATTATTCATCATAGAGTTCGGTTACAAGTGGTGTACCTCAGGGATCTGTTTTGGGGCCCCTGCTGTTTGTAATTTTTATAAATGATCTGGATGATGGTGTTGAAGGATGGATTAGTAAATTTGCGGATGACACCAAAGTCGGAGGAGTGGTAGATAGTGAAGTGGGGTGTTCTAGTTTGCAGAGAGACTTGGAAAAGTTGCAGAGCTGGGCCGAGAGGTGGCAAATGGAGTTTAATGTGGAAAAGTGTGAGGTAGTTGTTTTCATTAGAAAGAAGGCAGCTAAGAGGACACCTTATTGAAACATATAAGATGATTAGAGGTTTAGATAGGGTGGACAGTGATAGCCCTTTTCCTAGGATGGAGAAAGTTTGTACGAGGGGACTTAGCTTTAAATTAAGGGGTGGTAGTTATAGGACCGATGTCAGAGGTAGGTTCTTTACCCAGAGGGTGGTAAAGGATGGAATGCCCGGCCTGCTGCAGTTGTGCATGCGCCAATTTTGGTGGCGTTTCAGAGGTTAATAGATAAGTTTATGGATGCAAAGGGAATGGTTTAGGTTAGAGGGTCATTGGTTTTTGTTAATTGGTCGGTGCAACATCGAAGGCCGAAGGGCCTGTTCTGCGCTGTAATGTACTATGTTCTACATTCTATAAGGTGAATAGGAAGAAAGATTTCCATTTAGCAGCAGAGTCCATGACCAGACGGTATAAATTATGCGGTGGAGCACATTCGAGGACATTTTAAAGTAAAATGGGAAGGGGCATACATAGAACATAGAACATAGAACAATACAGCACAAACAGGCCCTTCGGCCCACGTCTACCAATCCACAGAACTATCTATAATTCCCTATCCTATTCTTTTCCATATACTCATCCAGAAGTCTCTTAAAAGACCCCAGTGAGTTTGCCTCAACAACCTCCGATGGCAGTCGGTTCCATTCACTCACCACCCTCTGAGTGAAAAACCTACCCCTGACATCTCCTTTGTATTTGCTTCCCTGCACCTTAAATCTGTGTCCTCTCGTAGTGACCATTTCAGCTCGGGGAAATAGTCTCTGAGAGTCCACCCTATCGATTCCTCTCAACATTTTATAAACCTCTATCAGGTCGCCTCTCAACCTACGTCTCTCCAGTGAGAAGAGTCCCAGCTCCCTCAACCTATCTTCATAAGGCCTGCTTCCCAATTCAGGCTGCATCTTTGTAAATCTCCTCTGAACTCTCTCAATAGCCTCTACATCCTTCCTATAGTGAGGCGACCATTTTCTATCATTTTCTGCCTTCTGGCTTCCTCCTTTTTTTAAAAGTTAAAGTTTTTTAATTAGTCGTAAATAAGACTTACATTAACACTGCAATGAAGTAAAACTGGAAATGAGGTCAAGCTGCTTAAAATTCCTATGATGTGGCGATGCTGGCGTTGGACTTGGGTGGGTGCAGTATGAAATCTCACAACACCAGATTAAAGTCCAGCAGGCTTTCAAAGTGCTGCTCCTTCATCAGGTGAGTGGAGAGATGGGTTCACCAACACGGCATATATAGAGACATAATTACAAGGTAATGGTTGGAATGTGAATCTTTATAAGTAATCAAGTCTTTACAAGTATAGATAGTGCGAGTGACGAGAGGGATAATCACATCCTATTCATGTATTTGTCAAGATGCCCCTTAAAAGTCACTTTCGTATCTGCTTCCATTACCTCCACCGGCAGCGAGTTCCAAGCACCCATTACTTTCTGTGTTAAAAAAAACTTGCCTCCTCTCCTCTACATCTCTTCTAAACCTTACCCCTCACACTTTAAACCTATGCCCCCTATAATTGGTTCAAACTGGGAAAAAGCTTCTGACTATCCACGCTGTTCATGCCTCTCATAATTTTGTCGTGTTCTGTCAGGTCGTTCCCTCAACCTCCATCGTTCCAATGAGAGCAAACCAAGTTTCTCCACCCGCTCCTCATAGCTATTGCCCTCTATATCAGGCAACATCCTGGTAAATTTTTTCTGTACCCTCTCCAAAGCCACCACACCTTCTGATAGTGTGGCGACCAGAATTGAATATTATATTCCAATACTTCAGCAGTTAGGGGCATTCAGCTCTGATCTTTGGATAAGAATTCTCCAAGACAGCCTTCTTGGGTTCATGACATACTATAAGTAACCCCCATCATTTGGCCTGAGTTTGCAAAATCCTGCCAACTGTCTTGGCTTGAGACAATTCACACCCCTTTAGAACATAGAACATAGAACATAGAACAATACAGCACAGAACAGGCCCTTCGGCCTTCGATGTTGTGCCGACCAAAATAAAAGCAATGCCCCTCCAAACTAAACCATTCCCTTCTCTTCCATATACTTATCAACTAACCTCTTAAACTCCACCAAACTTGGCACATCTACAACAGCTGCAGGCAGGGCATTCCACTCCCTAATCACTCTTTGAGTAAAGAACCTACGTCTGATATCCGTCCTATAACTCATACCCCTTAATTTAAAGTTGTGTCCCCTCGTGCTAGCTTTCTCCATCCTAGGAAAAAGGCTATCACTGTCCACCCTATCCAAACCTCTAATCATCTTATATGCTTCAATAAGAGCCCCCCTTAGCCGCCTCCTTTCTAACGAAAACAACCTCAAATCCTTCAACCTCTCTTCATAGGACCTGCCCTCCATACCAGGCACCATCCTAGTAAACCTCCTCTGTACCCTCTCCAATGCCTCCACATCTTTCTTATAATGTGGCGACCAGAACTGCACACAATACTCCAAGTGCGGCCGCACTAGAGTTTTGTACAGTTGCAACATGATGCTGCGGCTCCTAAATTCGATCCCCCTACCAATAAAAGCTAAGACTCCATATGCCTTCTTAACAACTTTATCCACTTGACTGCCTACTTTCAGGGATCTATTGACACATACACCAAGATCCTTCTGTTCCTCAACACTATTAGAAGCCCTACCATTAGCCCTATACTCTACACATTTATTGTTCCTGCCAAAGTGCATTACCTCACACTTTTCCACATTAAACTCCATTTGCCACCTCTCGGCCCAGCTCTTCAACTTGTCCAAGTCACTCTGTAAACTATAACACCCCTCTTCACTATCTACCACTCCACCGACTTTAGTGTCATCTGCAAATTTACTAATCCATCCTTCAATACCCTCATCCAGATCATTTATAAAAATTACAAACAGCAGGGGCCCCAACACAGACCCCTGAGGTACACCACTTGTCACCGAACTCCAAGATGAATATCTCCCATCAACCACCACCCCCTGTCTTCTATCTGCTAGCCAATTCCTAACCCAATTAGCTAAATCACCCTCTATCCCATACATCTGCATTTTCTGCAGAAGCCTTTCATGGGACACCTTATCGAACGCCTTACTAAAGTCCATATATACCACATCAACCGCCTTACCCCCCATCCACCTCTTTGGTCACTTTTTCAAAAAACTCAATAAGGTTAGTAAGGCACGACCTACCCTTCACAAAAACCATGCTGACTATCCCCAATCAATTCATTTCTCTCTAAATAACTATAAATCCTATCCCTAATAATTCTCTCCAATACCTTGCCCACCACAGAATTAAGACTCACTGGCCTATAATTCCCAGGAAGGTCTCTCTTCCCCTTCTTAAACAATGGGACCACATTCGCCATCCTCCAGTCCTCCGGAACCACACCCGTAACCAACGGGGACCTGAAGATCAGAGCCAGAGGCTCTGCAATCTCCTCTCTTGCCTCCCAAAGAATCCTAGGGTAAATCCCGTCCGGCCCAGGGGACTTATCCAACTTCAAACCCTCGAGAATTTCTAACACATCCTCCCTATCTACTACAATACTCCCCAATGTGCAACCCTGTACCTCAGTGCTCTCCACAGCTACATTTCCAGCACTCTGCGTGAATACCGAAGAGAAATATTTATTCAGTGCCTCACCAATCTATTCAGGCTCCACGCACAACTTCCCACTGCTGTCTATGACTGGCCCTAATCTTGCCCTAACCAATCTTCTATTCTTAACATATCGAAAGAAAGCTTAAGGATTCTCCTTAATCCTATCAGCCAACATCTTCTCGTGACCCCTCTTAGCTCTCCTCAATTCACTTTTTACCTCCTTCCTGGCTAATCTATAGCTATCCATTGCACTACCTGAGCCTTCAAGCCTCATCCTGACATAAGCCTCCTTTTTCTTCTTAACCAGCAAATCAACTCTTTTCGTACACCAACCAGCAAATCAACTCTTTTCGTACACCTTTGATCTGTATTTATCACTCTCTCCACTTGCACTGGGGCAGCACAGTGGCATAGTGGTTGGCCATAGTGGTTCTCCATTGCCCGGGTTCAATTCCAGTCTCAGGTCACTGTCTGTGTGGAATTTGCATGGTCTTACCTTGTCTGCATAGGTTTCTTCCAGGTGATCTGGTTACCTTCCACAGTTTGGAAGACATGTTGGTAAGATGCATTGACCCAAAAAGGTGACAAGGGGAGTTTCACAGTAAATTCACTGCAGTGTTAATGTAAGGCTTACTTGTGACTAATAAATTAACTTTAACTTTTTTTAAAACTGTCTGTACCTGTAAAAACTTGATTACCTGTAAAGATTCACATTCCAACCATGATTTTGCAATTGTGTGTTTGTTTATTTATTCCGTGTTTGTGAAACTACCTCTCCCCTCACCACTGAAGGAGTCACAGTGCAAAAACCTTGTGTTACAAAATGAACCTGTTGGCCCTCCTTTTGTGAGACTTCTTACTGTGCCCACCCCAGCCTAATGCTGACATCTCCACATCATTTCTCCTTATTGCAGTACTTGACATATTAATTAATAGCGCTACACCACCTCCCTTTTTACACCCTCCACTGTCTCACCTAAAGATCCAATATCCCAGAATGTTGAGTTGCCAGTCCTGTCTTTCCCTCAACCATGTTTCTATGATAACCACACTTCCACGTATCAATCCATACCATTACAGTATAAGGGTCAGGATGTAGGGTCAGAATGTTTAGGGTTCAGGGTATGTGTGGGGTCAGTGTGTGGGGGTCAGGTGTGTGGGGGGTAAATGTGTGGGATACAGGGTGTGTGGGGAGTCAGGGTGTGTGTGGGGTGAATGTGTGGGGGACAGAGTCTGTGGGCGGGTCAGATTGTGTGGAGGTCAGGGTGTGTGGGGGGTCAATGTGTGGGGGTCAGGGTGTGGGGGTCAGGGTATGGAGGCCACGGTAGGATGCTGCCTGGTATGGAAGGTCTGAGTTACGAGAAGAGGTTAGGCAAATTGGGACTGTTTTCTTTAGAAAAACGTAGACTTAGAGGAGATCTAATAGAAGGGGATAGATAGAGTAAACAGGGTTAAGCATTTTCCTAGGATGGACTCAAATAGCACGAGGGGTCATGGGCTTAGGGTGAGGAGGGTAAGGTATAATTTGGATGCTAGAGGGAGTTTTTTTTCACACAAAGGGTGGTGGGGGTATGGAATGCGCTGCCAAGTAAA
>JAGIQG010000019.1:966203-1358455 GCA_024679065.1 Sphyrna mokarran
GGGGTGTGGGGGGGAGAGTGGGGATGTGAGGAGAGTGTGGGGTGGGGTGTGGGGGGGTTGGTGTCAATTGTTGTGTTGAAGCTCTGAGGAGAGATTGGCAGTCACCATGGCGACGCGCTGCTGATTGGCTGTGCAGAGGGTGTGTCCGCCCACGCACGGTCAGCGGCGGGCACGCGCTCGCCCGCTCGCGATCTGTCAGTGTTGTTGTTGTGAGCGGGTCGCCATGCTGAGGGCTGCCAGTTGGACCGTTAGGAGATTCTCCACCGCGGTGGTGAGTGGTTTGGGGGTCGATCCCCACCGACCGCACAGCAGCGTCTCACAGACCCCCGGGACCGACACCCGCTCCCTGCCGGGACATTCGTTCCCGGGAGTCCGATGTCCTCCGGCCGCTGCCGAGTGGACACGTTGCAAGAGTGGCGGGGGCGGCATCAGCCTGACTGCCTCCCAACCTCCCAAAAATCTCCCCAGTCTTCCTTCCACACACAACGCCAAAAGGCCCCCAAACTCCCTCAATGCCTGCCAAAGTCTAACTATTACCATCTCAAACCTCCCCTTCCAAAACGCCTTCAAATCTCCTCAATCTTCCCAAACTTTAAACTACACCAAGCCCCCCTCAACCTCTTAACCCCCCCAAACCCTGCCCTCAACACCCCGACCCCCCCTCAATTCTTCCGACATCTCTCAATTTCTCCGACCCCCGCGTCCATTTCCCCCCCCGACCCCCCGCGTCCATTTCCCCCCCCGACCCCCCGCGTCCATTTCCCCCCCCGACCCCCCGCTTCCATTTCCCCCCCGACCCCCCGCTTCCATTTCCCCCCCCGACCCCCCGCTTCCATTTCCCCCCCGACATCTCCAATTCCACATAACCACCCCCCCAACAACGTCTCAAACTTACTGCCCGCAATCCTATAACGCGTTCCTCAAACGTCTTCTTCAATCCTTCCTAAATTCCCCTCAACACTTCCAGTCCCACTCTCCCGACATCCATCAGCGCAAAGTTTTCTTTTTTCGACTGTGCTTTAATCCGATTACTGTTTCCGTTTTAACAGATTCGTTACCAGAACAAACTAAATATAGCTATAATCGGCCAAAGTTTGTTTGGCCAGGAGGTTTACACTAACCTCCGGAAACAAGGTCACAAAGTTGTCGGAGTGTTCACAGTTCCTGACCGGGAAGGGAAGGCTGACCCTATAGGTGAGTGAAGTCGCTGCTGAAAGAACTAACATATTTTCATAGTCATCTGGCAATTGGTGGATTTTATGGGTTTTTTTGACCAATTGTTTAAAAAATTTACTGTATTTCTGAACTAAATGTCCGTTAAACTCATTTATTTGACCACTGAAAAGATTTGCTCTGTTTAGTTTGAATTTGCACTCCTTCAGGTGCAGGCTATATCCTTTTATTCTACTGTCAGGATGATCCATGTTATCTATCCCCTGTAAAATAAAAAAAACGTTTAAAATTAAATACTATCTTTAATGTAATCGTAGAACATAGAACATTACAGCACAAACAGGCCCTTGGCCCACAAGTTGTGCCAATCATATCTATACCTACCAGGCCATACAACTATCTGTAACTCCCAATCCCATTAAATCACATGTACTCATCCTGAAGTCTCTTAAAAGACCCCAGCGAGTTCGCCTCTACCACCACTGACGGCAACCGATTCCATTCACTCACTATCCTCTGAGTGAAAAAACTTAACTCTAACATTGGAGTTTAATGCGGAAAATTGTGAGGTAATTCACTTTGGCAGGAATAACAAATGTATAGAGTATAGGGCTAATGGTAGGACTCTTAATAGTGTTAATGAACAGAGGGATCTAGGTGTATATGTGCATAGATAACTGAAAGTTGGCAATCAAGTCGATAAGGTTGTTAAGAAGGCACACGGAGTCTTGGCTTTTATTGGTAGGGGGATTGAATTTTGGAGCCGCAATGTCATGTTGCAACTGTACAAAACTCTGGTGCGGCTGTACTTAGAGTATTGTGTACAGTTCTGGTCGCCACATTATAAGAAAGATAACAAAGAACAAAACAGCATGGCAAACAGGCCCTTCGGCCCAATGAGCCCATGCCGCCACCCTGATGTTCCCACCTCTACCTGCGATCCCTGTCCATGTTTATAGATCTATGGATTAAAAACCAAATTTGAGACAATTTAGGGAGAATTTGTTTTGCCAGTTAGCCTAAGAGCACATCTTTGGGATGTGGGAGGAAACCGGAGCACCAGGAGAAAACCCACGCAAGCACGGGGAGAATGCGCAAACTCCCACAGACACAGGCCCAAATCCATGTGTCTGCACAGCACAGCGATAGTCACTGAGCTGTCGTGTTGCCCATCAAACGGTCCAGGTCAAGCGTACACTAATGACGTGAAGCACCAGGATACTCTCGAAATAGATCCAAGAGCAGTCCTCTAATGTGTATGCCCCTCGTTCGACAACAAGATGGACCAAAGCACCTGTAGGATAAAAACAAATACATCAATATCATCATCTATTTACACACTTCCCAGAGACTCCCAAGGCTCATGATTCCTATTTTAAATCAGTTTTCTATACCCTCCATTCCCATTCTGTTCATGTGCCCATCTAAGTATTTCTTAAATAACTCCAGAGTACCTGCCTCCACCACTTTACTTTGCAGTGCATTCCATACCCCCACCACCCTCTGTGTGAAAAAACTCCCTCTAGCATCCAAATTATACCTTACCCCCTCACCCTAAGCCCGTGACCCCTCGTGCTATTTGAGTCCATCCTAGGAAAAAGCTTAACCCTGTTTATCTATACCCTTCATAATTTTGAACACCTCTATCAGATCTCCTCTAAGTCTACGTCTTTCTAAGGAAAACAGTCCCAATTTGCCTAATCTTTCCTTCCATACCAGGCAATATTCTGGTAAACCTCCTCTGCACTCTCTCCAGAGTCCCCACGTCCTTCCGGTAGTAAGGCGACCAGAACTGGATGCAGTATTCCAAATGAGGTCTAACCAGCGCTTTATACAACTGCAACATTAAAGGCCAGCTCTTGTACTCTATCCCTCTTCCTATAAAGGCCAACATACTATATGCTTTCTTCACAATCTTCTCCATTTGCTCTGCCACCTTTAGAGACTTGTTCACCTGCACTCCCAGGTCCCTCTGCATTTCTATACTCTTAATAGGTCTACCTTTTATCATATACCTCTCCCCTACGCTCTTTCTCCCGAAATGCATCACCTCGCATTTATCAGGATTGAATTCCATCTGCCATCTGTCTGCCCAAGCTACCAGCCTATCTACGTCCTGCTACATCGCCTGACAATGCTCCTCATTATCCGCGAGTCCAGCCATCTTTGTATTGTCTGCAAACTTGCTGATCATTCCACTTACTCCCTCTTCCAATAGTCATTTATATATATTACGAATAGAAGAGGTCTCAGTACCGAGCCCTGCGGCACATCACTGGTGACCGACCTCCAGCTAGAGAAACACCCTTCCACTGTCTCCACGTCCAAAGATGTGGAGACATTGGAGAGGGTGCAGAGCAGGTTTACCAGGATGTTGCCTGGAATGGAGGGAAGGTCTTATGAGGAGAGGCTGAGGGATTTGAGGTTGTTTTCATTGGAAAGAAGGCAGCTGAGAGGAGACTTTTTTGAAGTATATAAGATGATCAGAGGTTTAGATAGGGTGGACAATGATAGCCTTTTTCCTCGGATGGAGAAAGCTAGCACAAGGGGACATAGCTTTAAATTAAGGGGTGGTAGTTATAGGACGGATGTCAGAGGTAGGTTCTTTACCCAGAGGGTGGTACGGGTATGGAATGCCCTGCCTGCTGCAGTTGTAGATGCGCCAAGTTTGGTGGCGTTTAAGAGATTAGTAGATAGGTTTATGGATGAAAAGGGAATGGTTTAGGTTAGAGGGTCATTGCTTTTTCTTAATTGGTCGGCGCAACATCGAGGGCCGAAGGGCCTGTTTTGCGCTGTAACGTTCTATGTTCTATGTTCTATCTCCTCTGTACTTGCCCCCAGCACCTTAAACCTGTGTCCTCTCATAGCAACCATTTCAGCCCTGGGAAATAGCCTTCGAGAATCCACCCTATCTATTCCTCTCAACATCTTATAAAGCTCTATCAGGTCACCTCTCAACCTTCGTCTCTCCAGGAGAAGAGATCTAGCTCTCTCAACCTATCTTCATAAGGCATGCCCCCCAATCCAGGCAACATCCTTGTAAATCTCCTCTGCACCCTCTCAATGGCTTCCACATCCTTTCTATAGTGAGGCAACCAGAACTGCGCCCAATACTCCAAATGGGGTCTGACAAGGATATTGTAAAGTTGCAGCATTAGCTCCCGAGTCCTGAACTTAATTCCTCTATTAATGAAGGCCAGTACACCATACGCCTTCTTGGCCACATCCTCCACTTGCAGGGCCAATTTAAGAGACCTATGGACCCAGACCCCAAGATTCTTCTGCTCCTCAACACTGCCAAGACTCCTACCCTTGATATTATACTGCTTCATCCCATTGGTTTTGCCAAAATGGACCAGCACACATTTATCTGCGTTGAAGTCCATCTGCCACTTCTCCGCCCAGTCTTGCATCCTATCTATGTCTCGCTGCAACTTCAGACATCCCTCCAGACCATCCACAACACCACTAACCTTCGTATTGTCGGCAAACTTATTAACCCATCCCTCCACTTCCTCATCCAGGTCATTTATGAAAATGACAAACAGCAAGAGTCCTAGAACAGATCCCTGGGGCACTCACTGGTGACTGACCTCCATGCAGAAGAAGACCCATCCACAACTACTCTCTGCCTTCTGCAGGCAAGCCAGTTCAGGATCCACAAGGCCAAAGCCCCTTGGGTCCCATGCCCTCTCACCTTCTCAAGAAGTCTTGCATGGGGGACCTTGTCAAACGCCTTGCTAAAATCCATGTAAACCATGTCCACTGCTCTTCCTTCGTCAATGTGTTCAATCACATTTTCGAAGAATTCAACTCGGCTCGTAAGGCACGATCTGCCCTTAACAAAGCCGTGTTGACTATTCCTGATCATGTTGAATTTCTCTAAATGCTCATAAATCCTATCTCTCAGAATCCTCTCCATCAACTGAGGTCAGACTCACTGATCGATAATTGCCAGGGCTATCCCTATTCCCCTTCTTCAAAATAGGCACCAATCAGCAATCTTGCAATCTTCTGGAACCTCTCCCGTCTCCATCGACGACACAAAGATCATCACTAGGGGCTCTGCAATCACTTCCCTCGCCTCCCACAGTAACCTGGGGTACATCCCATCCGGACCTGGCAATTTATCTACCGTGATGGAATTTAACAGTTCCAACACCTCCTCTTTCTTAATGTCAAATATCCTAAAATGAGAAATGAGTTGATGCTTGGGTAAATAGTTAAAAGCTTGGTCAAATAAGTATTTAAAGCGGCTTAAAGGGGGAAAGGGAGGTGAGAGGGGGAATTCCAGAATGTGGGGCACAGGCACTTGAAGGCATAATTGTCAGTGGTGGAGTAGTGAAAAAGGAATACTCGAGAAACTAAAATTAAATGAGTGTGACAAAAACCGTTGATGAAGGACGAGCTGTGGATGTTGTCTATTTGGGTTTTAGTAAGGCATTTGACAAAGCCCCTCGTGGTAGGTTGGTGAAGAAGGTTAAGGCTCATGGGGTACAAGGACAGGTGGCTAGATGGATTGAAAACTGGCTTGGTAACAGGAGATAGAGGATAATAGTGGAAGGGTCTTTTTCTGGCTGGAGGACTGTGATTAGTGGTGTGCCGCAGGGCTCAGTACTGGGACCTTTGCTATTTGTAATAGATATAAATGATTTAGAAGAGGGAGTTAATGGTGTGATCAGCAAGTTTGCAGATGACACAAAGATGGCTGGACTTGCTGATAGTCACGAGCCGTGCCAGACAATACAGCAGGATATAGATAGGCTGGTAAATTGGGCAGAGAAATAGCAGATGGAATTTAATCCAGATAAATGCGAGGTGATGCATTTGGGAAGAAATAATATAGGAAGAAATAATTAATAATGAGTTATACAATAAATGGTAGGACTATTAAGAGTATAGAAATGCAGAAGGCCCTAGGTGTGCAAGTACACAAGTCCTTGAAGGTGGCAGTAGAGGTAGAGGAGGTGACGAAGAAGGCTTATGGTATGCTTGCCTTTATAGGAAGGGGTGTAGAGTATAAAAGCTGGCGTCTAATGTTGCAGTTTTGTAGAACATTGGTTAGACTGCATTTGGAGTACTGCGTCCAGTTCTGGTTGCCGTACTATCGGAAGGACGTGGAGACCCTGGAGAGAATGCAGAGGAGGTTTTACCAGGATGCTGCCTGGTATGGAGGGTCTTAGCTATGAGGAGAAATTGGGCAAACTGGGGCTGTTCTCCTTGGAAAGTCAGAGAATGAGGGGAAATTTAATAGAATTGTATAAGATTATGAAGGGTATAGATATACAGTGGGAAGCTTTTTCCCCAGTTGGATACAAAAATCCTGAGAGGCCATGGGCTTAGGGTGAGAGGGGAGAGGTATAATTCAGATGTTAGAGAGAGGTTTTTCACGCAGAGGGTTGTGGGAGCCTGGAATGCACTGCCAAGTAAGGTGGTGGAGATAGGCACGCCAGAGTTGTTTAAGGCTTACCTAAATAATAGGCACATGAGCAGACTAGAGATGCAGGGGTACAAAAGACCCCTCCATAATAAGGATCAAGAGCCTCAGGACGTTCCTGGCAATCAATAGATTCCTATGGGCCGTCCAACATATTGTATGGCTCACCTATCTTATGTTTGAGCTTCTGGGGATCTTCCGTGAATGTCTGTATAAGCTGTGTATGTTTATTGATGTCTTTTTTTTACATCCATAGGTGATTCGGTCCACCTTGTTGTCCAACAAGGGGCATACATGTAGTGGGTCGAGCGAGGGCTGCTCTTGGATGTTGCTTCGAGAGTTGCCTAGTGCTTCACGTCGTTAGTGTATGCTTAAACTGGACCAACTGACGGGCAACACGACAGCTCAATGACTATCACTGTTTGCTGTGCAGATACATGGACCTGGGTTGGATCTCCGACTTGGATCGGTGTCTGTGGGAGCAAGCACGTTCTCCCTGTGCTTGCATGGGTTTTCTCCGGGTGCTCTGGTTTCCTCCCACACCCCAAAAACGTGCTTTTAAGGCTGATTGATGTTACCAGATTGTCCCTAAATTAAACTTCTCTCAATCTGGCACACATATAACTCTCTAAATTTGCAGCCCTTTATTGTGGAGTCCAAGAGGCATAGACAAAAGTCATAGATAGAAGAAGAATTCAGTGAGGCGCTCACTGCATGTTAAAATGGCGGCACAGGCTTGTTGGGCCAAAGGGTCTGTTTTCTGTGCTGAGTAGTTCCTTGTTCTTTTCTTTGAGAGCAGATATCCTGGAGGGTTTTTGTCCAGATTACGGAGATAAGGAGACCATGATACTCTATTACCGTTTTACCCCCAACCTCCCCTTTTTTTCTGTTAGCATCTGCTCACTTTGCATAATTGTTCCTCATAATTCAGTTTCTCCATTTTCTCAATTTTTCTGAATGTTCTGTGCCCTTTCAATAATTGCAATATCCCTTTGTACTCTACTGTCCAGAACTGTACACAATTCCTCAAGTATGGTCACGCTGAAGTTTTAAAAAAATGATAGGATTAACTTGTTATTTTGGCTCAATATTAACCTTTCAGTAAATTCAAAGTCTGACTTACTCTAGTCACTGCCCCAAAGTATTGATGCAATAGCTACAATTTATTATCTATCAGGCTGTCTTGATTTCTCTCATTTACTTTGTGCATTGTTTTATTTGTATGAATGGTCCATCACTGATTTCTGCATTTCTTCATATTCTGTTTCATTTGCCATTTTCTGCCTAATTAACTAAAAAATCCAGATGCTTTAGGAGCTTATCATGCTCAGCTTTGCAGTCGTTTATTAACCTTATATAATCTATATATTTGCCCAAGGTATTTGTGATTTCTTATTCCAATAAATAATCATTTGAATTATGACAGGCTGCTTTTGAAGAAACAACCCTGTTATCAGCTCAGGTCTTAAAGATAGCATCTTTATTCTAAAAAAGTGACTCCCGTTATTCAAACTAAAACTTTTACTGCTGGCTTGGACTCTCCCAGGATATCTGCATGATACTTCGTATAGGCTGAGATGTTTGAATATGAGGAGGTGCAAACCAATAATATCACTCACCCTCTGGCGCCATTATGTTGAGGCTGCCTTAATTTCTAAAGCAACTGTCAAATTTTGGGCTACAACTTAAAGGGATATATTGTCACTGATAGCTAATATTTACCATGGCTTTCTACTGATAAAAGGAAGCCCAGACAAACTATACGCTAACTGATTACTTTTACCAATTAATCAGCATTGTTAACAGCATGATGTGAGGTGTGTGGAGCATGATGTGAGGTGTTACTTTTATAAATTAAATAGTAGGGTTTTTTTTGATTAGCAGTGTTGGGGAAATTTTCTTGTAATTTTAAGTCATCCTGCCTACTGTTTTCAAACATTATTTATTCTTTAAGGCCTGTTTTTCTGGTTTTGTCATTATTTTTGGTTTGCACTCTGCCTCTCTCTGTACAATATGAGAGGAAAAAGTGACTGAAGTGTTGTAAGCTGTGACTGAACGCTAGATAGCAGAAGTTAATTATTTCTTAAATGTACACCTTTTGTTTCGTACACCTAACTCGTAAACAGGGGCTCATGTGTTCACCAAAGTGAATGATGCTACTCCTGCCAATTCTTATATTTTGGTTTAAGGTGTGAGGAGCAAGGCTTAAAGGAGATGTACGAGGTAGATTTTTTACACAGAGGGTGGTGGGTGTTTGGAAGTGGATACAGTAGTGACTTTTAAAGTGCGAGTTGACAAATACATGAATAGAATGGGAATAGAGGGATATGGTCGCAGGAAGAATAGGGAGCTTTTAGTTAAGTCAGACAGCATTGCCAGTGCAGGCTTGGAGGGCTGAAGGGCCTGTCCTTGTGCTGTAATTTTCTTTGTTCTTTGAATGTTACAGATCTATGATGACTTTCTAAAAGAATGCTTTCTTTTCAGATTGTTTTCCTAGTTTTTTTTATTCTCTTCCGATGACTCCCTGGTAACTAGGAATGCAGTCTTCACACAGTGTGACAGATTATAGCTTCAATCCCCACATTGTTTGCTGGTCATTGATCATTCCTAGGTAATTGGCCAATCAGCTCTAGAAGGGACATGGTCCATTAATCTGGGGTCCTGCTCTTGTAGCTTTTGCTGAACTTAGGGTGAGAAGGGCCTGAACTCATGCCCCCAATGAGGGCAAAAGAGTTCCTGACCAATGTCCCCAGTCAGGGTGGTGGGGGCGATTTACCGATGTACCCAGTGCAGGTTGGAGGGTGGGAGTTATTGACGTTCCCAGGCAGGATGGCGAGATGTCTGCACAGGGGTGGTTACTGACCGATGTCCCCAGTTGGATGGGGAGTGTTAGTGACCAATGTCCCCAGTCAGTGAGGATAGGGATTACTGACCGATGTACCCCGTTGGGGGTGTGGTTACTAACAGTCCAGTTGGGGGACTGTGGGGGAGGGGGGTTGGACTGGATGTCCCTAGTTGGTGGGGGGAGTTATTGACTATGTCCCAGGTCAGGGGAGTTACTGACCCAAGTCGGTGTGGTGGAGATTTACTGATGCCCTCAGTGGGGAGGTGGGGGGGGGGAGCAGTTTAGTTACTGAAGTCGCTTGTCGGGATGGGGAGAGCTACTGACAATGTCCCAGTTTGGGGGTGGGAGGAGGGAATTAGTGACCAATGTCCCTAGTCAAGTGGGGAGGGTTAGTGACCAATATCCCCAGTTGGGTTGAGGGGAGAGAGTTACTGACCAATGTCTCCAATTAGGAGTGGGTGGTGATGGGGGGGGGAGGTGATAGTGGGGAGAATTACTTACTGAATCATCCAGTTGGAAGGGGGAGGGGGGAGTTACTGGCCAATGTCTCCAATTGGAGGGGGGGCAGAGGGGAGAGGGGGCAGTTACTGGCTAATGCACCCAATTGGAGGGGGGAGTTATTGACCAATGTCCATCCTTTGAGATGAAACATCCCACACAATTGTACCTTGGGCAATTTTGAGCAAAGTCGCTGATGAGATGTCCGAGAATTTGTTGCACTATCTGGGGAACCTCCTAAAGATGTTCCTATCTCTGAGCTTGGTAATGATTCACAATTCCTGGGGTTCCATGATGAACTGAAGCTGTGATTAGATATTCTGAAACACAAGCAGAAATTACAGGAAAAATCTCAGCAGGTCTGACAGCATTTGTGGAGAGAGAATAGAGCTAATGTTTTGAATCTGGATGATTAGAAGTTCTAGTCTTTGCATGTTCATTATACGTTGTGTATTGGTTTGGCTTATTTTGGTTCTGTTCAGACAGGGTAACTTAAGTTGATATTTTGTACTGTTGGACTGATAGGCTGGTATTTCATAATATCTCAACAACACACTTTTAGGGAAGGGGCAACATTCAGAGTTTTTTAAAGTTTGTAATGAAGACAATAACCCAAAAGGTTAGGTGTTATTTGGAGTGGATAGGCCTTAGATCCCAGAAATAATTCATGCCATTTTGATATTGTCAGAATTTCTGTGTTATTTTATTACCGTGATATTGAAATGTTTATTATTCAACTTTTGCAGAAAACAGGAGCTGAAACAGAAATGTGGGTGGTCCTCAGTTTTGTATGTGTCTTTGGCTAATGTTGATTCCCTCAGAGCTGAACTGTTTCTCTCAAAGCTGCAGGTGGAATTTTCCTGTCCTGCATGCGACTGGAATCAAAGCGGGCAGAAAGGACCATGGAAAGGTCTGTTAATGGGCAGGAATTTTCAGCCTTGGGGTGAGTGTGGCCCAAAAATTCTTACAGAACAGATGATGGGTCTCTGCTGACTGCAGTCTTTGTTGAAAAGATGATAGGACACACAGTGAGTGAAGGGTTTTGCACAGAAAAAAAAAAAATCCAAATGATTCATTAAATTGCTGGAATGAAATGAAATATCATTGGAATAGTGAACATAACAGCAAAGAACTAGAAGCAGGAGTAGGCCATCTGGCCCTTGTGCTTGCTCCACTATTCAATAAGGTCATGGCTGATCTTATTGTGGACTCAGCTCCACTTACCCACCTACTCACCATAATCTTAATTCCTTTGCTGTTCAAAAATGTATCTGTCCTTGCCTTGAAAACATTCAATGAGGTAGCCTCAACTGTTTCACTGGACAGGGAATTCCACACTTTTGGGTGAAGAAGTTCCTCCTTAACTCAGTCCTAATTCTGCTCCCCCTTTGAGGCCATTTCTCATTTCACCTGCCAGTGGAAACAAACTCTCTGCTTCTATCTTATCTACTCCCTTCATAATCTTGCATGTTTCTGTAAGATCTCTTCTCATTCTTCTGAATTCCAATGAGTATCGTCCCAGTCTACTCAGTCTGTCCTCAGAAGCCAATCCTCTCAACTTCAGAATCAACCTAGTGAATCTCCTCTGTAACCTCTCAAGTGTCAGTATACCTTTCTCAAGTAAGAAGACCAAAACTGTACATAGTACTCCAGATGTGGCCTCACCAGCACCTTATACAGCTGCAACATAACCTCCCTGTTTTGAACTCCATCCCTCTACAACAAAGGACAAAATTCCATTTGCCTTCTTAATTAGCTGCAAACAACTCTGTGATTCATGATTGTGATTGTGGCTGCAGTTTTATCCCCCATTCCAATTCTAAATAAACCAACAGCAGTCTTCACCTTGTTTCTCGTTGGATAAGACAGAAAATCATTGTTAGAAATCATTGATTTGTCATGAAGTTATTGAGAATTATATCTGTGGATCCTACTTTTATGTTTTTTCACTGCAGTGAGGAAACATTAGTCAAAATGAAGTTAAAGTGAAGGTATAGGTAGCTTGCATTAATTAATCTTCTTCCAGCTACACCAAACAGCATTTCAATAAATGGTAATGTATTTACTGAAAGGCAAATGGAATGTTTGTCTTGGGGGAGGGAGTGGGCAGGGAAGATGGGAATAGAAAAATATAAAGGTAAATATAAGCTAAGCTTACCATTGTCCTAACTTTATTTTTTCCTCAGCTGTTGCAGCAGAGAAGGATGGGACACCAGTATTTAAGTTTCCCAGGTGGCGGCAGAAGGGGAAAGCTATTGGTGATGTTGTTGACGCCCATAAATCGGTTGGAGCAGACCTAAATGTGCTCCCGTTCTGCAGCCAGTTTATCCCCATGGAGGTTATTAGTCACCCGAAGCATGGATCTATAGTCTACCACCCATCACTGCTTCCTCGTCACAGGGGTGCTGCTGCTATAAACTGGTGAGAATAGTGCTCCGCAGACAGTGATTGTGGCATGTTTTGTGTATTTAATGAGGATCTGCTATATTTGTAAAAAACTTATTACAAGGAAGAAAATGAGTTTTAAAAGTATTATTTTGATCTGCTGTCAATGTTATAACCCTCTTGTGATCTTTCTTATTTTGTATTTTAAATAATTCAAAATTCATTGATTCTTCACTAAATTGCTGATAATGTAATAGTACATTCTTTCCAACAATTTAAGAAGCACCTACCTGTTTTTTTGTTTGTGGTGAAAGAGAAAGGTGAGTGATTTAAAGGAAATATGTTTTATTGCTGAAAGTAGAGAAATGTTGCTCAAGCTTTTTGTCTCACACTCATCAGGACACATGCAAAAATGCCAAATTTCAAATGATCACAATCTATACTATAGGCAAAAAGGGATGCAGATTGTGCTTGAAAAACACGAGCAAAACATAGAAAAGGGGTGGCACAATGGTTTACACTGCTGCCTCACAGTACCAGGGACTCATGTTCAATTCAATTCAATTCAGTTCTAGCCTTGGGTGTCTGTGTAAACTTCACATGTTCTCCCTTCGTCTGTGTGGGTTTCCTCCTGGTGCTCCAGTTTCTTCCCACACTCCAAAGATGTATGGGTTTGGTTGATTGGCTATGTAAATTGCCACTTAGATGTAATGTAAATGTAAACGTAGAACATAGAACATAGAACAATACAGCACAGAACAGGCCCTTCGGCCTTCGATGTTGTGCCGACCAAAATAAAAAGCAATGCCCCTCCTAACTAAACCATTCCCTTCTTCCATATACTTATCAACTAACCTCTTAAACGCCACCAAACTTGGCGCATCTACAACAGCTGCAGGCAGGGCATTCCACTCCCTAATCACTCTTTGAGTAAAGAACCTACCTCTGATATCCGTCCTATAACTCATACCCCTTAATTTAAAGTTGTGTCCCCTCGTGCTAGCTTTTTCCATCCTAGGAAAAAGGCTATCACTGTCCACCCTATCCAAACCTCTAATTATCTTATATGCTTCAATAAGATCCCCCCTTAGCCGCCTCCTTTCTAACGAAAACAACCTCAAATCCTTCAACCTCTCTTCATAGGACCTGCCCTCCATACCAGGCAACATCCTGGTAAACCTCCTCTGTACCCTCTCCAATGCCTCCACATCTTTCTTATAATGTGGCGACCAGAACTGCACACAATACTCCAAGTGCGGCCGCACTAGAGTTTTGTACAGTTGCAACATGATGCTGCGGCTCCTAAATTCAATCCCCCTACCAATAAAAGCTAAGACTCCATATGCCTTCTTAACAACTTTATCCACTTGACTGCCTACTTTCAGGGATCTATTGACACATACACCAAGATCCTTCTGTTCCTCAACACTATTAAGAGCCCTACCATTAGCCCTATACTCTACACATTTATTGTTCCTGCCAAAGTGCATTACCTCACACTTTTCCACATTAAACTCCATTTGCCACCTCTCGGCCCAGCTCTGCAACTTGTCCAAGTCACTCTGTAAACTAAAACACCCCTCTTCACTATCTACCACTCCACCAACTTTAGTATCATCTGCAAATTTACTGATCCATCCCTCAATACCCTCATCCAGATCATTTATAAAAATTACAAACAGCAGGGGCCCCAAAACAGACCCCTGAGGCACACCACTCGTCACCGAACTCCACGATGAAAATCTCCCATCAACCACCACCCTCTGTCTTCTATCTGCCAGCCAATTTCTAATCCAATTAGCTAAATCACCCTCTATTCCACACATCTGCATTTTCTGTAGAAGTCTTCCATGGGCCACCTTATCAAAAGCCTTACTAAAGTCCATATATACTACATCAACCGCCTTACCCCCATCCACCTCTCTGGTCACTTTCTCAAAAAACTCAATGAGGTTAGTAAGGCATGACCTACCCTTCACGAAACCATGCTGACTATCCCCAATCAATTCATTTCTCTCTAAATAACTATAAATCCTATCCCTAATAATTCTCTCCAATACCTTGCCCACCACAGAAGTAAGACTCACTGGCCTATAATTCCCAGGAAGGTCTCTCTTCCCCTTCTTAAACAATGGGACCACATTCGCCATCCTCCAGTCCTCCGGAACCACACCCGTAACCAACGAGGACCTGAAGATCAGAGCCAGAGGCTCTGCAATCTCCTCTCTTGCCTCCCAGAGAATCCTAGGGTAAATCCCGTCCGGCCCAGGGGACTTATCCAACTCAAAACCCTCGAGAATTTCTAACACATCCTCCCTATCTACTACAATACTCCCCAATTTGCAACCCTGTACCTCAGTGCTCTCCACAGCTACATTTCCAGCACTCTGCGTGAATACCGAAGAGAAATATTTATTCAGTGCCTCGCCAATCTCTTCATTTATAAAAATTACAAACAGCAGGGGCCCCAAAACAGACCCCTGAGGCACACCACTCGTCACCGAACTCCACGATGAAAATCTCCCATCAACCACCACCCTCTGTCTTCTATCTGCCAGCATTGCCAGTGTAAATTGCCACACATTGCCAAAATGCGTAGGTTAAGGGGATCAGTAAGGTAAAGATGTGGGATTATGGGAATAGTGCCTAGGTAAGATGTTCTGTTGGAGCATCAGTGTAGACTCGATAGGCTGAATGGCCTCCTGCTGCAGTATAGGGGTTCTATAAAAAACCCAAACGCCTTGGCCAATCAGCATGCTATTGGCTCCTAAATCAATCAGCTCCTAAAGTATGAATTGTTGAGATTATTTGAAATTTGGCATTTTTGATTTGATTTGTTTTCATTCTATGTAGTAACATACAGTGAAAAGTATTGTTTCTTGTACGCTACACAGAAGACATTCCGTTTTTAGAGTCCATAAGAGAAAAGATAAGGAAGGGTGAAAAGATAGAATTAGAGAGTATGCTGGGGACAGCTCGCAAGAAGTCGTCACACTCCGGCACCACCTTGAATGGTTGCATTTTCCTGAAGAGTGTATAATGAAAAGCCCCAGCAGAATGTTTCTCTTTGCAGCAATATTCAAATTTTGTACTGCGAAGTGGCAGAAGAAAGTTCTGCTAAATTCAGAAAACAGCAGTGTTAAGATAAGTGAAATTTTCTCCTTTGATATCTGCGTGAAGCAACTGGAATTTGATTCTTGAGAGTTAGTGATAGTGGGGATTCAGTTTAACATAGTAGGCTTTTACATTATAAAGGGAAGACAGTATAACTAGTCTTTGCAGTGTGCATGTTGGGTGTATTATGTGGACCATTGTGGATCCTTAGTCTACCCAGGAGCAACTGATAATTGCTACGAGTTTACTTCATATCTGATAATGTTGTATTCTTGAAGTGTTCACTATCATTTATTTATTATATAAATAAAATGCATATTTTATTTATATCTGTGTTCAGTTTTAAGACTTTGATTGCTTTACCTCTCAATTTTTTCTCCAGTGAAAATGTTCTCCAGTGAGTCTGTCCATAATCTAAAACCTTGAATACAAAATCATCCTTTTTGCTATTCTCAAAACTGTTCCCTGCCCATTAAATTGCCTTTCTGAAGATGAGGCATTAAATTAGAAATATTGTGCATTGTATGTAGTTAAAATAATTGTTGCTGTTTGTATTTGATTTCATTTTATGCCTATTTATTGCCCAAATCAGTGTTCAACCACATTAAAATGAATCATGTGTTCCTTAGCACAATGGCTTCATTTATCACTTTTGAAAGCTGGCGTATCTGTTGCATTCTCTAATATGGTTTGCTTTTAGAAAAACCGCTTTATATAGTTAGCAGTTGTGACTTCAACTAGAATCTCTGCTTTTTACACTTTCCCAGCAGTCTTCTCATCAACTACTTCAAGATTCATATTTGTCAGCGCAATCAATCCAGTTAGTTAATTTGCAAATAATTTCATTAACCTCAGTCTCTTCATTTCATGGATGTTTATCCATTGTTTTCTGAAAATCCAAGTAAATGCCACCCAACGATTGCACTGTCTTCAGGGAATTCAGAAACCATGCAGATTGCGCTTTGTGCTATTATTTATGATTTCCTATAAAAGTCTTCTCCACTGTGAGTATAAGATCCCATCAGTTTGCTTACTCTATGTGTGTGTTTCTCTGTTTGACTATTGAATAACACTAGACAACTTCCAGTCCTCAGGGAAATGCCTGTGTTTGTGAAGCTGTTGATGATGTTTACTATAGCCTATTTACTTATGTGGTTTATAGAGTCTTGATTCAGGTACAATCCTATACAAATTTGGAATCATAGATTTTACAGCACTAAAGGAGACTTTGTTACATCTGTGCCCATTACTAGAGAGGCAGTACCATAGTGATATTGATTTGGTTTATTATTGTCACATGTATTAACATAAATGAAAAGTATTTTTTCTTATGCGCTATACAGCCAAAGCATATTGTTTATAGAGAAGGAAACAACAGAGTGCAGAACATAGTGTTACAGTTACAGCCAGGGTGTAGAGAAAGATCAACTTAATGCAAGGGAAGTCATTCAAAAGTCTGATAGCAGGAGGGAAGAAGCTGCTCTTGAGTCGGTTGGTATATGACCTCAGACTTTTGTATGTTTTTTTCCCAAAGGGATAAGGTAGAAGAGAGAATGTCCAGGGTGCATGGGGTCATTAATTATGCTGGCTACTTTGGCGAGGCAGTGGGAAATGTAGACAGAGTCAATGGATGAGTGACTGGTTTGCATGATGGATTGGGCTACATTCATGGTCTTTTGTAATTTCTTGTGGTCTTGGGCAGAGCAGGAGCTATACCAAGCTGTGATACAACCAGAAAGAGTGCTTTCCATGGTGCATCTGTAAAAGTTAGTGAGAGTCATAGCTAATATATCAAATTTCCTTAGTCTTCTGAGACAATAGAGGCATTAGTGGGCTTTCTTAACTATAGCTTCGACATGGGGGGGCCAGGACAGGTTGTTGTTGGTTTTCTGGACACCTAAAAGCTTGAAACTCTTGACCCTTTCTACCTCATCTTCGTTGATGTAGACGGGGTATGTTCTCCTTTATACGCTTCCTGAAGTCAATGACAATCTCCTTCATTTTGTTGACATTGAGGGAAAGATTATTGTCGCTGCAAAATTTCACCAGATTCTCTATCTCATTCTCTCTCATCATTGTTTGAGATCTGACCCACTAACAGTGGTGTCATCAGCAAATTTGAAAATTGAATCGGAGGGGAATTTGGCCACACAGTCACGTGGATAAGGAGTTTAGTAGGGGACACTGTGTTGAGGATGATCGTGAAGGAGATGTTGTTGTCTATCCTTACTGATTTGTGGTCTGTGAGTTAGGAAGTTCAGGGTCCAGTTGCTGAGTCCCAGTCCACAGAGTTTAGAAATGAGTTTTGTGGGAATAATGGTGTTGAAGGCTGAGCTGTAGTCAAAAAATAGGAGTCTGACATATAGAACATAGAACATTACAGCGCAGAACAGGCCCTTGTTATCTAGGTGTTCCAGGTTGAATGCAGTGTCAGGGAGATGGCATTTGCTGTGGACCTGTTCTGGCGACAGACAAACTGTAGCGGATCCAGACAATCCAGAAGGCTGAAATTGATTTGTGTCATGACTAGCCTTTCGAAGCACTTCATAATAATGGATGTCAGAGGCACTAGCTGATAGTCATTAAGGCATGCTGTTTGGTTTTTCTTAGGTATCAGGATGATGATTGTCTTCTTGAAGCAGATAAGCACTTCAGATTGTTGTATTGTCACTGGGCTAGCAATCCAGAGACTATGCTGGGGACCAGGGTTTGAATCCCACCAATAAAAACAAATCTGATGATGACTATGAAACCGTAAAGACCCATTTGGTTCACTGACACCTTCTAGAGAGTAGAATCTGCCCTACGTGTGATTCCAGATCCATTCTGAAATTCCTTCTGAAATGGGCTGGCAAGCCGTTCAGTTCAAGGGTCAATGCCCAACCAGCAACACCCTCATTCCATCAGTCAATTTTCAGAAAGCAATTAATTTGGTCCCATTTCCGTGCCCTCTTCCCACCACCCTCCTCCTCCAAAAGAACATGACTATAGGGTGTCGCATAACACTTTAGAGCCAATGAAGTATTTTTGAAGTGTATTAACTTGTAATAAGATCTCAGGCTATGGAATGGGAAACCAGACAAAATTTCTAGTAGCTGAATCCTTAGGCAAGGATTTAAGTGGTCTACAAGATGGTCTAATGGTATAGTAGCTAGACAATTCATCCAGAAACTCAGCTGATGTTCTGGGGATTATGGCAAATGGTGGAATTTGAATTCAATAACAAAAATCTGGTATTAAGAATCTACTAATGACCATTGATTGTCAGAAAAGCCCATTTGGTTCACGTACGCCCTTTGGGGAAGAAAATCTGCCAAGCTTATCTGGACTGGCTATATGTGACTCCAAAGCCGCAGCAATGTTGTTGACTCTCAACTGCCTTCTGAAATGGCATAGCAAGCCACTTACCATCACCTTCTCAAGGGCAACTAGGGATGGGCAATAAAGATTCATGGGACAATAAATGTCCCATGAATCAATAAAAAAAGGACTAGCCATATAAATAATGTGGCTATAAGTGCAAGACTGAAAAGGGAGCCAAATGGATAGAAGGTGGACAGGAAATTGGAAGCCACAATCAGATCATTGATCTTAACAAATGGCACAGCAAATATCTTACACCTACTCCTAATTTGTGTGTTCATATGTAAGTCAGAGGCTGGCAGTTCTGAGGTGAGTAACACACCTGACTCCCCAGAGCTTTTCCATCATCTACAGGGCACAAGTGTGATGCTTAGATGAGTGTGTAGCATCCAGGACAAAGCAGCTCATTTAATTGGCATTATATCTGCCATTTTAAACATTCACTTCCTCTACCATGCACAGTCGCAGCACTATGTAATCCCCACAAGGTGTGCTGCAGCCACTCACCAAGGCTTCTTTGACAGCATTTTGCAAACCCATGATTTCTACCATCAAGGAGGACAAGAACAGCTGACACATGGGAATCTCATAATCCGCAAGTTCCCCTCCAAGCCACACACTGTCTTCACTGTTTCTGGATCAAAATTCCCCCACCCTGACATTCCCAACAATGCTAAGTGTATCTACACCAGATGAACTGTGGCAGTTTAAGGTTCACCAACATCTGAAGGGACAATTAAGGAAGGGCAATATCCAGCATGACCCATAACCATTAAAGTACAAAATAAGGAGATTCAGCTCCGTGGTGAAATCTTGCAGCGTAGAATTGTTCATCACTCATTCTAGAGGCTTATATGTGAAGAATTGCCATTTGGATAACTTTTGGAATATTGCAGTATAGAATTCTGGTTAATCTACACACCGTCTTAGAACAAGGACAGGAACAATTGAAGAGGGGCATCTGTAATGGATAAAGAACTTGTCCTGAAAATCGATTCTTATATTTCTTATTTGTGACATCTGTGCAGAGTTCAAATATTCAATCTTGCATTTAGTGGAATGAGAATTCAAACACAAAACTGACAATGTTTGTGAAATCTTCTAAAATTCATTAATAATTAGTAGATTCAATAATTTTATACTGAATTTCTTGTTTAAATTGTCAAACATTTTGTGTAGATGAAAGGAAACTGGTAACAATGATCCTGTTTAAATAATTATATGGTATTCAGGTTCTGTTTGAGTTTAATTTCCTTGGTGTTGGTCCAAGAATACCGGAGGTGGAGCTTGAGTACAACAGCAAGACAAACGCACCACGTCCCTCAAGATGAGAAATCTTGACCACACAAATGAAGTTCTGTTGTCAAATAATGCCGGAGCTTTGTTCCTTCTGTAGGAAGGTGATACAGCAGCCACAGCAAAGATGTCCTGATGCTCTATAACCTGTGTTTGTGCTCACACATACAAAAACAAGAGCACTTGTCTATGACATGGCCTGTGTTAGTTTCAACCAGGGGGCAGTGACACAACCATTGCACAACTATTTAACTTGGCTAAAGAACAGTGAGTACAGCAGCTTGATCTGCCTATTAACCTGCTGACTGCATTGGACAAAAATGAGTAAACTCCCATCCAACTCGAGGCTGTTCTGCAGTTCTAGTGCATTAACTCTGTGATGATAATGTGGAGTTGCCAGCTTAGACTGGGGTCAGCACACTGAGTAGTCTCATAACGCCTGGTTAAATTTCAACAGATTTATTTGATAGCACGAGTTTTCGGGAACGCTGCTGTTTCATCAAGTGAATGCAAGATTTGTTTCACAATCAGGGCATACATTGACAGAAACTCAGTTACAAGTTAATGGTTGGAATGTGAGACTTAACAAGTAATCAAGTCTTTACAGGTGCAAACAATGTAAGTGGAGAGAGCGTTAAGCACACGTTGGAGAGGTGTGACCGGTCTCAAGCCAGGATGGTTTGTAAAATATTACAAATCCAGGCAAGTCGTTGGGGTTAAAGTTAGTCACCTCAGCACCTCACTGTACGCAAGCCCAAGAGTAATCTTACAATGCTCCACTTCTGCAGTTTCCATGCTAAACGTGTTAAAGAAGCCTGTGCATGTGAACAAGACCTCCGTATATATAGGATCTGCTCAGGTGAGGAGGATCGAAACGGACACCTACAGATGTTGGAAGACGCCCTCATAAGAACAGGATGTGGCACTCGACTCATCAGTCAACAGTTCCAACATGTCACAGTGAAAAACCGCACCGATCTTCTCAGAAGACAAACACAGAGCACCCATCGTCGTCCAGTACTTCCTTGAAGTAGAAAAGCTACGACATTTTCTCTGGAGCTTTCAACGTGTCATCGATGAAGACGAACATCTCAACAAGGCCATCTACACACCCCACCGCTTGTCTTCAAACAACCACACAACCTCAAACAGAGCATTGTCTGCAACAAAATAACCAGCCTTCAGGAGAACAGTGACCACAACACCACACAACTCTGCCACAGCAATCTTTACAAGTCATGCCAGATCATTGACATGGATGCCATCATCTCACATTAGAACACCATCCACCAGGTACACAGTACATGCTCTTGCGATTCGGCCAACTTTGTCTATCTGATACGCAGTAAGAAGTCTGACAACACCAGGTTTAAATCCAACCGATGCAGACTCACCATGGACTATTCTCCAGAATCGGTTGCATTCTTGGACACACGCATCTCCATCAAGGACAGTCACCTCAGCACCTCACTGTACTGCAAACCGACAGACAACCTCACAATGCTCCACTTCTCCAGCTTCCACCCTAAACACGTTAAAGAGGCCATCCCCTATGGACAAGCCCTCTGTATACACAGAATTTGCTTAAATGAGGAGGATCGTGACGAACACCTCCAGATGCTGAAAGATGTCCTCATGAGAACAGGGTATGGCGCTCGGCTCATTGACAGTTCCGACGTGCCACAGTGATAAACTGCACTGACCTCCTCAGAAGACGAACACGGGACACGATGGGCAGAGTACCCTTTGTTGTCCAGTACTTCCCCGGAGCGGAGAAGCTATGACATCTTCTCTGGAGTCTTCAACATATCATTGATGATGAAGAACATCTCTCCAGGGTCATTCCCACACCCCTACACATCTTGCCTTCAGACAACCGCGCAACTTCAAACAGACCATTGTTCGCAGCAAACTACCCAGCCTTCAGGAGAACAGTGACCACAATACCACACAACCTTGCCACAGCAACCTCTGCAAGACATGCCGGATCATCGACATGGATGACATCATCACACATGAGAATACCATTCACCAGGAACATGGTACATATTCTTGCAACTCGGCCAACGTTATCTACCTAATACGTTACAAGAAAGGATGTCCCAAATCATGGTACATTGGGGAGACCATGCAGACACTATGACAGTGGATGAATGAACATTGCTCGACTGTCACCAGGCAAAACTGTTCTCTTCCTGTTGGCGAACACTTCAGTGGTCATGGGCATTCGGCCTCTGACCTTCGGGTAAACGTTCTTCAAGAGGGCCTTTACGACGTACGACAGCGCAGAGCCGCTGAGCAGAGACTGATAGCCAAGTTCCACACACATGAGGATGGTCTTAACAGGGTTCATGTCACACTATCTGTAACCCCCATGACTTGCCTGGGTTAGCAAAAAACCTCACTTACTGTGCTGTCTGGAGAGAATACACATCTCTCTAACCTGTGCTCAGTGCTCCTTCCACTCACGTTGTTAGCCACTTGAAGACTTGAATAATAGGTTAGGTGTAAAGATTCACTTTCTAATCAGTAATCTGTAAACAGTCTGTGATGGTATGTGTACTGTTAGAGACCAGAACACCTCATTCACCTGACGAAGACCATTGGTCGAAAGCTTGTGAGTTTACTATCAAATTTCTTACTGTGTTTACCCAGTCTAACGCCAACATCTTTACATCATATCTGATACGCTGCAGGAAAGCATGGTACCTGCTTCCTGGGAGACCATGCAGACACTGTGATAACGGATGAATGAATACCACTGGACAGTCACCAGGCAGGAGTGTTCTCTTCCTGTCGGGGAATACTTCGGCAGTCATGGGCATTCAGCTTCTGATCTTCAGCTAAGTGTTCTCCGAGGATGCCTTCATGACGTACGACAACACAGAATCGCTGAGCAGAAACTGATAACCAAGTTCCACACCCATGAGACAGCCTCAACCAGGATCTTGGGTTCATGTCACACTATCTGTATCCCCATGACTTGCACGAGCTTGCAAAATGTACCTTTAAAACTTGATTACTTGTAAAGACTTGCATTCCAATCATTATCTTCTGAATTGAGTTTGGATCTGTAAATGCCCTGTTTGTGAACACAACTCCTCGCTCACCTAAAGATACAATGTGAATGGAGAGAAGGTTAAGCGCAGGTTGGAGGGATCTGTATTATCTCCAGTCAGGACAGTTAGTGAGATTTTGCAAGCTCAGGCAAGTCATTACGATATAGATAGTGTGATGTGAACCCAAGATCCTGGTTGAGGCTGTCCTCATGTGCGCGGAACCCGGTTATCAGTTTCTGCTCAGTGATTCTGCATTGTCATATGTCATGAAGGCCACCTTGGAGAACACTTAGCTGAAGATCTGAGAGTCCAAAAGCTTCTACCAAATAAACCTGTTGGACTTTAACCTGGTGTTGTGAGACTTCTTATTGTGCTTACCCCAATCCAACACCAGCATCTCCACACCACAGATAGTGTGACAGGAACCCAAGATCCCAGTTGAGGCCATCCTTGTATGCAGAACTTGGCTATCAGTTTCTGCTCGGTGATTCTGCATTGTCTTAAAGGCCGCCTTGGAGAATGCTTACCAAAGATCAGAGGCTGAAGGTCTTTGACTGGCAAAGTGTCCCCTGAAAGGAAGGGGACACTCCTGCCAGGTGATTGTCGAACAGTGTTCATTCATCTTTTATTGCAGGTCTGCATGGTCTCACCAATGTACCACGCATTGGGATATCCTTTCCTGCAGCATATCAGACAGACAGTGTTGACCAAGTCTACCTGATACACCGCATGTCATTTGAAAATATTTCGGTGAAGTGTATTTTGTTTCAAAATATAAACATTTCATTTCTCTTTTAAAATACAACACAGCTCTAGGTAATAATGCGTTGTGTTTACCTGTTGTATTCGGTCGTAACCATTTGAAACTTTCACCTCATTCAAACAGGAAGAGGGCCTGAATCATTTGAAACATAAATATAAGTTTCTTCAGGAAAAACTGTAATTTCAAATTTTGCTAGAACGTTGCAGCAGTGAAGGTAAACATTATTTCCCCTACCTCTGATAACCTTCCAATACTTATGTAGATTGACAATAGCATTGCATGTTTACAATGTCTGCCTTTAGCTTCACTGTTTCTCTACGAGAGTATATACTTCCCTGACTAACATGCTAATGCCACTTTAAAGGAGATGTCTCCACTTGAAGAAATGGATTGATTTAAGTTATTACAATTGGTACTCACTACTGAGATGTTGTCCCCAGATGAGATGAGGGATAAGAGAGTATCAGTAACTGTCGGAGTGGATGCTATTTGTTACATGGAAACATCAGATCAGATCAGCTCTTGGACCTTTTTCAAGAGTATCCTAGTGCTTCACATCGTTAGTGTATGCTTGACCTGGACCATCCGATGGGCAACACGACAGCGCAGTGACTATAGCTGTGCTGTGCAGATACATGGATTTGGGCCTGTGTCTGTGAGAGTTTGTGCATTCCCCCCGTGCTTGCATGGGTTTTCTCCGGGAGTTCCGGTTTCCTCCCACATCCCAAAGATGTGCTCTTAGGCTAATTGGCAAAACAAATTTTCCCTAAATTGTCTCAAATTTGGTTTTTAATCCATAGATCTATAAACATGGACAGGGATCGCGGGTAGAAGTGGGAACATCGAGGTGGCGGCGCGGGCTCGTTGGGCCAAAGGGCCTGTTTCCAAAGGGCTGTTTTGTTCTTTGTTCTTTGAAATGTACCAGGAGGTTTGTTTGTTTGTTAAGGTTTCGTGATCAGGGAGAAATGTTATCGTTGCCTTATCTTCTTTTCACTGAGTACAGCACTCAGGAGTGCATTTGTTGTCTTAAAGAACAAAGTACAATACAGCACAGGAACAGGCCCTTCGGCCCTCCAAGCCTGTATGTATCATATGTTCCTAACTTGACCATCCGTTCGTATCCCTTATTCCTAGTCTGTTCACGTGGTTATCTAGGTAAGTCTTAAATGATCTGAGCATGTCTGTCTGAACCACCTTGCTTGGTAATGCATTCCAGGCCCCCACCACCCTCTGTGTAAAAAAAAAAAAATCCCCCACGTGTCTGTATTGAACCTTGCCCCCCCTTACCTTGAACTTGTGACCTCTTGCATTTGTTATTTCTGACAGTTGAAAAAGTTTCCAACTGTTTGCCTTATCTCTGCCCTTCAAAATTTTACAAACTTCTATTAGGTCGCTCCTTAGCCTCCTTCTTTCCAGGAGAATAACCGTAAGTTTATCCAATTTCATCTCATAGCTAATACCGTCCGTACCAGGCAACATCATGTAAACCTTTTCTGTACTCTCTCCAAAGTCTCCACATTCTTCTGATAGCGTGGTGACCAGAATTGGACACAGTATTCCAAATGTGGCCTAATCAACGTTCTATATAACATCACATGCCAACCTTTATACTCTACACTCTGTCCAATAAAGGCAAGCAGGCCATGTACCTTCTTCACCACCTTTTCCGCTTATACTGCCACCTTTAAGTTCTGTGGACTTGCATACGCAGGTCCATCTGTGCGTCTATATTCCTGATGGTTCTTCCATTTATTGTATAACTTCCCCATGCATTAGATCTACCAAAATGTATCAGTTTGCATTTATCTGGATTAAATTCCATCTGCCATTTCTCTGCCCAATTTTCCAGCCTATCCATATCCTGCTGTAATCTCTGACAACGCTCATCACTATCCACAACTCCAGCAATCTTTGTGTCATCTGCAAACTTACTAATCAGACGAGCTACATCTTCTTCCAAATTCCCAGTACAGAGTCCTGCAGAACATCATTTCAATGAAGCTTTACTGATCAGCTGGGCTTGTGTGATACTCCATGACTATCTTCTAAACTTGGCAAAATTGATGTCTAATCTAACCTGAATGTTACTTCAAGGTCTCCAAGACTATTGAAGAAAAAAATTATTTTGTTTTAAGAGGATTATGGGTTAAGTTAAGCCATTAGAATTACTGAAGTGGATATTTTGCTTTTTTAACTTTGAAACTGACAAACATATGGATACAGCAGGCAATTAGGAAGCTAATGGAATTTTATAGTTTATGGCAAGAGGATTTGAGTACAAGGGTAGCGAAGTCTAGACTGCACCTGGAGTACCGTGTGCAGCTTTGATCTCCTATCTTCGGAATTATATCATTGCCAAGGAGTTCAACAAATGTTCACCAGACTTGTTCTGGGGATAGTGAGATGGTGTTATGAAGAGAAATTGGAGAAACTAGCCCTGTAATCTCTTGTGTTGTGAAGAATGGGAGGTGATCTCATTGAAATCTACAAATTATTTAAAACAATAGACAGAATGGATGCAAGTAAATGTTTCCCTTGGTTGGGGAGCTAGAACCAAGGAGCAAGAACCAAGGAGCAGTTTCAAAATAAAGAGGAACAAGATGAGAAGTTTATTTACTGAAAGAGTTGTGAGTCTTTAGAATTCTTTATCTGAGGACTGTGGAAGCTCACTCATTGAATATGTTTAATCATGTGATTCAAGGTTGCTAAATACCAATGACAAAGGGATATCTGGGGAAAAGGCATTGAAGTGGATGATCGATCATGATCTTATTGAATGGTGGAGCAGGCTCAACAGGCTGAATGGCCTAATCCTTCTCCTCTGTTCCTGAGCTGGGAGTTGGATGGCAGAGGTAGGCTGGAGATTGGCATGGGAGGTATGGAATGGCAAGAGATGGGCACCTGGGAGGAGAGCAGGCTGGGATGCAGGATTTTTCAAGGAGGGGAGGCAATGGCTGGACAGCAATGAGCAGCATGGTGTAAGCAGAATCACAAAATAACATTATGTGCTCTGCTTGGCCCTATGTTTTCATGGAAACTATGTTTCAAACTTAACTGCTGGGCATTTCTAGGCTCAGGTTGCAAGCTTTGCCCAAGCAGGATTGCAGCTATGAGAAACAGGAGGCTAAGAGGAGATTTGATTGAGAGTTACAAAATTGTGAAGGGCTTGGATAGAGTTTTTGGAAGGTCCTATTCAGTGACTATGGGCCGTAGATATCAAGTTAAAGAGGAGAAGTGAACTGAGATTTTTTCACTCAGAGGGGTCTAAAACCCTCAGCTGGAGAGGTTGAAACCCTTAGCTCATTTAAAAGATGTCTGGAAAGGCACTTCAAGTCCCCTAACCTGCGGGGAAATGGACCAATCACTGGAAAATGGGAATAGGGTAGGTGGCTCATTTTTCAGCTAGTGTAGACACGATGGATAGCGTAAACCTCTAATGCTATGATGAGCAGAATTATCATTGTTGCATTGCTTTGGCCTCATAGAACATTACAGCGCAGTACAGGCCCTTCGGCCCTCGATGTTGCGCCGACCAATGTAACCAATTTTATGACCCTCTATCCTAAACTATTCCAATGCTATCCATATGCCTATCCACTGCCCATTTGAACTCCCTTAAACTTGACGAGTCCGCAACTGCTGCAGGCAGGGCATTCACACCCTTACTATCCTCTGAGTAAAGAACACACCTCTAGCATCTGTGCTATAACTACCACCCCTTAATTTAAATCTATATCCCCTCGTGCTGTCCATCTCCATCCGAGGAAAAAGGCTCTCACTATCCACCCTATCTAATCCTCTGATCATCTTATATGTCTCAATTAAGTCACCTCTTAGCCTTCTCTCTAATGAAAATAACTTCAAGTTCCTTAGCCTTTCCTCATAAGACCTACCCATCATACCAGGCAACATCCTGGTAAACCTCCTCTGCACCTTTCCCAATGCCTCCACATCTTTCTTATAATGTGGTGACCAAACTACACAATACTCCAAGTGCGGCCGCACCAGAGTTTTGTACAGTTGCAACATAACATCTCGGCTCCAAAATTCAATCCCTCTACCAATAAATGCTAACACGCTATATGCCTTCCTAACAACCTTATCAACTTGAGTACCAACTTTCAGAGATCTATGCACTTGTACACCGAGATCTCTCTGCTCATCTACACTACTGAGTCCTATCATTAGCCCTAGATTCTGCACACATATTACTCTTACCAAAGTAAATCACCTCACACTTTTCCATATTAATCTCCATTTGCCACTTCTCGGCCCAGCTCTGCAACTTATGTATGTTCCTCTGCAAACTGTAACGTCCATCCTCATTTTCTACAACTCCTCCGACTTTGGTGTTGTCAGCAAATTTACCAACCCATCCCTCTACACCCTCATCCAGGTCATTTATAAAAACAACAAACAACAGTGGTCCCAAAACAGATCCCTGAGGTACACCACTAGTAACTAAACTCCAGGTTGAATATATCCCATCAATCACCACCCTCTGTCTTCTATCAGCTAGCCAATTCCTAATCCAAATTGCTAAATCTCCCTCAACCCCATGTATCTGCATTTTCTGCAGTAGTCTTCCATGGGGAACCTTATCAATTGCCTTGCTAAAATCCATGTACACCACATCAACTGCCTTGCCCTTATCCACCTCTTTAGTCACTTTTTCAAAAAACTCAATAAAGTTTGTGAGGCATGACCTTACGCGCACAAATCCATGCTGACTATCCCTAATCAATTCCTTTCTTTCTAAATGACTATAAATCCTATCCCTTATAATTCTTTCCAAAACTTTCCCCACTACAGATGTAAGGTTCACTGATCTATAATTTGCAGGATGGTCTCTGCTCCCCTTCTTAAACAAGGGGACAACATTTGCCATCCTCCAGTCTCAGGATGATAGAGTCTGGATTCATCATTATTATGCATGGGATATACACACAGCAATAGACTATGCCAATCTGCAGATTCAGGACAGATGCTCACTTACTTTCCTGTTTGATAATGCAATCCCTGTGCCCCTATTCCATAGCCTGGGTTCTCCAAGGTTGGGCAGTTAAAATCAGGGCCACAAAGACTATAAAAAGAAATGCTTAATCATTGATTCTTTTTGTACAGGACTCTTATTCATGGAGATAAAATCGGAGGTTTCTCCATTTTCTGGGCAGATGATGGATTGGATACTGGACCTATTCTTCTGCAGAGGAAATGTGATGTTGACCCAAATGATACTGTGGATTCATTGTACAACCGCTTCCTCTATCCTGAAGGAATTACAGCAATGGTAAGGACCTTTTTCAAATTCAGTCTCAGAACATGAGCATCACAGTCATTTAGTTGTCCATCTCTAATTGCTCTTGAGAAGGTGGTAGCGAACTGGCTTCTTGAGATGCTGCAATTCATGTCGTGTAAGTACACCAACAGTGTTGCTAGGGAGGGAGTTGCAGGATTTTGAACCAGTGACAGTGAAGGATATATTTTCAAGTTTGAATGGTGAATGACTTAGGGGGGAAATTGCAGGTTCTTTGGTTTCTGTCATCCCTGTCTTTTCAAATGATTTTGGCACACCTGGCACTTCTTTCTTCTTTGCTACCTTCACTCTCCAGATGATGCTTTTTCTAAGACATAGATGAAGTTATGACAGCCAGCAATTAGAACCATACATCACTACAGCACAGAAACAAGCCTTTTGGCCCTTCTTGACTGTTATGAACCATTTTTTTGCCTAGTCCCACTGACATGCACCTGGACCATATCCCTCCACCTGTCCAAGATTTTCTTAAATATTAAAAGTGAGCCCCGCATTCACCACTTCATCTGGCAGCTTATTCCATACTCCCACCACTCTGTATGAAGAAGCCCATCCTAACTCTTAGCCCATGTCCTCTAGTTTTTTTCCTCCCCTCATCTAGTGGGAAAAGCCTGCTTGCATTCATTCTGTCTATACCCATCATAATTTTATACACCTCTATCAAATCTTCTTTCATTCTTCTATGCTCCTGGGAATAATGTACTAACCAATTCAACCTTTCTCTGTAACTCAGTTTCTCAAGTCTTGGCCGCATCCTTGTAAACCTTTTTCTGCACTCTTTCAACCTTATTAATGTGCTTCCTGTAATTAGGTGACCAAAACTTCACACAACACTCTAAATTTGGCCTCACCTATGTCTAATGCAACCTCACCATAACATTCCAACTCCTATACTCAATATTTTGATTTATAAAGGCCAATGTTCCAAAAGCACTCTTTATGACTCCTATCTACCTGTGACACCACTTTTAGGGAATTATGCATCCGTATTCCTAGATCCTTCTGTTCTACTGCATTTTTCAGTGTCCTACCATTTATCTTGTATGTTCTACCTGGGTTTATCCTTCCAAAGTGCAATACCTCGCCCTTGTCAGCATTAAACTGCATCTGCCATTTCTCAGCCCATTTTTCTAGTTGGTCCAAATCCCTCTGCATGCTTTGAAAACCTTCTCACTATCCACTACACCTCCACTCTTTGTATCACCAGCAAATTTGCTGATCCAATTTACCACATTATCATCCAAATCATTGATATAGATGACAAACAACAATGGACCCAGCACTGATCCCTGTGGCACACCATTAGTCACAGGCCTTCACTCAGAAACGCAATCTTCCACTACCACTCTCTAGTTTCTTCCATTGAGCCAATGTCTAATCCAATTTACTACCTCCCCATATATACCTAGTGACTGAACCTTCGTAACTAACCTCCCTTGCGGGACCTTGTCAAAAGCCTTACTGATTTCCATGTAGATAACATACACTGCCTTCCTTTCCTCCACTTTCCTGATAACCTCCTCGAAAAACTCTGATAGATTGGTTAAACATGACCTACCACGCACAAAGCCATGTTGCCTCTCCCTAATAAGTCTCTGTCTGTCCAAGTATTTGTAGCTACTATCTCTTAGTACGCCTTTGAATAATTTACCTACTATTGACATCAAACTTATAGGCTATAATTTCCTGGATTACTTTTTGTGTCTTTTTTAAACAATGGAACAATATGAGCTATCCTCCAATCATCTGGCACCTCACTCGTGGATACCGACGTTTTAAATATATCTGCCATACCTACGAGGTAGCGAGTAATCTTGGAATCTATGAGGAGCGAGTTATCTTAGATCTGGTACTGTGAAATGAGGCAGGTAGAATTAGGGATCTTGTTGTGAGGGATTCTCTTGGGACGAGTGATCACAGTACGGTTGAATTTCTGATGCAGATGGAGGATGAGAAAGTAGGGTCCCAAACCAGTGTCCTCTGTTTGAACAGAGGGGAGTAAGATGAGGGTGGAATTGGCGAATGTAGATTGGGGGCACAAATTGGTTGGTAGGACAGCTGAGGAACAGTGGAGGATTTTAAGGAGATCTTTTTCGGTACTCAGCAGAAATATATTCTGATGGTAAGGAAGGACTGTAAGAAAGGGGATAAGCAGCTATAGTTATCAAAGGAAATAAAGGGAGAGTATTAAATTAAAAACTGATGTGTACAGAGTGGCTAAAAATAGTAGGGAATTAGAAGATTGGGAAAGATTTAAAAAACAACAAAGAATGACTAAGAAAGCAAAAAGAAAGATAAAGTATGAAGGTAAACTAGCTCTAAATATAAAAAATGATAGTAAAAGTTTTAAGAAATATATAAAGAAGAAGAGACTGGCTAGAGTGAATGTTGGCCCCTTGGAGGACAAGAGGGGGAATTTACTGGTGGATGACGAGGCTGAGACTTTAAATAAGTTTTTTGTGTCGGTCTTCACAGAGGAGGACACAAATAGCTTACCGAATATTAAAGATAGAGGGATGGTAGGAGATGAGGTCCTTAATACAAATACTGTCACTAGAGAGATAGTGCTTGGTAGACTAACAGTAGACAAGTCCCCGGGACCGGATGGAATGCATCCCAGGATTCTGAAAGAAATGGCAGAAGTAATAACAGATGCCTTAGTAATTATTTATCAAAATTCACTGGACTTTGGCGGATTGGAAAGCAGCCAGTGTTACGCCGCTGTTTAAAAAGGTAGCAGACGAAAGACAGGGAATTATAGCTTAACGTCCGTAGTTAGGAAAATGCTAGAATCCATCATCAAAGAAGAAATAGCAAGATACCTAGAAGAGAAGGGTTTGATCAAACAGACGCAGCACAGATTGGTGAAGGGGAAGTCGTTGGATTTATTAGATTTCTATGAGGATGTGACTAGTACAGTAAACAGAGGGGAACCGGTGGATGTGATTTCCAAAAGGCATTTGATAAGATGCCTCACAAAAGGTTGCTGCAGATGGTTCTAATGGAGTTGGGGGTAAAGTGTTAGCATGGATTGAAGATTGGTTAGCTAACAGGAAGCAGAGAGTTGGAATCAATGGGTGCTTTTCTGGTTGGCAGTTGGTGACTAGTGGAGTGCTGCAGGGATCAGTGCTGTGGCCTCAACTGTTTGACCCTGTGTGAGAACCTCTCCGGCTATGTCAAGGGCATTCCTGAAACCCATTATACAAAAACTCCCAGCTTTTGTCGCGACACTACGGACTTCCAATGGGAACTCAGCACACTTGGAGCAGTTGAACCAGGGACACTCCTTGTCATAATGAATGTCTCGTCGCCCTATACCAATAGCCCCCACGACAAAGGTATTGCTGCAGCTGCCGCAGTACTCAATGCCGACAACTGCCAGTTTCCGGATGCAATTTTACAACTCATCTGCTTTATCCTGGGCCACAATTTTTAACAACCAGTTTTTCATCCAGACACACGGAACGGCAATGAGGACCAAATTCGCAGCTCAATGTGGCAACATCTTCATGCACAGGTTTGAACAAGACTTCTTCACCGCAAGGGATCTTCGACCAAGGATATACACTAGATATGTTGATGACATTTTCTTCCTTTGGACTTGTGGTGAACAATCATTGAAACAACTATATGATGATATCAAGAAGTTCTATCCCACCATCAGAATCACCATGGACTAGTCTCCAGAATTGTTTGCATTCTTGGACACACACATCTCCATCAAAGATGGTCATCTCAGCACCTCACTGTAGCACAAGCCTACACATCAACCTCACAATGCTCCACTTCTCCAGCTTCCACCCTAAACACGTTAAAGAATCCATCCCCTGTGGACAAGCCCTCTGTATACACAGAATTTGCTCAGATGAGGAGGATCGTGACAGACACCTCCAGAGGCTGAAAGATGCCCTCATGAGAACAGGATATCGATGAGTTGATGGCGCTCGACTCATCGATGGACAGTTCCGATACACTACAGTGAAAAACCACACCGACCTCCTCAGAAGACAAACACGGGACACGATGGACAGAGTACCCTATGTCGTCCAGTATTTCCCTGGAACGGAGAAGCTACGACATCTTCTCTGGAGTCTTCAACATATCATTGATGAAGACAAACATCTTGCCAGGGCCATCCCCACAGCCCCACTTCTTGCCTTCAGACAACCGCGTAACCTCAAACAGAGCATTGTTTGCAGCAAACTATTCAGCCTTCAGGAGAACAGCGACCACAATAACACACAACCTTGCCACAGCAATCTCTGGAAGACATGCCGAATCATCGACATGGATGACAGCATTACACGTGAGAATACCATCCACCAGGTGCCTGGTACGTACTCTTGCAACTCGGCCAATGTTGTCTACCTAATAAGTTGCAAGAAAGGATGTCCTGAAGCATGGTACATTGGGGAGACCATGCAGACACTACGACATTGGATGAATGAACATCGCTCAACAATCACCAGGCAAGACTGTTCCCTTTCTGTGGGTGAACACTTCATTGGTCACGGGTATTCGGCCTCTGACCTTCGGTTAAGCATTCTCCCAAGGTGGCCTCTACGACACACGACAGACAGCGCAGAATCGCTGAGCAGAGACTGATAGCCAAGTTCCGCATACATGAGGACAGTCTCAACAGGGATCTTGGGTTCATGATGCACTATCTGTAACCCCCATGACTTACCTGGGTTTGCAAAACCTCACTTACTGTGCTGTCTGGAGACAATACACATCTCTTTAACCTGTGCTCAATGCTCCTTCCACTCACATTGTTAGCCACTTTAAAACTTGAATAACAGGTTAGGTGTAAAGATTCGCATTCTAATCAGTAATCTGTAAACTGTTTGTTGCTGTTATATGTACTGACTGAGGCCAAAACTCTCCATTCACTTGACAAAGAGGGAAACCTCAAAAGCTTGTGAGTTTACTATCAAATAAATCGATTGGACTTAAACATGGTGTTGTCAGACTTCTTACTGTGTTTACTCCAGTCCAATGCCAGCATCTCTACATCATGACCTCAACTGTTTGCATTTACCTAGATGATCTGGAGGAGGGGGCTGAGTATCAGGTAACAAAATTTGCTGATGACACAAAGATGAGTGGAAAAGCAAATTGCGTGGAGGGTGTGGAAAGTCTGCAGAGATATCTGGATAGGCTGAGTGAGTGGGCGAGGACCTGTCAGATGGAGTATAATGTTAGCAAATGTGAGGTTATCCACTTTGGTAGAAATAACAGTAGGATGGATTATTATTTAAAGAGTGAAAAGCTGCAACATGTCACGGTGCAAGGGAACCTGGGGGTCCTCATGCACAAATCACAAAAACTCGGTCTGCAGGTGCAGCAGGTGATCAAGAAGCTGAATGGAATGTTGGCCTTTATAGCGAGGGGATAGATATAAAAGCAGGGAGGTCTTCCTGAAACTGTATAGGGCACTGGTGAGGCCGCAACTGGAGTACTGTGTGCAATTTTGGTCCCCTCATTTGCGAAAGAATATATTGGTCTTGGAGGGAGTACAGAGAAGGTTTACCAGGCTGATACCGGAGATGAGAGAGTTAGCTTATGAAGTAGACTGAGTAGACTGGGCCTGTACTTGTTAAGAGTTTAGAAGGCTGAAGGGGTATCTTATAAACACAGATAAGATAATGAAGGGGCTAGATAGGGTAGAGGTAGAGAGATTCTTCCTGCTTAGAAAGGAAAATAGAACTAGAGGGCCCAGTCTCAAAATAAAGGAGGGGCAGTTCAGAACGGAGTTGAGGAAGAACTTCTTCACTCAAAGGGTGGTGAATCTCTGGAATTCTCTACCCATTGAAGTAGTGGAGGTTACCTTGTTGAATATATTTAAGTCACGGTAGATAAATTTCTGATAGACAAGGGAATTAAGAGTTATGGGGGGAAAGTGGGAAAGTGGAACTGATCCACTTCAGATCAGCCATGATCTTATTGAATAGTGGGCAGATTCGAAAGGCTGAATGGCCGACTCCTGAGGGAAGACAGGAGACCAAATGCCTTAGAGGGAAGGAAGGGAATTAGAAGTGAGATAGTGGTGGGGGAATGGGAGGGTTAAATGAATAGATAGGTGGTTCTGTAGGCAAAAGTGAGACTCCAGGATGCCTTCCTGGAACAGGGGAAAAGGATGTTTCTGAGAGGATAGAGGAATATTGAAGGGCGAAGAAAACCAAGCTGACGTAATTGTGCACATAGGTGAGAAGGACGTAGGAAGGAAGAGCAGGGGGAAATACGTAGGCAGTTTAGGGAGTTGGGCGCCAGGCTGAAGAGCAGAACCTCCAGGGTGGCAAACTCTGGGCTGCTACCAGTGCCTACTTATGGTGGGGCTAGGAATACTGAGATCCTTCAATTGAAAGTGTGGCTGAAGGATTGATGCTAGGCAGAGGGTTTTACATTTGTTACATTTGTTCCCAACATTTGTTAGTTTTTGGGAAGTGTTTATGAGAGAAGGGCAACTGTATTGGAGGGATGGGAAAACTTAAATGGGAACGGCACGAATATCTTGGCTGAGAGGTTAGCTGGAGTGTTTCGGCAGGGTTTAAACTAATGTGGATTGGTTGGGGGGGGGAGGGTGCAGGAATGATGGTGGTGGTGGGGATGAAACCGATAGCTCAGTAGGCACTGGGATTGGGAGCGAGTTGGGTGACAGCAGAAGATTAGACGAGAGGAAAATCATCCAGGAGAAGGAGGATCCGAGTGGGCCTGGAGGTCTGGAATGCATCTGTTTTAACATGAGGAGCATAACGGGTAAAACGGATGACTTAAGGCCTTAATGTTTGCAAGGAATTTAGATGTGATTGCGGTGACAGAGACATGGTTAAAAGAAGGGCAGGACTGGCAGCTAATATTCCTGGGCATAAGTGTTTCAAGCGTGGCAGAGGAGGGTTAAAAAGAGGAGGGGAAGTGGCGTTGTTAGTTAGGGAGCGCATTACAGCGGTGCAGAGGGAGGATAATTTAGAGGAGATAGGAAATGAGTTGCTGTGGGTGGAGTTCAGGAATAGGAAGGGAGCAATCACTATGCTAGGGATATACTATAGGCCACCAAATAGCCCGTGGGAAGTGGAAGAAAGGATATGTAAAGAAATTCTGGATAGGTGCAGAAAAAGTAGGGTTGTTGTAGTGGGATCTCCCTGGGATGGATTGGAAGGTGCCTACAGCTTAGGGTTCAGACGGGGAGGAATTTGTAAAATGTGTACTGGAAAGATTATTGGAACAGTATGTAGTTAGCCCGACTAGAGAGGGGGCTATACTGGATTTAGTTCTGGGAAATGAGCCTAGTCAGGTGATTGAGGTTACAGTAGGGGAACATGTGGCAAACAGTAACAACAATTCAGTCTACAATGCTGCTGCCTGGTATGGAAGGTCTGAGTTACGAGGAGAGATTAGGCAAATTGGGACTGTTTTCCTTAGAAAGACGTAAACTTAGAGGAGATCTGATAGAGGTGTACAAGATTTTGAAGGGTTTATTGATAGAATAAACAGGGTTAAGCTTTTTCCTAGGATGGACTCAAATAGCATGAGGGGTCACGGGCTTAGGGTGAGGGGGGGTAAGGTATAATTTGGATGCTAGAAGGAGTTTTTTCACACAGAGGGTGGTGGGAGTATGGAACGTGCTGCCAAGTGGAGGCAGGCACTCTGGAGTTATTTAAGAAGTACTTAGATGGGCACATGAACAGAATGGGAATGGAGGGGTATAGAAAACTGATTTAAAATAGTGATCATGAGCCTTGGGAGTCTCTGGGAAGTGTGTAAATAGATGATGATATTCATGTACTTGTTTTTATCCTACAGGTGCTTTGGTCCACCTTGTTGTCTAATGAGGGGCATACTACGCAATAGGTGGTGAGAGGGCTGCTCTTGGATTTTTTTCGAGAGTATCTTAGTGCTTCACGTCGTTAGTGTACGCTTGACCTGGACCATTTGATGGGCAACACGACAGCTCAGTGTCTGTTGCTGTGCTGTGCAGATATATGGATTTGGGCCTGTGTTTGTGAGAGCTTGCACATTCTCCCTGTGCTTGCGTGGGTTTTCTCCAGACGCTCCGGTTTCCTCCCACATTCCAAAGGTGTGCTCTTAGGCTAATTGGCAAAACAAATTCCCCCTAAATTGTCTCAAATTTGGTTTTTAATCCATAGATCTATAAACATAGACAGGGATCGCAGGTAGAGGTGGGAGCATTATGGTAGTGGCGCAGGCTCGTTGGGCCGAAGGGCCTATTTCCCATGCTGTTTTGTTCTTTGTTCTTTGTACTTTACAATACTAATGGAAAAAGATGAATGCTGTCCAAAGGGGAGGGTGCTAAATTGGGGGAAGACTAAATACAGCTGAATTAGGGAAGAACTTATAGATACTGATTGGGAGAGGTTGTTTTGAGGGTAAGTCCAAGTTCGGCATTTGGGAGTCTTTTAAGGGACAGCTGAAAAGGTTGCAGGAAAGACGTGCCAGTTAAGAGGAAGAATGGGAAAGGTAGGATCAGAGAGCCGTGGATAACTAGAGAGATTGAGGACTTGGTCAGGAAGAAAAGAGAGGTGTATGTTAAGTCTAAACAACTGGGAACAGAGAGAGCATTGGAGGAATACAAAGAGAGTAGGAGAGAGCTGAAATGGGGAGTTAGAAGAGTGAAAAGGGGGCATGAAATGGTCTTGGTAGACAGAATTAAGGAAAATCCAAAAGCATTTTACTCCTATGTTAGGAACAAAAGGGTGGTTAGAGGAAAAATTGGTCCTCTTAGGGACAGAGGAGGGGAACTATGCTTAGAGCCCGAGGGAATGGGGAAGATTCTGAATGAATACTTTGCATCAGTATTCATAAAGGAGAGGGACTTGTTGTCAGGTACTGTCTTGGAGGGAGTTGTAGACCCATTAGAGAAAATATCTATTACGAAGGAGGAAGTTTTAGGGTTTTTAGATAGTATTAAAACTAATAAATCTCCGGACCTGATGGCATTTATCCTAGGCTGCTTAGGGAGGTGCGAGGTGAAATTGCTGGGCCTCTGACGCAAATCTTTGTCTCTTCTTTGGACACAGGTGAGGTCCCAGAGGACTGGAGGATAGTGAATGTGGTATCGTTGTTAAAAAGGGTAGTAGGGATAACCCGGATAATAAAAGCCTGTGATTTGACGTCAGTGGTAGGGAAGTTGTTGGAAAGGATTCTTAGGGATAGGATATGTACGCATTTAGAGCATGGCAATTTGATTAGTGATAGGCAGCATGGCTTTGTTAAGGGGAAGTCATGCCTTACGAATCTGGTAGAATTTTTTGACGAGGTGACGAAAACGGTCGACGAGGGACGAACTGTGGATGTCGTCTATATGGATTTTAGTAAGGCGTTTGGCAAAGTCCCTCATGGTAGGAGGGTGGAAAAGGTTAAGGCTCAGGGGATACAAGGACAGGTGTGCAGATGGATTGAGAACTGGTTTGGTATTAGGAGACAGAGAGTAGTGGTGGAGGGGTCCTTTTCTAGCTGGAGGTTTGTAACTAGTGGTGTACCTCAGATCTCAGTACGGGGACTTTTGCTATTTGTAATATACATAAATGACTTGGAAGAAGGAGTAACTGGTGTGATCAGCAAGTTTGCAGATGATACAAAAATGGCTGGACTTGCTGTTAATGAGGAGCAGTGTCAGGCAATACAGCAGGATATAGGTAGGCTGGTATATTGGGCATAGAAATGGCAGATGGAATTTAATCCAGATAAATGCGAGGTGATGCATTTTGGAAGAAATAATGTAGGGGGGAGTTACACAATAAATGGTAGGCCTATTAAGAGTATAGAATCGCAGAGGGACCTATGTGTGCAAATCCTTGAAGGTGGCAGTACAGATGGAGAGGGTGACGAAGAAGGCCTTTGGTATGCTTGCCTTAAAGGAGAGAGGTATAGAGTATAAAAGCTGGCGTCTAATGTTGCAGTTGTATAGAACGTTGGTTTGCCCACATTTGGAGTATTACATCCAGTTCTGGTAGCCTTACTACTGGAAGGACATGGAGACCCTGGAGAGAGTGCAGAGGGGGTTTACCAGGAATGGAAGCCATACCAGGCCTGGTATGGAAGGTCTGAGCTATGAGGAGAGATTGGGCAAATTGGGGCTGTTCTCCTAAGAAATTTGGAGAATGAGGGGAGATGTAATAGAGGTGTATAAGGTTATGAAGGGTATAGATAGAGTGAACAGTGGTAAGCTTTTTCCTAGGTTGGATACAGTAATTACGAGGGGCCACAAGCTTAGGGTTGGGGGGGGAGGTGGGGGTGATGTATAATTTGGATGTTAGAGGGAGGTTTTTCACTCAGAGGGTGGTGGGGGCGTGGAATGCATTGCCAAGTAGGGTGGTGGAGGCAGGCACGCTAGAGTTGTTTAAGGCTTACTTACATAGACATATGAGGGACTAGAGATGGAGGGATACAGGAGACTTTTCTAAATGAAGATCAAGAACCTTGGGACATCCCTGGGAATCAACTGATTCCTATGGACTTTCCAACATATTTCATGGCTCACTTGCTTTACTTCTGCACTTCTGGGGTTTCCGTAAATGTCTGTCTAAGTTGTGCTTGTTTATTTATGTCTTTTCTTTTACTTCACAGGTGATTTGGTCCACCTTGTTAACCAACAAGGGGCGTACACGCGCTTGGTCGAGTGAGGGCTGCTCTTGGATGTTGCTTCGAGAGTTGCCTAGTGCTTCACATCATTAGTGCACGCTTAAATGGACCAGCTGACGGACAACACTACAGCTCAGTGACTATCACTGTTTGCTGTACAGATACATGGATTTGGGCTGGTGTTTACGGGAGTTTGCACATTCTTTCCGTGTTATGTGGGTTTTCTCTGGGTGCTCCGATTTCCTCCCACACCCAAAAAATGTGCTCTTAGGCTGATTGATGTAACAAATTGTCCTGAAATTAGGCTTCCCTCAATCTTCCCCAGTAGGTGTAGACATAGGTCATAGGTAGAGGAGGGCACTCATAATGTTAAAATGGCGGCACAGGCTCATTGGGGCTAAGGGCCTGTTTCCCATGCTGTATTGTTCTTTATTCTTGTTTGTCCTGCTCCTAAATCTTGTGTTCTTATGCTCTTATGCCAGGGCAGCTGCAATTTCAACATTAGTCTCCTTCAAGGTCTGAGGGACTACCCTATGCAGTCCTCGGGATTTATCTACTCTGATTTGCCACAAGACAGCAAGCACCTCCTCCCCTTTAATCTGTATAGGTTCTATGACCTCCCTATTTGTTCACCTTATATCCGTCGACTCCATGCCAGTTTCCTTAGTAAATACGAATGCAAAAAACTCATCTAATATCTCCCCCTTTTTTTGATTCCATACAATGTCGACCACCCTGATCTTCAAGAGGACCAAATTTATCTCTTTTGCTCTTGATATACTTGTAGAAGCTCTTAGGATTATCCTTCACGTTGACTGCCAAAGCAACCTCTTGTCTTCTTTTAGCCCTCTTGATTTCTTCTTAAGTAGTTTCTTGCACTTTTTATACCCCTCAAGCATCTTATTTGCCCCCTGTTGTCGATACATGTCATACATCTCTCTTCTTTATCAGAGTTGCAATATCCCTCGAGAACCAAGGTTCCTTATTATAGAACAAAGTACAAAACAGCACGGGAAACAGTCCCTTTGGCCCAACGAGCCTGTACCACCACCCCGATGTTCCCACCTCTACCCGTGATCCCTGTCTATGTTTATAGATCTGTGGATTAAAAACCAAATTTAAGACAATTTAGGGGGAATTTGTTTTGCCAATCAGCCTAAGAGCACATCTTTGGGATGTGGGAGGAAACCGGAGCACCCAGAGAAAACCCACGCAAGCACGGGGAGAATGTGCAAACTCCCACAGACACTGGCCCAAATCCATGTATCTGCACAGTACAGCGATAGTCGCTGAGCTGTCATGTTGCCCATCAAATGGTCCAGGTCAAGCGTACACTAACGACGTGAAGCACTAGGATACTCTCGGAAAAAAAATCCAAGAGCAGTGCTCTCACAACCCATCTCGTGTATGCCCCTTGTTAGATAACAAGGTGGACCAAAGCACCTGTAGGATAAAAACAAGTACATCAATATCATCATCTATTTACACACTTCCCAGGGACTCCCAAGGCTCATGATCCCTATTTTAAATCAGTTTCTATACCCCTCCATTCCCATTCTGTTCATGTGCCCATCTAAGTATTTCTTAAATAACTCCAGAGTACCTGCCTCCACCACTTTACTTGGCAGCGCATTCCATACCCCCACCACCCTCTGTGTGAAAAATCTCCCTCTAGCATCCAAATTATACCTTACCCCCCTCACCCTAAGCCTGTGACCCCTCGTGCTATTCAAGTCCATCCTAGGAAAAAGCTTAACCCTGTTTACTCTATCTATACCCCTCATAATCTTGTACACCTCTATTAGATCTCCTCTAAGTCTACGTCTTACTAAGGAAAACAGCCCCAATTTGCCTAACTCTCCTCGTAACTCAGACCTTCCATACCAGGCAGCATCCTGGTAAACCTCCTCTGCACTCTCTCCAGAGTCTCCACGTCCTTCCGGTAGTAAGGCGACCAGAACTGGACGCAGTATTCTAAATGAGGTCTAACCAGCGTTTTATACAACTGCAACATTAAAGGCCAGCTCTTGTACTCTATACCCCTTCCTCTAAAGGCTAGCATACTATATGCTTTCTTCACAACCTTCTCCACTTGCTCTGCCACCTTCAGAGACTTGTTCACCTGCACCCCCACGTCCCTCTGCATTTCTATACTCTTAATAGGTCTACCCTTTATCATATACCTCCCCCCTACATTCTTTCTCCCGAAATGTATCACCTCACATCCTATTCTCTCTGTCTCTCTCCTGTCTTCTTTCTCTTGAATTGTTAGCTCTAAAACGGGACCTGGATGTCATTGTACATCAGTCACTGAAAGCAAGCGTGTAGGTACAAGTAGTAGGAAGACAAGTGATACGCTGGCCTTCATTGCAAGATGTTTTGAGTACAGGAGCAAGGGCGTGTTACTACAGCTGTACAGTGACTAGGTGAGATCACAACTGGAGAAAAATGTACAGTTTTGGTCTCTTCTAGGAATGGATATACTTGCCTCAGAGGAGTGCAGTGAAGATTCACCAGACTAATTCCTGAGATGGCATGACCTTTGTATGAGAAGAGATTGGGTCAACTGGGCCAGTATTCCCTGGAATGTAGAAGAAAGAGCGGGGATCTCATTGAAACGTATAAAATTCCGACAGGGTTGAACAGACTGAATGCATGATGAAGGGTCTAAACAAGAGGTCACAGTCTCAAGATATGGGGTAGCTCAGTTAGGACTGAATAGAAAAGAAACATCTTTACAGAAGGTGCTGAATTTGTGGAATTCTCTGCTACAGAAGACTCATGGCCAAATTATTGAATATATTTAAGAAAGGAGTAGATTTCCAAACTCTAAAGGTGTCTAGCGATATGGAGAGAGTGCTGGAGTTTAAATAGCAGGTCAGCCATGATCATGTTATTTAGAGAGAAATGAATTGATTGGGGATAGTCAGCATGGTTTTGTGAAGGGTAGGTCGTGCCTTGCTAACCTTATTGAGTTTTTTGAAAACGTGACCAAAGAGGTGGATGGGGGTAAGGCAGTTGACGTGGTATATATGGACTTTAGTAAGGCGTTCGATAAGGTTCCCCATGGAAGGCTTCTGCAGAAAATGCAGATGTATGGGATTGAGGGTGATTTCGCTAATTGGATTAGGAATTGGCTAGCAGATAGAAGACAGAGGGTGGTGGTTGATGGGAGATATTCATCGTGGAGTTCGGTTACAAGTGGTATACCTCAGGGGTCTGTTTTGGGGCCCCTGCTGTTTGTAATTTTTATAAATGATCTGGATGAGGGTATTGAAGGATGGATTATTAAATTTGCGGATGACACCAAAGTCGGAGGAGTGGTAGATAGTGAAGAGGGGTGTTATCGTTTGCAGAGAGACTTGGACAAGTTGCAGAGCTGGGCCGAGAGGTGGCAAATGGAGTTTAATGTGGAAAAGTGTGAGGTAATTCACTTTGGCAGGAATAACGAATGTGTAGAGTATAGGGCTAATGGTAGGACTCTTAATAGTGTTGATGAACAGAGGGATCTAGGTGTATATGTGCATAGATCCCTGAAAGTTGACAATCAAGTCGATAAGGTTGTTAAGAAGGCATACGGAGTCTTAGCTTTTATTGGTAGGTGGATTGAATTTCGGAGCCGCAACGTCATGTTGCAACTGTACAAAACTCTAGTGCGGCCGCACTTGGAGTATTGTGTGCAGTTCTGGTCCCCACATTATAAGAAAGATGTTGGAGGCATTGGAGAGGGTACAGAGGAGGTTTACCAGGATGTTGCCTGGTATGGAGGGCAGGTCTTATGAGGAGAGGCTGAGGGATTTGAGGTTGTTTTCGTTAGAAAGGAGGCGGCTAAGACGAGACCTTATCGAAACATATAAGATGATTAAGGTTTAGATAGGGTGGACAGTGATAGCCTTTTTCCTAGGATGGAGAAAGCTAGCACGTGGGGACATAGCTTTAAATTAAGGGGTGGTAGTTATAGGACGGATGTCAGAGGTAGGTTCTTTACCCAGAGGGTGGTAAGGGTATGGAATGCCCTGTCTGCTGCAGTTGTAGATGCGCCAAGTTTGGGGGCGTTTAAGGGGTCCGTGGATAGGTTTATGGGTGAAAAGGGAATGGTTTAGGTTAGAGGGTCATTGCTTTTTCTTCATTGGTCGGTGCAACATCGAGGGCCGAAGGGCCTGTTCTGCGCTGTAATGTTCTATGTTCTATGTTTATAAGACCCTTGTCAGACCCTACTTGGAGTATTGTGTGCAGCGCCTCACTATAGAAAGGATGTGGAAGCTATTGAGAGGGTGCAGAGGAGATTTACAAGGATGTTGCCCGGATTGGGGGGCATGCCTTATGAAGATAGGTTGAGAGAGCTAGGTCTCTTCTCCCTGGAGAGACGAAGGTTGAGAGGCGACTTGATAGAGGTTTTTAAGATGTTGAGAGGAATAGATAGAGTGGATTCTCGGAGGCTATTTCCCGGGCTGAAATGGTTGCTATGAGAGGACACAGGTTTAAGGTGCTGGAGGGCAAGTACGGAGGAGATGTTGGAGGTAAGTTTTTCACTCAGAGGGTGGTGAGTGAATGGAATCGGTTGCCATCAGTGGTGGTAGAGGCGAACTCGCTGGGGTCTTTTAAGAAACTTCTGGATGAGTACATGGGATGTAATGGGATTGAAAGTTACAGGGTAGGTCTATGGCCTGGTAAGTATAGATATGATCGACACAACTTGAGGGCCGCAGGGCCTGTTTGTGCTGTAGTGTTTTATGTTCTGTGTTGAATGGCAAAAGGGCTGAATGGCCTATTATCATATTTTTTCAGTCTCTATTCCTTGCACAAAACACTCTACCTGTATGTATTCTATCTAATGCCCATTGAATGATGGATTAGAACATGGGCCAGAATTCTCCAGGCTTGCGCACTTGCTGCCACTGTCAGAGAGAATGGAGAATTGGTGTTCAGTCCATTCACTGCAATGGGAGTGGAAAATCCCACCTGCAGACAAGGTCGGAGAATTCTGGCTTTGAGTTCAAATTGAATGGAAGCTTCAGAGTAAGCATCACTTCTCAATAGTTTTGGCCAAAATTACATTGTGATATAATCCAGGATCTGGTGATGTTTGCCTCTGGAGAATCGGTTTACCATGTGTTTGCTGTGGAAATGTTTTCAGGAAGCAGGAATCTCAGCTGGATCTACTCTGTTTTCAGGTGGAAGCTGTACAGCTCATTGCTGATGGAAAGGCACCTCGAGTAACTCAAACTGAAGAAGGAGCAACATATGAACCAATTCGGAACAAAGAGAGTGCAAAGGTAGTGTATTAGTCTACAGCTTGTGATCATTTTTCTGCAAATGAGTGAATGAGTTTCGAAGGTAATTTGTATGAACTTAGGTGTTGTGACCCTAACCACTTCGCTGCACCCAACAATCAGTGTTCAAGCTGGGCAAATAATGTGCAATGCTAAAAATCTGATCAGTGCCTGGTGCAAAACAGTTTGCTATCTTCTCGGCCCTTTTATAATGGTGCCAACCGCTTCATGCTCAAAAGTATGCAAATCTTTTTAGCATGAATTTGACTGGATTTCAATATCATTAGCAGTTTGGCATGCATGCTTAGTACAGGTACATAAAAGTTTGGTTCAGATGCAGCAGCAGCGAAGGAGAGCTAGGAGGTGAGTACCACTGAGCATCAACCTCCAACATGCAGGAGGAGTCTCAGCTTCTGCCATGATAAGGGATAGGGAGGGGAGACTTGCAGACAATTACATCCATGTAGTTCAGACATCCCTTGAGTCTTTGAAGACCACCAAAGTGGGGACAAAGGATAGCCAATGAGGTCAAGCTCATGATGTCAGTTGCAACAAGTCCCAAGCTGCCACACAGTCTGCCATCGAGCGATGTATTGGGCAGCTGAAGATGTGGTTCAGATGCCTGGTCCTCTTGCAGAGCCCTGCAGTACAGCCCCCTAGTGTCTCCCACATCGTGGTGGTCTGCTGTGCACTGCACAACCTGGTGCAATAGCTAAGAGATATCCTGGAGAAGGACTTGGCTAATACCTTTGAGGAGGAGGAAACTGAGGAGAAGCTGGAAGTTGGAAGACAGGAGGCGACAAGGGTCTGGCAGGGCAGGATGGTGAGGGACACCCTCCATGTAACAGGGTTTACCAACTAGATGAGGTGGGGGTCTCGCAGGTCTAACCCAACTTTCCTCCAATCCTCCACACCAATCTTTGTCCACACCCCTTGCCATGGTGCCATTGACATCACACCACAGCGATGGTTCTGGGTTGGCTATGTTAGTGAGTTCCCTGTCCAGGTAGGAGAGTGATGACAACTCGCTATGCAGCACACTGTGACGCTGAACTGGCAGAAAACACTTTTGACTCCTATCTTCTTTCTGACTGCATTCTGGCGCCTGAGACTGCGTCTGAGTGAAGATAAGTGTCTTTATCAAGGAAGATGATGAAAGAAATTCAGACACTTGATTCATTTAAAATTGATAATGATAAGGTATTGGATAGGCAAACTCTACTTAAACTTAATAAGGCACCAGGACTGGACAGGGTGCATCAAAAGATTCAGTGGGAAGGAGAGGGGTGGAACTGGGGAGCTAATGGAGTGATATTATTGCTAGACTTTTAATCCAGAAACTCTGGGGACCAGGGTTCGAATTTTGCTACGGCAGATGGTGGAATTTGAATTCAATAAAAAATATGTGGAATTAAGAACCTACTGATGATCTTGAAACCATTGTCAATTGTCGGAAAAATCCCATCTGGTTCACTAATGTCCTTTGGGGAAGGAAATCTGCTGTTCTTATCAGGTCTGCTTCCATGTGACTCCAGCACAACAGCAATATGGTTGACTTTCAACTGCCGTTAGGCATCTAGGAATGGGCTTTAAATACTGGCTAGCTAGCGATGCCCGTTGTCCATGAATAAAAAAAAGCACTGGTCATAATTTTCCAATCCTCTTTGGAAAGGGCATGGTACTAAAGAACTGGAGAATTACAAATATTACACTATTACCCAGAGAAGGATATAAGGATAAACCCAATAATTATAGACCAGTCAGTTTAACCTTGGTGGTGGGGAGGCTTTCGAAATGATGAATCAGGACAGAATTAAGTCACTTGGATAAATGCAGGTTAATTGAAGAAAGTCAGTACGGATTTGTTAAGGACAAATCGTGTTGAGCTAACTTGCTAGAGAATTTGATAAGGTCACAGACAAGGCTGATAAGAGGCAACATGGTGGCACAATGGTTACCACTGCTGATTCACAGTGCCAGGAACCTGGGTTCAGTTCCCAATTTGGACAGTGTCTGTCTGGAATCTGCATGTTTTCCCTGTGCCTGCATGGGTTTCCTCCAGGTGCTCCTGTTTCCTCCCACAGTCCAAAAGACGTGCTGATTAGGTGCATTGGCCATGTTAAATTCTCCTTCATTGTGCCCAAACAGGTGCCGGAATGTGGCGACTAGGGGATTTTCACAGTAACTTCATTGCAGTGTTAATGTAAGCCTATTTGGAATATTAATAAATAAACGTTAAACAATAATCCTGTTATTGTGGAGAAAATGGATTTCCAAAAGGCTTTTGATGTGCCATAGAACAACTTGTGAGCAAAGTTACAGCTCATGGAATAGCAGAGACAGTAGCAACATGGACTCAAAATTGGCTGAGTGATAGAAAACAGACTTGGTGAATAGTTGTTTTTCAGATGGAGGAATGTTTATGGGGGAGTTAATTCTCCAGGTTTGCATCATGGTTCCTAATCTTCTTGATGTATATTAATTAGCTAGATTTTTGTGTGCAGTGTGCACAGTTTCAAACTTTGCCGACAATCAAAACTTGGAAATATTGTGAATTGCAAGAAGCATAGTGTTAAACTTTCAAAATGCAGGTTAGTGGAATCTGCAGACACGTATTAGATGAAATTTAGTCTTCTTTGGAAATCTCTCAGGATCGAGGATGACTTGTTCCCATTAAAGGGACATGGCTGAATAGTCCAATCCTAGAAATGAAGCATACAGCACTCTTGGCTTTATTAGTAGGGGCATAAAGTATAAAAGAAAGAAGTTATGATAATCCTGCATAGAATGTTGGTTTAGTCTCAACTGAAGTATTGCGTTCAGTTGTAGGCACCATAATTTCAAAAAGATGTGAAAATGTTAGAGAGACTACAGAAAAGATTCATGAGAATGGTTCCAGGAATGAGGAATTTCAGTTAAGGAGATAGATTGGAGAAGATGGAGTTGTTCTCCTTGGTGAATGGGCGGTTGAAAGGAAATTTTACAGAACACTTAAAATCATGAGGGCCTTGGCAGAGAATATAGGGAGAAATTGTTCCCATTGGTGGAAGGATCACAAACCAGAGGGCACAGATTTAATGTAATTGGTGACATGAGGGGTGGTATAGTGGTTAGTGCTGCTGTCTCACAGCACCAGGGACCTGGGTTCAATTCCAACCTTGGGTGACTGGAATTTGTATGTTCTCCCTGTGTCTAGGTGGGTTTCTCTGGGTGCTCTGGTTTCCTCCCACATTCCAAAGATGTGCAGGTTGGGTGGATTGATCATGCTAAATTGCATCTTAGTTTCCAAAGATGTGTACTTCAAGTGGATTAGCCAGGTTTAATTTGCAAGGTTATGGGGATAGAATGGAAGGATGGGTCCGGACGAGATGCTGTTTTGGAGAACTGGTGCAGATTTGATGGACCAAAAGGTACTTCCTCCTGCATTGTCGGGATTCAATGAAGAAAACCTTTTTTAAACATTTAGGATGCACTGCTGTCAGTGCTGTGGAGGCAGATTCAATCATGGTTCAACAAATGAGTTTGGATCATTATCTGAAAAGAAAATATTTACATGAGAACTACTCTAAATGATTTGCTCTTGCAGAACATGATGGATCAAATGGTCTCCTTCTGTGGTTTAACTGTTCTATAATTCATCAACCTTCTGTTCAAAAAATCAACGCTTAACTCCTCAGTACTTGCATACTACTATTCCACCTCCAACTTCGCTTTCTTCTCCAAAGTTCTTGTATGGTCACCTCCAAAATTCATTCCCATTTTCTTGGATCCTCATATTCGAATTCCCCCAGTCAAGTTTTTGCCTTGCCAGAGAACCAGAATAGCTTTTATCAAAGTCATGAATAACATCAGATATAACAGTGACAAAGATAAACTTAACCTCCATGTCCTTCTCAGCATGTTGGCAGACTTGACACAGTTAACCACGTCATCCTCCTCCAGTGCCTCTCCACTGCCCTCCAGTTGAGTGCGACTGCTCTTCTTGCTTGTCTTCCAACTACGCTTCATGACCAGTGTCCTTCAGGGATCAATTCTTGGCCCTCTCTATTTCTCATCTATGTGTTGTCCTTCAGCTACATCTGAAAACACAGCATTAGTTTTCAAGTGAATAATCTAGCTCACCTGCATCCCTCTTTGTATAGTGTACCTCACTCACCACTACCTACAGATGAACATACTCGTACAAATTAAGAACAGCAGGTAGGCCATTCGGCCCCTCAAACCTTCCTTGCCATTCAATAAGATCATGGTCGATCAGATTGCAAGTTCAACCCCATACCGACCCTCGATAACCTATCACTCCCCACATTAATCAAGAATTTAGCTAGCTCAGCCTTAAAAATATTCAAAGACTTCCAAGAGGAAGAGAGTTCCAGAGACACCTTGTTTGACTCTGCCATTGATGCTAAAATGATCAAACAGCTTGTCTGACATCCAGTACTTGAGGACTAATTTCCTCTAGTTAACTATTGGAAAGACTGAAACTACTGATTTGTAAGTATGCTCCAAACTTTATTCTCTAAGTATTGACTCCATTCTTGTCCCTGGCAACAGTCAGTGGAGGCAATTTTACCATCACATTACGCCTATTTTTGGGCACAATGCAGTGGTTAAGTGAGATGTAAAGTGCTTAGCACAAATGGCATTAGTTTTTGTGACTGGCGCCACTTTGAGTGCTGGACTTCCAGCATAGTCACTCTCTTGCCAGAAGTGGGTGAGAGGCAGATTAATGTATTGAAATTTATTTTAATGCTGTTTAATATCCACTTAGTGAACCTGACACTCAATCATCCGAGTTTGCCAACACCCTCTTCCCCCCTGCTCCCTATGAATGGAGCAGTCAACTTGGCCTTGTTGTGGAACTGGAGGCCATTGAGGTCCCCCCGGGATGGCAAGGACAAGTGTACCCTTTGGGTAGTGGCAAAATGATGGTGCCACCCTGGCACCTGAGCAATGTCCATCAGGCACTTGGCGATGCCAGGGGGCAGGGCTAATGGAAGGAGGGCCAGTATGGGCAGGGGGCCCACTGTCAATCTGCAGTGATCAGTGGGGGAACAAAGGGGTCTGCTGCCATTCTGCAGCAATTGGTGTGGGAGGGCAGCGGGGTCGCGATTGTTGGGAAAGGAGTGAATCCATGATCAGTCTGGGTGGCAGACGGGATCGATGGGGGCTGTATCTCAAGCTACAGGTTCCCCACGATTGCAGGGGAGGAGCTGCTTCCGGCTGCCTGCAGTAGCAGGGCCTGACTGTTCTCTCTTTGTCAGGCCCCTGTTACTGCTAATGTGCAAAGGTCTGCACGTGCGCACCACCTCCCTCTGCAGGCTTTGAGGTGCTTTAAGCTCTGCCATCAGCTTCTGCATGGAGCAACAGATTCGCTTAGAATTTTGCAGGCAATGTGTCTATGTGGAGCTTGAAAACATGCCTAAAAGATCTGAAACTCTCTCAGTTTCAAGTCTGCCCAGTACATAGGAAAAATAGATAAAATCACTTCCAATGATTTTAAGCCAGTGTGTTTACAAATGTTTTGTCACATTTGATCCTGAGAAGAAGTATTTGTATTCCTAAGTCTGTCTATTTCCATATCCATAACATCGCTCAGTTTTACCTATCTTAGCTCATGATGTCGACATACCATTGTTGGACTGGGGTGGATAACATGAGAAGTCCTTCAGCAGCATCTAACAAAGAAGAGAGCTCCAAAAGCTTGTGATTTTAAATAAACCTGTCCGACTATAACTTAGTAAGAGGTCTGGCAACACCAATTTTAAATCCAACCGATTTATTTGATAGTAAATCTGCTAGCTTTCGGCGTTTGATTTAAAATTGGTGTTGCCAGACCTCTTACTGAGTTTACCCCAGTCCAACGCCGGCATCTCTACATCAGGACTATAACTTGGCATTGTGTGACATCTCATCTATCTGTTGCTGAAACCCTCATCCATTCCTTTGTTACCTTTAGATTTGACTATCCCAATATTTGCCCAATTCTACCCTCTGTAAACTTGAGGTTATCTAATTCTCTGCTGCCCATGTCTAAACCACAATAATGTTCCATTCCCTGATCACTTCCTGTGTTCACGGACATTGGTTCCTGGTCAAGCAATGTCTTGACTTTAAAATTCTCATCCTTATTTTCAAATCTCTCTTTTTGATCACACTTTGCCCTATTTCTGAAATCTCCTCCAGTCCTACTATCCTTTGTAATATCTGCACTCATCTAATTCTGGCCTCTTCTGCATTCCCATTCATCTTTGGCAGCCACACCTTCAGTTGTCTAGGCCCTAACTTCTGGAATTCTCTCACTACACTTCTCCGTCTTGCCTTTCGACTCACTTCTTCAAACTCTGACGACTATGATCATAAAACCTAAGTCCTTATGTGGCTCAGTGTTTTTTTTATAACATTTCTGTGAAGTGGTTAGAGCATTATATTAAAGGTGCTATATAAATATAAGATATTGGAGGAAACCCAAGGGGTATAAGCACTGGCATAAAATATAAATGAATTTACAGTACACAAACTAAAAAGCAGAAAGTTGAGAGTATCACTAATTTACTTTAGTCTGTGTTTTAGAATTCTTATTTAAAGAACTCATGGCTGATTTACTGTCAAACCATGTAACATTTTGAAAATAACTTTGGAAGGGACAATTAAAAGTGAATTTTATTGACATAGGTGTGTACACAAGCTAACTGGATGCAATTTTCCCAAAACTGTCCTTGAGTAAAACTTTTGTTTGCTTTGGATTTTAATTTAAACATCTGATGTATAATGCTGCAATAAGCATTGTTTTTTTTAGCCATGATGTGAAGGTGTCGGTGCTGGACTGGGGTAAGCACAGTAAGAAGTCTAACAACACCAAGTTAAAGTCCATCAGATTTATTTGGTGAAATTTCCTGGCTTGCAAAATTTCACTCCTGGTTGGAGACAATATACATCTCTTTAACCCTGTGCTTAACCCTCTCTTCCACTCACATTGTCTGTACCTTTAAGACTTGATTACCTGTAAAGACTCGTATTCCAATCATTATCTTGTAAATTGAGTTTTTGTCTTACATAAGCCTTACTTGTGAACATAACTCCCACTCACCTGATGAAGGAGCAGTGCTCAAAAAACTTGTGGCTTGTGCTACCAAATAAGCCTGTTGAACTTTAACCTGGTGTTGTGAGACTTTTTATTTTTTTAGAGCAGAGAAGGCTGAGGGAGGACATATTTGAGGTGCATAAGTTTATGAGACGAATGAACTGGATAAATAAGAAGTGGCTGTTCCCCTTGGTTGAGGGGGCAGTCATGAGAGGGACTAGTTTTACAGTGAGGGGCAGGAGATTCAGAGGAGGTTTGAGAAAATCCTTTTCACTCAGAAGGTGGCAGGAATCTGAATTTGCTCTCTGGGAAGGGGAGGGCTGAAACCTTACAACCATGAAAAGATATTTGGTTGAGCACTGGAAATATATGGGCTATTCAAGCATATGGGACAAATGCTGGAAAATGGGATTAGCGTGCTTTTAGTGGTAGATACTGTCAATGCAAACTCGATGGGCTAAATGGTCTTTTCTGCATTGTATGACTGTATGTAAAAGTGCTTTTTTTTGACGCAGTTCCTGCAAAATAAAGAATTATCCACTCCCTATCAGTTGCAGGTGGGTAGATATCAATTACTTTCCCTGGAGTCAGTAAGTCATGGATTCTGGCTTCATTCCAAAGGATGAAAATGGATAATCTAGACTCATCCTAGCAAAAAAGCTACGAACCAAAAATTGTCAGGCACCATACTACTGATAATAATATTCATGCTCAGTTTATACCATTTTGGTTGCAATCCCTAGAAGATATTGAGCACAAGTAAATTAAAACTTTCACAAAATAAAATAACGAAGCACGTAGAATCATAGAATCCGTACAGTGCAGAAGGAGGCCATTTGGTCCATCAAGTTTGCACCAACCACAATCCCACTCAGGCTCAAGCCCCATAACCCCATGCATTTACCCCAGCTAGTCGCCCTGACACTAAGAGGCAATTTAGCATAGCCAATCCACCCACCCTGCATATCTTTGGACTGTGAGAAGAAACTGGAGAGCCCTGAGGAAATCCGCACAGACACAGGGAGAATGTGCAAACTCCGCACATGCAGTGACCCAGGCTAGGAATCGAACCCAGTTTTCTGGTGCTGTGAAGCAGCTATACTAACCACTGTGCCACTGCACTGCCCCTTAGATCAACTAGATAGTCAATATCTTTTCCTAAAGTTGGGAAGCCTAAAATTAGAGGACATAGGTTTAAGGTGAGAGGGTAGAGATATAAAAGGGCCCAGAGAGGCAATTTCTTCACTCAAAGGGTGCTGAGTGTCTGGAATGAACTACCAGCGGTAATAGTAGGGGCGGGTACAATTTTGTTTTTAAAGAAGCGTTTAGACAGTTACATAATAATATTCATGCTCAGTTTATACCATTGTGGTTGCAATCCCTAGAAGATATTGAGCACAAGTGAATTAAAACTTTCACAAAATAAAATAACGAAGCACATAGAATCATAGAATCCCTACAGTGCAGAAGGAGGCTGTTTGGATCATCTTATGGATAAGACGACTATCGAGGGATATTGGCCAAATGTGGGCAATTGGGACTAGTTTAGTGGCTTAAAAAAAGGGGCAGCATGGACAAGTTGGGCCAAACGGCCTGTTTCCAAACCTTTTTAACAATGCTTCTGGAATCACTTTGTTGTAGGATGAGTATAAGCAGCAGCATTCTGGACTGTTATTTCCCTCAGATAAACCTTGTGTTTACATACACTGAGTAAATACAACTCCATCAGTCCATTATCAGCCCAGCAAATAATGATGAGTCAACAGTACAGGTCCACAGCATGTTTTGCGATTAACTATTATAAAACACTCTTCGACAGCAGGTTTTTATAAACAGAGCACAAGCAATCTGATTGAAGATAACAGCTGTTGGTAAATATCCACTTCCTAGAACTGGTGACTTTGAACCTTGTGCTTAAATTACAGCCAGTTCTCATTCTCACTGTAAATGTCACTTCAGCATATTCTAAAATGGAGATTGATCAACAACTTATCACTACTTTTAATATCATCATCCAACCAAGCCCTTTCAGAACCGGTGTGAAAATGCATTCTAGATATCACATTCTAATCATTTAAAACTATAGGGTAGAAGTTAGTGAAGGTGAAACAACCAGTAAACTTCAATTTACTGTCAAATCTTTTTTTAAATGCAAAGCTTCCACTTCAGCTATGGTAGAGATTTCTGTATATAATGCTATAAAATTGGTCAGTACAATCATATCTCATAAAATGGTCTTTGGTCATTTATTTCAATTCTGTCACTTTATATATAAAATTCCTCTGTTAAACTCTAAACGTTTAGTGACCTAGAGGAAAATATGCTTTGATTGTGATCTTATAACTCCAACACTGCTTGAGTAACCAACCTTGAACACACTAATTTGGCCATTTCCTCTCACTTTTTCCTCACATTTGATTTGGATGGTATGAGTGCTAGACCCAAGTGTTCCTCCATTCTAGTCATGTGGATTTTGAGGTAACAAGACACAGTAACATAAATAAATATTAACATAGATAATCAAAAGCTTAGTCAAAAAGTGAGTTTTAAAAGTAAACTTTAACAAGCAGAGACAAACAGAGTGACTTAAGAGGGGAATTCTAGAACCAAAGAGGCCTAGACAACATTATAATTATTTTGTCAATATAACCACATCAAGCGAGACAGGAGCATTAATACCCACATTTCATCTGAACATATCCAGTTAATGAAAATTATGAATTGATGCTTGTGCACAAACCTAGTTAAACCTCTGAAGGTATCACTGAGCAGCCTTTTTCTTTTCTGTAGCATCACAGATAATGGTGGTATTAAATAAATGCATTAAAGAACATGATTCAATTTCTGTACCAATGTTTTTTCTCCAGATTTCCTGGGATCAGCCAGCAGAAGCTATTCATAACTGGATTCGTGGTCACGATAAAGTACCTGGAGCATGGACTGTCATTGATGGACAGGTACTTGAAATATTTGCATTTTTAAGTATTTTGTTGCAAAATCTGTGATGTCAGCACAATATAATAAGCTAATGTAGGATTTGCTGTTTAAATTGAGTACTGTGAAAGCAATTTTGGGTTAAAATGACTCCATTCTGAGTGAAAAAATATTGTAAATGGACACCAGGGGCCAGATCTTTGACTTTTCTTCATGAACTCAGAGTCAAGCCATTCCCTATGTCAAAAAGACTAAAGCATTTTCATAAAAGCTTGTTGCAGGCTGTGTCTAGACTGCTGTCTTTTGAGGCACAGATGACAAGGCTGGCAAGATAGAAGACCTCCTTCTGCTAAATGGGGTATTGGTCCAGTTCTATTCATGGTTTGTAGAATCTTTAGCTGTCACAAGTCATTCACACCACTCCCCAGTCCAACCCCTCAATGCCCACTTGTAGAAACATAGAAATAGAAGCAGGAATAAGTCAGTCAGCCTTTTAAGCGTGCTTCACCATTTTCACTGTATCCACTAGGGACAGGTCTTATTAGCCACATAACAAAACTTCGAATATTTTTTAATTTATTATTCCATTGGCAAAGTCAGTATTTGTTGCCCATCCTAAACTGAATGGCAATTTCAGAGAGCAGTTAAGATCAGTCATGTTACTGTGGACTGTATAGACTGTATAGTTAGGAAGTAGACATAGTTCTCCATAGCTGAGAGCATTGCCTGACAGTAAGAAGTCTGACAACTCCAGGTTTAAATCCAACCGATTTATTTGATTGTAAACTCGCAAGCTTTCGACTTTGTGGCCTTCGTCAGGCGAATGAATACCTGACAAAGGCCATAAGAGTCGAAAGCTTGTGAGTTTACTATCAAATAAATCGGTTGGATTTAAATCTGGTGTTGTTAGACTTCTTATTGTGTTTACCCCAGTCTAATGCCGGCATCTCTACATCTTGCCTGATAGTACCAAAGTTCAGGACGTTAGATCTGGGCAGGACAGGAAGTTGCAATGGAAGAGAGAGGATCCAGTAGTCATGGTCCGTATAGCTACTTATGACATAGATAGGAGTAGGAATGCGGTTCCACCTGGGGATTATGAGCAGCTAGAGGCTAAATTAAAAAGTAAAACTTCAAAGGTCTGGGTTACTACCTGAACTGTGAGCAAATAGGCACAAGTAAATTAGGGAGTTGAATGTGTGACTCAAAGATGGTTTTGACTTATGGGTGACTGACTGCAGTCCTAGGGAAAGTGAGAGCTATGCTGTTGGAATGATATTCTTCTGAATTCTGCTGGGACCAGTGTTCAGGTGAATCATATAACTAAGATAGTAAGAAGGGACTTAAACTAAATACTGGGAGTGAGAAATAAGATGATGCAGTAAAGTAAAGGGCAGCACGGTAGCACCATGGTTAGCACTGTTGCTTCACAGCTCCAGGGTCCTGGGTTCGATTCCCAGGTGGGGTCACTATCTGAATGGAGTTTGCATGTTCTCCTCATGTCTGCATGGGTTTCCTCTGGGTGCTTCAGTTTCCTACCACAGGCCATAAATGTGCGGGTTAGGTTGATTCGCCAGGCTAAAATTGCCCCTTTAGTGTCCAGGGGTGCATAGGTTAGAGGGATTAGTGGATGGATATGAGGGTAGAGCTTGGGTGGGATTGTGGTCAGTGCAGATTCGATGGGCCAAATAGCCTTCTTCTGCACTGTAGAGATTCTAAATCATTCAAGCATAGATTCGCTGAGGATAAGGGAGCTGGTCCCCTAGCAGACATACTTGAATCGTCAATAGTCAGGGGTGAAGTACCTGAAGATTGGAGAGCGGCAAATGTTGTGCCTTTATTTAAAAAGGGCTGCAGGGAAAAGCCTGGAAACTATAGGCCAGTGAGCCTCACATCTATGGTGGGTAAGTTGTTGGAAGGTCTTTTGAGAGATATTAGCTATAGGCATTTAGAGATGCAAAGATTGAGAGACCTGGGGCTTTTCTGTTTAGAATGGAGAAGGATGAGAGGTAACTTAATAGAAGTTTATAAGATGTATTCGCAATAAGGGGGAGGAACTTGCAGCTTGGACCAGTACCTGGAACTTCAATGTTGTGGCCATTTCAGAGACTTGGGTAGAGCAGGGACAGGAATGGATGTTGCAGGTTCCGGGGTACAAATGCTTTAGTCGGAGTAGAGAAGGAGGTAGAAGGGGGGGAGGAGTGGCATTATTGGTCAAAGACTGTATCACGGTGATAGAAAAGAAGTTTGATGAGGACTTGTCTGTTGAGGTAGTATGGGCTGAGATTAGAAACAGGAGAGGAGAGGTCACCCTGTTGGGAGTCTTTTACAGACCTCCTAATAGTTCTAGAGAGGTTGAGGAAAGGATTGCCAAGTCAATTCTGATTAGGAGTGAAAGTAGTAGGGTAATTGTGATGGGGGACTTTAACTTTGCTAATATTGATTGGAATAGCTATAGCTCTAGCTCGTTAGAGGGGTCAGTTTTCGTACAAAGTGTGCAGGAAGGTTTTTTGACTCAGTATGTAGATAGGCCAACTAGAGGTGAGGCTACATTGGATTTGGTGCTGGGCAATGAGCCAGACCAGGTGTTAGGCTTGGAAGTTAGTGAACATTTTGGTGATAGTGACCACAATTCGGTTACGTTCACCTTAGTGATGGACAGGGATAGGCATGAAGCTGGGGGCAGTAGTTATAGCTGGGGGAAGGGTAATTATGAGGCCATCAGGAGAGAATTAGGGTGCATAGATTGGACTAGGAAACTACAGGGACTGGGAACATCTGGAATGTGGAGCTTATTCAAGGAGCAGCTGCTGCGAGTCCTTGATAAGTATGTCCCTGTCAGGCAGGGAGGAAATGGTCGAGTAAGAGAGCCTTGGTGTACGAAAAAAGTTGATTTGCTGGTTAAGAAGAAAAAGGAGGCTTATGTCAGGATGAGGCTTGAAGGCTCAGTTAGTGCAATGGATAGCTATAGATTAGCCAGGAAGGAGGTAAAAAGTGAATTGAGGAGAGCTAAGAGGGGACACGAGAAGATGTTGGCTGATAGGATTAAGGAGAATCCTAAAGCTTTCTTTCGATATGTTAAGAATAGAAGATTGGTTAGGGCAAGATTAGGGCCAGTCATAGACAGCAGTGGGAAGTTGTGCGTGGAGCCTGAAGAGATTGGTGAGGCACTGAATAAATATTTCTCTTCGGTATTCACGCAGAGTGCTGGAAATGTAGCTATGGAGAACACTGAGGTACAGGGTTGCAAATTGGGAAGTATTGTAGTAGATAGGGAGGATGTGCTTGAAATTCTCGAGGGTTTGAAGTTGGATAAGTCCCCTGGGCCGGACGGGATTTACCCTAGGATTCTCTGGGAGGCAAGAGAGGAGATTGCAGAGCCTCTGGCTCTGATCTTCAGGTCCTCGTTGGTTATGGGTGTGGTTCCGGAGGACTGGAGGATAGCGAATGTGGTCCCATTGTTTAAGAAGGGGAAGAGAGACCTTCCAGGGAATTATAGGCCAGTGAGTCTTACTTCTGTTGTGGGCAAGGTATTGGAGAGAATTATTAGGGATAGGATTTATAGTTATTTAGAGAGAAATGAATTGATTGGGGATAGTCAGCATGGTTTTGTGAAGGGTAGGTCGTGCCTTACTAACCTTATTGAGTTTTTTGAAAAAGTGACCAAAGAGGTGGATGGGGGTAAGGCGGTTGATGTGGTATATATGGACTTTAGTAAGGCGTTTGATAAGGTGGCCCATGGAAGGCTTCTGCAGAAAATGCAGATGTATGGGATAGAGGGTGATTTAGCTAATTGGATTAGGAATTGGCTGGCAGATAGAAGACAGAGGGTGGTGGTTGATGGGAGATATTCATCGTGGAGTTCGGTGACAAGTGGTGTACCTCAGGGGTCTGTTTTGGGGCCCCTGCTGTTTGTAATTTTTATAAATGATCTGGATGAGGGTATTGAGGGATGGATCAGTAAATTTGCAGATGACACTAAAGTCGGTGGAGTGGTAGATAGTGAAGAGGGGTGTTATAGTTTACAGAGTGACTTGGACAAGTTGCAGAGCTGGGCCGAGAGGTGGCAAATGGAGTTTAATGTGGAAAAGTGTGAGGTAATGCACTTTGGCAGGAACAATAAATGTGTAGAGTATAGGGCTAATGGTAGGGCTCTTAATAGTGTTGAGGAACAGAAGGATCTTGGTGTATGTGTCAATAGATCCCTGAAAGTAGGCAGTCAAGTGGATAAAGTTGTTAAGAAGGCATATGGAGTCTTAGCTTTTATTGGTAGGGGGATTGAATTTAGGAGCCGCAGCATCATGTTGCAACTGTACAAAACTCTAGTGCGGCCGCACTTGGAGTATTGTGTGCAGTTCTGGTCGCCACATTATAAGAAAGATGTGGAGGCATTGGAGAGGGTACAGAGGAGGTTTACCAGGATGTTGCCTGGTATGGAGGGCAGGTCCTATGAAGAGAGGTTGAAGGATTTGAGGTTGTTTTCGTTAGAAAGGAGGCGGCTAAGAGGGGATCTTATTGAAGCATATAAGATGATTAGAGGTTTAGATAGGGTGGACAGTGATAGCCTTTTTCCTAGGATGGAGAAAGCTAGCACGAGGGGACACAGCTTTAAATTAAGGGGTATGAGTTATAGGACGGATATCAGAGGTAGGTTCTTTACTCAAAGAGTGATTAGGGAGTGGAATGCCCTGCCTGCAGCTGTTGTAGATGCGCCAAGTTTGGTGGCGTTTAAGAGGTTAATTGATAAGTATATGGAAGAGAAGGGAATGGTTTAGTTTGGAGGGGCATTGCTTTTTATTTTGGTCGGCACAACATCGAAGGCCGAAGGGCCTGTTCTGTGCTGTAATGTTCTATGTTCTATGTTCTATGATGAGGGGATAGATAGAATGGATGTTCAGAGACTATTTCCTCAGATGGATATAGCTGTTACTAGGGGCATAGCTAAGGTTCATAGTGGAAGATATAGGAGGGATGTCTGAGGTAGATTCTTTACTCGAGTGGTTGGAGCATGGAATGCACTGCCTGCTGTGATAAATGAAGTTGGACACTTTAGGAAGTTGCACTTTAGGGATACACCAGAATGATAGGGAGTGGGCGCAACAACAAGGGCTGAAAGGTCTGTACTTGCTTTACTGTTCTATGTTCTAAGGTAGATGAAGGCAGTGCAGTTGGTGCTTTCTGCATGGACTTTAGCAAAGCCTTTGACAAGGTACCACATGGCAGGTTGTTGCATAATGTTAAATCTCATGGGATCTGGGGTGAGGTATCTAAATGGATATAAAATTGGCTCATTGACAGAAGCCAGAGAATGGTTGCAGGTGGTTGTTTTTCAAACTGGAGGCCTGTGACAAGGAGGTGATGGGGTAGCTTGTTACTTAAGGATGCCATTAGTACAGTAGTGAGAAATGAGCTTAGTTCTAATAATCATAGGCAAGCAGATTATTTTTGAATGGGTGTAAATTGAGGTGGATACTCAGTGAGATGTTGGTGTCCTAATGCATCAGAGGGAGTAAGTGGAGTGATCAGCAAGTTTGCAGATGATACAAAGATGGCTGGACTTGCAGATAGTGAGGAGCATTGTCAGGCGATGCAGCAGGATATAGATAGGCTGGTAGCTTGGGCAGATAGATGGCAGATGGAATTCAATCCTGATAAATGTGAGGTGATGCATTTCGGGAGAAAGAATGTAGTGGGGAGGTATATGATAAAGGGTAGACCTATTAAGAGTATAGAAACGCAGAGGAACCTGGGGTACAGGTGAACAAGTCTCTGAAGGTGGCAGAGCAAGTGGAGAAGGTTGTGAAGAAAGCATATAGTATGCTAGCCTTTTTAGGAAGGGGTATAGAGTACAAGAGCTGGCCTTTAATGTTGCAGTTGTATAAAACGCTGGTTAGACCTCATTTGGAATACTGCGTCCAGTTCTGGTCGCCTTACTACCGGAAGGATGTGGAGACTCTGGAGGGAGTGCAGAGGAGGTTTACCAGGATGCTGCCTGGTATGGAAGGTCTGAGTTACGAGGAGAGATTAGGCAAATTGGGACTGTTTTCCTTAGAAAGACGTAGACTTAGAGGAGATCTAATAGAGGTGTACAAGATTATGAGGGGTATAGATAGAGTAAACAGGGTTAAGCTTTTTCCTAGGATGGACTCGAGTAACACGAGGGGTCATGGACTTAGGGTGAGGGGGATAAGGTATAATTTGGATGCTAGGGGAGGATTTTCACGCAGAGGGTGGTGGGGGTATGGAATACATTGCCAAGTAAAGTGGTGGAGGCAGGTACTCTGGAGTTATTTAAGAAATACTTAGATGGGCACATGAACAGAATGGGAATGGAGGGGTATAGAAAACTGATTTTAAATAGGGATCCTTGGAAGTCCCTGGGAAGTGTGTAAATAGATGATGATATTGATGTACTTGTTTTTATCCTACAGGTTCTTTAGAACATAGAACATAGAACATTACAGCACAGAACAGGCCCTTCGGCCTTCGATGTTGCGCCGACCAATATAAAAAGCAATGACCCTCCAAACTAAACCATTCCCTTCTCTTCCATATACTTATCAACTAACCTCTTAAACACCACCAAACGTGGCGCATCTACAACTGCTGCAGGCAGGGCATTCCACTCCCGAACCACCCTTTGGGTAAAGAACCTACCTCTGATATCCGTCCTATAACTATCACCCCTTAATTTAAAGCTGTGTCCCCTCGTGCTAGCTTTCTCCATCCTAGGAAAAAGGTATCACTGTCCACCCTATCTAAACCTCTAATCATCTTATATGTTTCAATAAGGTCTCCTCTTAGCTGCCTTCTTTCTAACGAAAACAACCTCAAATCCCTCAGCCTCTCTTCATAAGATCTGCCTTCCATACCAGGCAACATCCTGGTAAACCTCCTCTGTACCCTCTCCAATGCCTCCACATCTTTCTTATAACGTGGGGACCAGAACTGCACACAATACTCCAAGTGCGGCCGCACTAGAGTTTTGTACAGTTGCAACATGACATTGCGGCTCCGAAACTCAATCCCCCTACCAATAAAAGCTAAGACTCCATATGCCTTCTTAACAACCTTCTCGACTTGACTGCCTACTTTCAGGGATCTATGCACATACACACCAAGATCCCTCTGTTCATCTAGACTACTAAGAATCCTACCATTTGCCCTATACTCTACCCATTTATTATTTCTGCCATAGTGCATTACCTCACACTTTTCCACATTAAACTCCATTTGCCACCTCTCGGCCCAGCTCTGCAACTTGTCCAAGTCCCTCTGCAAACGATAACACCCCTCTTCACTATCTACCACTCCACCGACTTTAGTGTCATCTGCAAATTTACTAATCCATCCTTCAATACCCTCATCCAGATCATTTATGAAAATTACAAACAGTAGGGGCCCCAAAACAGACCCCTGAGGTACACCACTTGTCACTGAACTCCACGATGAATATCTCTCATCAACCACCACCGTCTGTCTTCTATCTGCTAGCCAATTCCTAATCCAATTAGCTAAATCGCCCTCTATCCCATACATCTGCATTTTCTGCAGAAGTCTTCCATGGGCCACCTTATCAAACGCCTTACTAGAGTCCATATATACCACATCAACCGCCTTACCCCCATCCACCTCTTTGGTCACTTTTTCAAACAACTCAATAAGATTAGTAAGGCACGACCTACCCTTCACAAAACCATGCTGACTATCCCCAATCAATTCATTTCTCTCTAAATAACTATAAATCCTATCCCTAATAATTCTCTCCAATTCTTTGCCCACAACAGAAGTAAGACTCACTGGCCTATAATTCCCTGGAAGGTCTCTCTTCCCCTTCTTGAACAATGGGACCACATTCGCTATCCTCCAGTCCTCCGGAACCACACCGTAACCAACGACGACCTGAAGATCAGAGCCAGAGGCTCTGCAATCTCCTCTCTTGCCTCCCAGAGAATCCTAGGGTAAATCCCGTCCGGCCCAGGGGACTTATCCAACTTCAAACCCTCAAGAATATCTAGCACATCCTCCCTATCTACTTCAATACTTTCCAGTTTGCAACACTGTACGTCAGTGTTCTCCATAACTACATTTACATCACCCTGCGTGAATACCGAAGAGAAATATTTATTCAGTGCCTCTCCAATCTCTTCAGGCTCCACGCCCAACTTCCCACTGCTGTCTGTGACTGGCCCTAATCTTGTCCTAACCAATCTTCTATTCTTAACATATCTAAAGAAAGCTTTAGGATTCTCCTTAATCCTATCAGCCAAAGTCTTCTCGTGTCCCCTCTTAGCTCTCCTCAATTCACTTTTTAGCTCCCTCCTGGCTAATCTATAGCTATCCATTGCACTAACCGAGCCTTCAAGCCTCATCCTGACATAAGCTTCCTTTTTCCTTTTAACCAACGAATCAACTTTTTTCATACACCAAGGTTCTCTTACTCGACCATTTCCTCCTTGCCTGACAGGGACATACTTATCAAGGACTCGCAGCAGCTGCTCCTTGAATAAGCTCCACATTCCAGATGTTCCCAGTCCCTGTAGTTTCCTAGTCCAACCTATGCACGCTAATTCTCTCCTTATGGCCTCATAATTACCCTTCCCCCAGCTATAACTACTGCCCCCAGCTTCATGCCTATCCCTATCCATCACTAAGGTGACACGTAACCGAATTGTGGTCACTATCACCAAAATGTTCACTAACTTCCAAGCCTAACACCTGGTCTGGCTCATTGCCCAGCACCAAATCCAATGTAGCCTCACCTCTAGTTGGCCTATCTACATACTGAGTCAAAAAACCTTCCTGCACACCTTGTACAAAAACTGACCCCTCTAACGAGCTAGAGCTATAGCTATTCCAATCAATATTAGTAAAGTTAAAGTCCCCCATAACAATTACCCTATTACTTTCACTCCTGACCAGAATTGACTTGGCAATCCTTTCCTCAACCTCTCTAGAACTTTTAGGAGGTCTATAAAAGACTCCCAACAGGGTGACCTCTCCTTTCCTGTTTCTAATCTCAGCCCATACTACCTCAACAGACAAGTCCTCATCAAACTTCTTTTCTGTCACTGATACAGTCTTTGACTAATAAGTCTTTGGTCCACCTTGTTGTCTAACGAGGGACATACACGCGATGGGTCGTGAGAGGGCTGCTCTTGGATTTTTTGTTTCGAGAGTATCCTAGTGCTTCACGTCATTAGTGTAAGCTTGACCTGGACCATTTGATGGGCAACATGACAGCTCAGTCACTATCGCTGTGCTGTGCAGATACATGGATTTGGGTCTGTGTCTGTGGGAGTTTGCACATTCTCCCCGTGCTTGCGTGGGTTTTCTCTGGGCACTCTGGTTTCCTCCCACATCCAAAGATGTGCTGTTAGGCTAATTGGCAAAACAAATTCTCCCTAAATTGTCTCAAATTTGGTTTTTAATCCATAGGCCTATAAACATGGACGGGGATTGCGGGTAGAGGTGTGAACATTGGGGTGGTGGCGCGGGCTCGTTGGGCCGAAGGGCCTGTTTCCCGTGCTGTTTTGTTCTTTGTTCTTTGAAAGTAAGCACACAGGTACTGCAGGTAGCAAAGAAAGGAAATGCTATGTTGGCCTTCATAGTAAGAGGCTTTGAGCACAGGGACAGGGATGTTTTGCAGTAATTATACAGGACATTTGTGAGGCCATACCTGGAGTATCGTGTGCAGCTTCAATATGCTTATCTAAGGAAGGATGTCCTTGCTAGAGAGGGAATGCAGCCAAAGTTTACTAGGCTGATTCCTGCGATGGCAGGTTTGTCAATATGAGGAGAAATGAAGTTGGTTAGCTTATATTCATTGGCATTTAGAACAGTGAGAAGCAATCTCTTCGAATCTTATAAAATTCCAACAGGATTAGACAGTGTAATGATCAAAATGAATGTCAAAACAGGCTCCAAGAGATGAATGGCCTACATCTGCTTCTATTTTCGTGCTTCAATGTCAAGATTTGGGCAGGAATTTTCTGGCTCTTTGCAGTGGCAGGACCACAGTAGGTTCCCTGTCAGCAGGATAGGTGAGCCACGCAAACGCTGTAGACATTGGCAGGACAAGAAGATCCCACTGCTCATCATCATAGAATTATCATAGAATCCTTACACTGCTGAAGGAGGCTGTTTGGCCCATTGGGTCTGCACCGACCATAATCCCACCTAGGTTCTATTCCTGTAACCTCACATATTTACTCTGCTAATCCCCCTGACACTAGAGTCAATAATCAATTCAGCATGGCCAAAATTCTATGCATGGAACCAGTTTGGATAGGGATAAGAAATAACAAAGATAAGAAGTCCCTTGCAGTAGCTTAAATGTCTTGTTCGCTGTAGGAGGAGGTGTACAGGGGGAAATAATGATGGCTTGTGAGAAGATAAAATGGATGATTTCAATTTACGCCTTGATTGGACAACGAGATTGGTAAAGGTAGCCTGGAAAATGAGTCCACCCAGTGCTTTTGAACCAGTTCTTTGAAACAGCCTGTTCTAAAGTCAATCAAAGAGCACGCTATTCTAGACATGGCAATGTGCAGTAAGAAAAGATTAATTAATGATTTCATAGTAAAGGAACCACTAGATAGAATCGTAGCGTGATTGAATTTTGTACTCAGTTTGAGGGAGAGAAGAGTGATTAGGACTTGTGCTTCAAACTTAAATAAAGAAAATTATAAGAGTATGAAGACAGTTGCCTAAGTGAACTGGGAAATCAGGTTAAAGAATAGATCAGTAGAGATGTAGTGGAAGATGTTTAAGGAGATATTTTGTAACACTCAGCAAAGATGTATTCCAATAATAAAGGAAAACTCTCGGAGAAAAATTGTGAAAATGCTGGAATCTGTTCTTATTGAGGTTATAGTAGGGCCCATAGAAAATCTTACTGCAGACAGTGTCAACATGATTTTGTGCTACTGAGGGACAGAGTGACTAGGAATTTTGTAACTGAACTGGTTAGGGAGCCAGTTGATCAGAATATTTTCTTAAAAATGGTTATTGAGCATTAAGATCTTGGACAAATTGGTCATTTTTTGGTTAGCAAAATATGACAAGTGGAGTCCCACAGGAATCAGTGCTAGGACCTCAACTACTTGCAATTTATATCAATGACTTGAATGAAGATATTGAATATGTGGTTGCTGATAACTCAAAGATAGGTGGGAAAGTAAATTATGCAGAGGATACAAATAGCTTGCAAAGAAACATAAATAGTTTCAGTGAGTGTGACACAGAGGGATCTAAGTGTCTTAATATAAAAATCACAAAAAGTTAGCAATTACAGCAAGTGATTAGGAAGGCAAATTCATTGTTGTTTATTGCAATATTGGAGAGAGCCAATTTAAATGTTGGTCCACAGATGGAATGTTGTATATAGTTTTTGTCTTCTATTTAAGAAAAAAATAATGCATTAGAAGCAGTTGAGGGAAGGTTCGCTTCACTGATTCCTAGATAGGAGGGGGTTAGGGAAAAATTAAACAGGTTGGGCCTGTGACCATTGGAGTTTAGACAAATGAGAGGTGATCTTATTGATATGTGTAGAATCCTGACAGGAACAAAGAACAAAACAGCACGGGAAACAGGCCCTTCGGCCCAACGAGTCCGCGCCGCCACCCCAATGTTTCCACCTCTACCCGTGATTCCTATCTATGTTTATAGATGTATGGATTAAAAACCAAATTTGAGACAATTTAGGGAGAATTTGTTTTGCCAGTTAGCCTAAGAGCACATCTTTGGGATGTGGGAGGAAACCGGAGCACCCAGAGAAAACCCACGCAAGCACGGGGAGAATGCGCAAACTCCCACAGACACAGGCCCAAATCCATGTATCTGCACAGCACAGCGATAGTCACTGAGCTGTCGTGTTGCCCATCAAATGGTCCAGGTCAAGTGTACACTAATACGACGTGATGAAGCACTAGGATACTCTCAAAAAAAAACCAAGAGCAGCCCTCTCACGACCCATCGCGTGTGTGCCCGTTATTAGAGAACAAGGTGGACCAAAGCACCTGTAGGATAAAAACAAGTACATCAATATCATCATCTATTTACACACTTCCCAGGGACTCCCAAGGCTCATGATCCCTATTTTAAATCAGTTTTCTATACCCCTCCATTCCCATTCTGTTCATGTGCCCATCTAAGTATTTCTTAAATAACTCCAGAGTACCTGCCTCCACCACTTTACTTGGCAGCGCATTCCATACCCCCACCACCCTCTGTGTGAAAAAACTCCCTCTAGCATCCAAATTATACCTTACCCCCCTCACCCTAAGCCTGTGACCTCTCGTGCTATTCGAGTCCATCCTAGGAAAAAGCTTAACCCTGTTTACTCTATCTATACCCCTCATAATCACGTACGCCTCTATTAGATCTTCTCTAAGTCTACGTCTTTCTAAGGAAAACAGTCCCAATTTTCCTCACCTCTCCTTGTAACTCAGACCTTCTATACCATGCAGCAGCCTGGTAAACCTCCTCTGCACTCTCTCCAGAGCCTCCACGTCCTTCCGGTAGTAAGGCAACCAGAACTGGACGCAGTATTCCAAATGAGGTTTAACCAACATTTTATACAATTGCACTTGATATGCTGAAAGGATGTTTTGCTTTCTGGGAGTGACCAGATCTAGTAAACTAGACATAGTTTAAAGATAAGGGGTCTTCAGTTTAACAGAACATGGAACAGCATAAACAGGCCCTTCGGTCCACAAGTTGCGCCGATCATATTGATACCTACCAGACCATAGAACTATCTGGAACTCCCAAACCCATTATATCCCATGTACTCGTCCAGAAGTCTGGTTGCCTCACAACAGGAATGATGTGGAAGCTATTGAGAGGATGCAGAGGAGATTTACAAGAATGTTGCCTGGATTGGGAGGCATGCCTTATGAAGATAGGTTGAGGGAGCTTGTGGACCGGAGGGCCTGTTTGTGCTATAGTGTTCTATGTTCTATTAAACAGAAGACCCCTTATCTTTAAACTATGTCCCTCTAGATCTGGTCACTCTCACAAAGCAAAACATCCTTTCAGCATCCACCCTGTCAAGTCCTGTCAGGATTCTACACATTTCAATAAGATCACCAGAAGTCTTTTAAAAGACCCCAGAGAGTTTGCCTTTACCACCACCGATGGCAGCCGATTCTACTCATTCACCCACCCTCACCAGCACCTTAAACCTGTGTCCTCTCGTAGCGACCATTTCAGCCTGGGAAATAGCCTCTGAGAGTCCACCCTATCTATTCCTCTCAACATTTTATGAACCTCTATCAGGTCGCCTCTCAACCTTCATCTCTCCAGGGAGAAGAGACCTAGCTCCCTCAACCTAAGGCATAAGGCATGCCTTCCAATCCAGGCAACATTCTTATAAATCTCCTCTGCACTCTCTCAATAGCTTCCACATCCTTCCTGTAATGAGGCGACCAGAACTGCACACAATACTCCAAGTACAGAGTTAAGGAGAATTTTCTTTCTCTGAGGGTTGAGAGTCTTTGGAACACACTTCCCCAAAGTTATGGAGATGGGGTCAATGACTATTTTTAAGATAAAGATGAGTAGATTATTGACCAATAAGGGATTCAAAAGTTAAGTGCAGTTGGAAATGTGGAGTTGAGGCCACAATTAGATTAACCATGATTTTATTCAAGCTGGCTTTAGGAGCTGATGGGCCTACTCCTACTTATAATTTGTATGTTCGCTCAGTTCACTAGGAGGTCATTAGCTCTAATTAACATTTTTTAATGAAAAACTAACACTAATTATGGAATCTGATCTTAAAACACTGAGAAAATTTCCAGAGATCTATACAATAAAAATATAATTTAATCAGAACATTAAACAAGTTACTCTAATGAAGGAGATGGTCAAAGAGGGGCTTTTTATTGTGAATCCTGCGTGCACTTTAAAAATATTAAATTAAGAGAATGATGCTTTGACTATGTCTGGTATTTGTGAAGTAAATAAAACATAAATAAAAGAATAAAAATTAACATGGAAAATTGGAGCTTAAAAACCTTTAACTTCCTTATGAAGTCTTTGTGCTCAAAGCACTTTCATGGTTCCAGTCCTATTTTTGCAAATAACCAATCTATGCTTAGAATAGTGGTGAGCTCCACTAACCACTATACAACATTGAAAGAGAAAGTAACTAGTATTGAATGAGTTATTTTCACTATTTCATCCATCAGTGATAATCCACAAGTTGGTATTGTCAGAGGCTGGAACATGAAGAAATACCAGCACTTCCTTAGGCCACACACTTGTAGAATGTAATGTTAAATCTTGTCTTTGCACTACATTTGTCAGCATATGTACCAAGAAACCAGGTGGGAGATCAAAAGGGCAAAGAGCTTCAACAGACACAATCTGAAATCTTGAGTCCAGTGAACACAATTGCTGTGAATACATTCAACAGTAACTTACAGAAGTACAGTGTCTAATTGCTGCTGAATTTATTTTTAATCTATAGAATGCAGAGAGTTAATTATTTGCGTATCTGAGAGGTTATTTGGTTTCTCCAGTGCATTGGTTAACAGTTGTGAACTATTTGTTGTCCATTTTAGGCAGTCACTTTGTATGGTTCATCCATGCATAAAGGTGCACCACCATCAGGCCAATCATTGGAGATAGATTCTGCCAGCAAGCCTGCTTTGGTAACTAACAATGGACTAGTCCTCTTTGGTAATGATGGAAACATGGTAAGACTCTATTACACTGATGTATTATTATCATGGAACGATTCCTTTTATAAATCTGAATCTTCTGAAATTCTGCTGACTTTTCTGCAGAAGCATAATTTCTCAAAATTAACCTTGAACAGTAAAATATCACATGAAGACTAAAGTAAGTTGGCTGATGCCATATAAATAGATTCAAAAGGTGTGAAAGTACCAGGTCATGCTGAAATATTTGTCTCTGTAAGGTTTTACTAAGGTTGTTTGTAAATGTACAAGATTTACGCCTTATAGAACATAGAACATTACAGCACAGAACAGGCCCTTCGGCCTTCGATGTTGCGCCGACCAAATGCCCCTCCAAACTAAACCATTCCCTTCTCTTCCATATACTTATCAACTAACCTCTTAAACGCCACCAAACTTGGCGCATCTACAACTGCTGCAGGCAGGGCATTCCACTCCCGAACCACCCTTTGGGTAAAGAACCTACCTCTGATATCCGTCCTATAACTATCACCCCTTAATTTAAAGCTGTGTCCCCTCGTGCTAGCTTTCTCCATCCTAGGAAAAAGGCTATCACTGTCCACCCTATCTAAACCTCTAATCATCTTATATGCTTCAATAAGATCCCCTCTTAGCCGCCTCCTTTCTAACGAAAACAACCTCAAATCCCTCAACCTCTCTTCATAAGACCTGCCCTCCATACCAGGCAACATCCTGGTAAACCTCCTCTGTACCCTCTCCAATGCCTCCACATCTTTCTTATAATGCGGGGACCAGAACTGCACACAATACTCCAAGTGCGGCCGCACTAGAGTTTTGTACAGTTGCAACATGACGTTGCGGCTCCGAAATTCAATCCCCCTACCAATAAAAGCCAAGACTCCATATGCCTTCTTAACAACCTTCTCGACCTGACTGCCTACTTTCAGGGATCTATGCACATACACAGCAAGATCCCTCTGTTCATCTAGACTACTAAGAATCCTACCATTTGCCCTATACTCTACATTTATTATTTCTGCCATAGTGCATTACCTCACACTTTTCCACATTAAACTCCATTTGCCACCTCTCGGCCCAGCTCTGCAACTTGTCCAAGTCCCTCTGCAAACTATAACACCCCTCTTCACTATCTACCACTCCACCGACTTTAGTGTCATCTGCAAATTTACTAATCCATCCTTCAATACCCTCATCCAGATCATTTATAAAAATTACAAACAGCAGGGGCCCCAAAACAGACCCCTGAGGTACACCACTTGTCACCGAACTCCAAGATGAATATCTCCCATCAACCACCACCCTCTGTCTTCTATCTGCTAGCCAATTCCTAACCCAATTAGCTAAATCACCCTCTATCCCATACATCTGCATTTTCTGCAGAAGTCTTCCATGGGCCACCTTATCAAACGCCTTACTAAAGTCCATATATACCACATCAACCGCCTTACCCCCATCCACCTCTTTAGTCACTTTTTCAAAAAACTCAATGAGGTTAGTAAGGCACGACCTACCCTTCACAAAACCATGCTGACTATCCCCAATCAATTCATTACTCTCTAAATAACTATAAATCCTATCCCTAATTATTCTCTCCAATACTTTGCCCACAACAGAAGTAAGACTCACTGGCCTATAATTCCCTGGAAGGTCTCTCTTCCCCTTCTTGAACAACGGGACCACATTCGCTATCCTCCAGTCCTCCGGAACCACACCCGTAACCAACGACGACCTGAAGATCAGAGCCAGAGGCTCTGCAATCTCCTCTCTTGCCTCCCAGAGAATCCTAGGGTAAATCCCGTCCGGCCCAGGGGACTTATCCAACTTCAAACCCTCGAGAATATCTAGCACATCCTCCCTATCTACTTCGATACCTTCCAGTTTGCTACCCTGTACCTCAGTGTTCTCCATAACTACATTTACATCACCCTGCGTGAATACCGAAGAGAAATATTTATTCAGTACCTCTCCAATCTCCTCAGGCTCCATGCACAACTTCCCACTGCTGTCTATGACTGGCCCTAATCTTGCCCTAACCAATCTTCTATTCTTAACATATCTAAAGAAAGCTTTAGGATTCTCCTTAATCCTATCAGCCAAAGTCTTCTCGTGTCCTCTCTTAGCTCTCCTCAATTCACTCTTTAGCTCCCTCCTGGCTAATTTATAGCTATCCATTGCACTAACCGAGCCTTCAAGCCTCATCCTGACATAAGCCTCCTTTTTCCTTTTAACCAGCAAATCAACTTTTTTCGTACACCAAGGTTCTCTTACTCGACCATTTCCTCCTTGCCTGACAGGGACATACTTATCAAGGACTCGCAGCAGCTGCTCCTTGAATAAGCTCCACATTCCAGATGTTCCCAGTCCCTGTAGTTTCCTAGTCCAATCTATGCACCCTAATTCTCTCCTGATGGCCTCATAATTACCCTTCCCCCAGCTATAACTACTGCCCCCAGCTTCATGCCTATCCCTATCCATCACTAAGGTGAACGTAACCGAATTGTGGTCACTATCACCAAAATGTTCACTAACTTCCAAGCCTAACACCTGGTCTGGCTCATTGCCCAGCACCAAATCCAATGTAGCCTCACCTCTAGTTGGCCTATCTACATACTGAGTCAAAAAACCTTCCTGCACACTTTGTACGAAAACTGACCCCTCTAACGAGCTAGAGCTATAGCTATTCCAATCAATATTAGTAAAGTTAAAGTCCCCCATAACAATTACCCTATTACTTTCACTCCTGACCAGAATTGACTTGGCAATCCTTTCCTCTACCTCTCTAGAACTTTTAGGAGGTCTATAAAAGACTCCCAACAGGGTGACCTCTCCTTTCCTGTTTCTAATCTCAGCCCATACTACCTCAACAGACAAGTCCTCATCAAACTTCTTCTCTGTCACTGTGATACAGTCTTTGACTAATAATGCCACTCCTCCCCCCCTTCTACCTCCTTCTCTACTCCGACTAAAGCATCTGAACCCCGGAACCTGCAACATCCAGCCTTGTTAAAGATAAAAACAGCAAGCATCATTCCAAATGAAGATGCTTTATATCCAAGAATTTCTGTACTTTTTTAATAAAAGTATTTTGTTTGTTTGTTTTCCTTTTCTTTGATTGTGGTAATTCATGCCCACTACCTATTTTGCACCATCATGTCACAGTATATCACACTCACTGTCCATTCTGCACAGTCAATATCAGAGTGTATCACACCTACCGTCCATTCTGCACAGTGTCACAATGTATCACACCCACTGACCATTCTGCACAGTCATTGTCAAAGTGTATCACACTCACTGTCCATTGTACATAGTTTCACACTGTAACATACTCACTATCCATTTTGCATAGTCAGTGTCACAGTATATCACACCACTGTCCCAATGTATCACACCCACTGCCAAGTCTGAACAATGTCACAGTGTATTTGATTGATTTGATTTATTATTGTCACGTGTATTAACATACAGTAAAAAGTATTGTTTTTTATGTGCTATTTCAGACAAAACATACCATTCATAGAAAAGGAAACAAAAGAGAGTGTTACAGTCATAGCTAGGGTGTAGAGAAAGATCAGCTTAAATCAATGTAGGTCCATTCAAAATTCTGACAGCAGCAAGGAAGAAGCAGCTCTTGAGTCAGTTAGTACATGATCTCAGACTTTTGTATCTTTTTCTGAATGAAGAAAGTGGAAGAAAAAATGTCTGGGGTGCGTGGGATCATTAATTATGCTGGCTGCTTTGCCGAGGCATTTGGGAAGTGTAGACAGAGTCAGTGGATGGTTTGTGTGATGGATTGGGCTAAATTCACGATCTTTTGTAGTTCCTTGCAATCTTGGGCAGAGTAGGAGCCATACCAAACTGTGATACAATCAGAATGAATGCTTCCCATGGTGCATCTATAAAAGTTGATGAGAGATATAGTTGACATGCCAAATTTCTTTAGTCTTCTGAGAAATAGAGGTGTTGTTGGGGTTTCTTAACTATAGTATTGGCATAGGAGGACCAGGACAAGTTGTTGGTGATCTGGTCACCAAAAAACTTGAAGGTCTCAACCTTTCTACTGTCTCTGTTGATGTAAACTGAAGCATGTTCTCCTTTATGCTTCCTGAATTTCAATGACAACCTCCTTTGTTTTGTTGACATTTACATTGAGGGAGAGATTATTGTTGCCACGCAAGTTCACCAGATTCTCTATCTCATTCCTGTACTCTGTCTCGTCCTTGTTTGAGATTCGACCCACTCCAGTGGTGTCGTCAGCAAACTTGAAAATTGAATTGGGGGGGAATTTGCCATACAGTTATATATGTATAAGAAGTATAGTAGGGGGCTGAAAATACAGCCTTGTCAGGCACCGGTGTTGAGGATGATCATGAAAGAGGTGTGGTTGCCTATCCTTACTGATTGTGGTCTGAGAGTTAGGGAGTTCATTATCCAGTCACAGAAGGAGATACCGAGGCCCAAGCTATGGAGTTTGGAGATACATTTCTTGGAAAAAATGGTGTTGAAGGCTGAACTGTAGTCAATAAATAGGTGTCTTTGTTATCTAGGTGTTCCATGGTTGAATGCAGGGCCAAGGAGATGGCAACTGCTGTGGACTTTGGTGGTAGTAGGCTAATTGTTGTGAATCCAAGTAGTTCAGGAGGCTGGAATTGATTTGTGCTTTATGACTTGCCTTTCGAAGCACTTCTTAATGATGGATGTCAGAGCCAATGGCCAATAGTCATTAAGGCAAACTGCTTATTTTTTCTTAGGTACCAGGATGATGGTCGTTTTCTTGAAGCAGATAGGAATTTCACATTGTTGTAAAGAGAGCTTGAAGATGTCTGAGAGAACCCACTAGCTGATCTGCAGAGGATCTGAGTGCTTGTCTGGATACCCCATACAGGCCAGTCTCTTTCTGTGGGTTGAGCTTCGAGAAAGCTGTTTGATATCTGCGATGGTGATGCCAGATTACATGTTCATCCAGGGCTAACAGGGTGGGGAGCATTCTTTTACTGATCTCTTGCTTGAAACGGGCATAGAATGCATTGAGCTCATCAAGGAAGGACATGTCAGAGCCTGTAATTTTACATGCCTTCATCTTGTAGCCTGTTATATCTTGCTGATCTTGCCATAGTCGATGAGAGTCAATGCGGCTAGTCTGGGACTCTAGCTTGGTCAGTACTGTCTTTTGGCATCATTGATGGATCTCCTTAGATCATGTTTGGTTTTCTTGTATAGATCAGTGTCACCTCACTTGAATGCCTCAGACCTGGATTTCAATAGGCAGTGGGTCTGTTCATCCATATCACACCCACTGTCCATTCTGCATAGTGTCACAGTGTATCACACCTAACTGTTTATTCTGCAGTCAGTGTCACAGTGCATCACACTCACTGTCCACTCTGCACTATCAGTATCAGTGTATCATACCCACTGTACACTCTGCAGTCAGTGTCATGTTGTATCACAACCACTATCCATCCTGCACAGTCACTGTCACATTGTATCACATCCACAGTCTATTCTAAACAGTCATTGTCACAGTTATCATAATCATTGCCATTCTGCACAGTCAGTTTCCAGTATATCACAACCACTGTCCATTCTGCAGTGTCACGGTGTATCACATCCACTGTCCATTCTGCACAGTCAGTATCACAATGTATCACAGCCACTGTCCATTCTGCACAATCAGTGACACAGTGTATCATACCCAATGTCCATTCTGCACAGTGTCATGGTGTATCATACCCACTATCCATTCTGCACAGTCAGTGTCACAACTTATCATACCCGCTATCCATTCTGCATAGTCAGTATCACAATCTATCACACCCATGTCCATTCTGCACAGTCAGTGTCACAGTATCACATCCACTGTCCATTTTGCACAGTGCCACAGTATATCACACCCACTGTTCATTCTGCACAGTGTATCATACCACTGACCATTTTGCACAGTCATTGTCAAAGTGTATCACACTCACTGTCCATTGTGCATAATGTCACACTGTACCATACTCAGTGTCCATTCTGCACAGTATCACAGTGTACCATACTACTGCCCATTTTGCACTGTCACTGTCGCATTCTGCACAGTGTCACAGCATATCGCGCCATAGTCCTTTCTTAACAGTCCTTGTCACAGTGTCTCACACCCACTGCTGAGACTGAACATTGAACATAATCCAACGTCAAAGGATTGATGCAGAATGACTGCTCGGCACTGCACACTCAACTAGAAACATAGAACAGTACAGCATAGTAGAGGGCCTTTGGCCCTCAATGTTGTGCTGAGCTATGTCCAAATTCAAGATCAAGCTATCACACTGGGCCATCTTTGTAAATCCAACCTTCTGGCTCCAAATCTGACACTGAATTTTAAATTCTTCTTAAATGTGTTTGCATTGTTAATGCTGCACTGGTGTCAGATTGGACCTGGAACCTTTTCATTTGGTATTGTTGAATGGTAGTGAATACAGAAAATTATGGAGTTTTTCCACACTATTGTTTTGAGTACAGTGTTCTTATAAGACTTTCTCCAATCTAATTGTTTTTCTGGCAATCTGAGTATGTGCAGATTTTTAGCCTGCAAGAGAGTGAGCTGTGAGAAGACCGATTACTAATGCTCCTGTTTTCATATTATTACTATTATTGCTGATTTACTCTTACTGTTGAACTTTGGGTTTTTTATATATATATACATATATAAAGAAATTTAAACAATGCATTTGACCACCTTGCCTGTGATCTCAAGTCACCACAGTTATTTGATGTTTTGATGCCATGTCTACACCTTATGTGATGTGGAGATGCTGGCATTGGACTGGGATAAGCACAGTGAGAAGTCTCACAATACCAGGTTAAAGTCCAACAGGTTTATTTGGTAGCACAAGCTTTCGGAGTGTCACTCCTTCACTCATCTGAAGAAGGAGCAACACTCTGAAAGCTTGTGCTATCAGATAAACCTGTGGGAACTCTTACAAGGGAATACTGAAAATGTTGCAAGATAAATATGTGCCGGCCAAGAGGAAAGAATGGAAAGGTAGCATTAGAGAGCCGTGGATTACTAGGGATATTGAGGACCTGGTTAGGAAGAAAAGAGAGGCGTATGATAGGTCGAAACAGCTGGGAACCGAGACAGCATTGAAGGAATATAGAGAGAGTAGGAGGGAGCTCAAATGGGGAGTTAGAAGGGCAAAAAGGGGGCATGAAATGATTTTGGCGGACAGGATTAAGGAAAATCCAAAGGCTTTTTACTCCTATGTTAGGAATAAAAGGGTGGTTAGAGGAATAATCGGACCTCTTAGGGACGGAGGAGGGGAACTGTGCTTAGAGTCCAAGGGAATGGCGGAGATCCTGAATGAATACTTTGCGTCGGTATTCACGAAAGCAAGGGGCTTGTTGACAGCTCCGGTCTCTGAGGAAGCTGTGGACAAGTTGAGGGAAATATCCATACCGAGGGAGGAAGTGTTAGAGCTTCTAGGTAGCATTAAAACTGATAAATCTCCGGGGCCTTATGGCATTTATGCAAGGCTGCTTAGGGAGGTGCGAGGTGAAATTGCTGGGCATCTAATGCAAATCTTTGTCTCTTCCTTGGACACAGTTGAGGTCCCAGAGGACTGGAGAATAGCTAATGTTGTACCGTTGTTTAAAAAGGGTAGTGGGGATAACCCTGGAAATTATACGGCAGTGAGTTTGACGTCAGTGATAGGGAAGCTGTTGGAGGGGATTCTTAGAGATAGGATGTATAGGCACTTAGAGCATTGTGATCTGATTAGGGATACGCAGCATGGATTTGTTAAGGGGAGGTTGTGCCTTACAAATCTGGTAGAATTTTTTGAGGAGGTGACAAAAATGGTGGATGAAGGGCGAGCCGTTGATGTCATCTATATGGATTTTAGTAAGGCGTTTGACAAAGTCCCTCATGGGAGGTTAGTTGAGAAGGTCAAGGCTAATGGAATACAAGGACAGGTAGCTAGATGAATAAGTAACTGGCTTGGTAACAGGAGACAGAGAGTAATAGTGAAAGGGTGTTTCTCTAGCTGGAGGTCAGTCACTAGTGGTGTGCCGCAGGGCTCGGTACTGGGACCTCTTCCATTTGTAATATATATAAATGACTTGGAAGAGGGAGTAAGTGGAGTGATCAGCAAGTTTGCAGACAATACGAAGATGGCTGGACTTGCGGATAGTGAGGAGCATTGTCAGGCGATGCAGCAGGACATAGATTGGCTGGTAGCTTGGGCAGACAGATGGCAGATGGAATTCAATCCTGTTAAATGTGAGGTGATGCATTTCGGGAGAAAGAATGTAGGAGGGAGGTATATGATAAAGGGTAGACCTATTAAGAGTATAGAAACGCAGAGGGACTTGGGGGTGCAGGTGAACAAGTCTCTAAGGTGGCAGAGCAAGTGGAGAAGGTTGTGAAGAAAGCATATAGTATGTTGGCCTTTATAGGAAGGGATATAGAGTACAAGAGCTGGCCTTTAATGTTGAAGTTGTATAAAACGTTGGTTAGACCTCATTTGGATTACTGCGTCCAGTTCCGGTCGCCTTACTACCAGAAGGACGTGGAGACTCTGGAGAGAGTGCAGAGGAGGTTTACCAGGATGCTGCCTGGTATGGAAGGTCTGAATTACGAGGAGAGGTTAGGCAAATTGGGACTGTTTTCCTTAGAAAGACGTAGACTTAGAGGAGATCTAATAGAGGTGTACAAGATTATGACGGGTATAGATAGAGTAAACAGGGTTAAGCTTTTTCCTAGGATGGACTCGAATAGCACAAGGGGTCACGGGCTTAGGGTGAGGGGGTAAGGTATAATTTGAATGCTAGAGGAAGTTTTTTCATACAGAGGGTGGTGGGGGTATGGCATGCGCTGCCAAGTAAAGTGGTGGAGGCAGGCACTCTGGAGTTATTTAAGAAATACTTAGATGGGCACATGAACAGAATGGGAATGGAGGGGTATAGAAAACTGATTTAAAAATAGGGATCATGAGCCTTGGGAGTCCCTGGGAAGTGTGTAAATAGATGATGATATTGATGTACTTGTTTTATCCTACAGGTGCTTTGGTCCACCTTGTTGTCTAACGAGGGGCATACACGCGATGGGTCGTGAGAGGGCTGCTCTTGGATTTTTTTCGAGAGTATCCGAGTGCTTCACGTCATTAGTGTACGCTTGACCTGGACCATTTGATTGGCAACACGACAGCTCAGTGACTATCGCTGTGCTGTGCAGATACATGGATTTGGGCCTGTGTCTGTGGGAGTTTGCGCATTCTCCCAGTGCTTGCGTGGGTTTTCTCCGGGTGCTCCGGTTTCCTCCCACATCCCAAAGATGTGCTCTTAGGCTAATTGGCAAAACAAATTTTCCCTAAATTGTCTCAAATTTGGTTTTTAATCCATAGATCTATAAACGTAGACAGGGATCACCGGTAGAGGTGGGAACATCGGGGTGGCGGCACGGGCTCGTTGGACCGAAGGGCCTGTTTCCCGTGCTGTTTGTTCTTTATTCTTTGACCTTTGACTTTAATCTGGTATTGTGAGACTTCTTACTGTGCTTGTACCTGCTATCTCAGATTAGTGATGTTTGTTGTCTTTTGCAGCTACTTGTTCGGAACCTTCAGTTTGAAGATGGGAAAATGATTCCTGCTTCCAAATACTTCTCTGCTGATGACAGTGTCGCAGTAGAGCTGACTGAAGAAGAGAAAAAAGTTGCTGAGGATATAAGGGTAGGTGCCACATTCTGTAGCACAAACAGAAGATTTTTTATTTTATTCTTTTTATCCTACAGGTGCTTTGGTCCACCTTGTTGTCTAACAAGGGGCGTAGACGAGATGGGTCATGAGAGGGCTGCTCTTGGATTTTTTTTTCGAGAGTATCCTCGTGCTTCATGTCGTTAGTGTACGCTTGACCTGGACCATTTGATGGGCAACACGACAGCTCAGTGACTATCGGTGTACTGTGCAAATACATGGATTTGGGCCTGTGTCTGTGGGAGTTTGCGCATTCTCCCTGTGCTTGTGTGGGTTTTCTCCGGGCGCTCCGGTTTCCTCCCACATCTCAAAGATGTGCTCTTAGGCTAATTGGCAAAACAAATTCCCCCTAAATTGTCTCAAATTTGGTTTTTAATCCATAGGTCTATAAACATAGACAGGGATCACGGATAGAGGTGGGAACATTGGGGTGGCGGCGCGGGCTCGTTGGGCTGAAGGGCCTGTTTCCCGTGCTGTTTTTTTCTTTGTTCATTGGTCTTGTTTTCATTTTCAATATTTGTTCTCTGCTGTTGGATGGGATTCTGAGAGATAGGATGTATAGGCACTTAGAGCGTTGCGATCTGATTAGGGAAACGCAGCATGGATTTGTTAAGGGGAGGTCATGCCTTACGAATCTGGTAGAATTTTTTGAGGAGTTGATGAAAACAGTGGACGAAGGGTGAGCCGTTGATGTCATCTATATGGATTTCAGTAAGGCGTTTGACAAAGTCCCTCATGGGAGGTTAGTTGAGAAGGTCAAGGCTAATGGGATACAAGGACAGGTAGCTAGATGGATAAGTAACTGGTTTAGTAATAGGAAACAGAGAGTAATAGTGGAAGGGTGTTTTTCTAGCTGGAGGTCGGTCACTAGTGGTGTATCGCAGGGCTCGGTACTGGGACTCTTCTATTTGTAATATATATAAATGACTTGGAAGAGGGAGTAAGTGGAGTGATCAGCAAGTGTGCAGATGATACAAAGATGGCTGGACTTGCGGATAGTGAGGAGCATTGTCAGGCGATGCAGCAGGACATAGATAGGCTGGTAGCTTGGGCAGACAGATGGCAGGTGGAATTCAATCCTGATAAATGTGAGGTGATGCATTTCGGGAGAAAGAATGTAGTGGGGAGGTATATGATAAAGGGTAGACCTATTATGAGTATAGAAATGCAGAGGGACCTGGGGGTGCAGGTGAACAAGTCTCTGAAGGTGGCAGAGCAAGTGGAGAAGGTTGTGAAGAAATCATATAGTATGTTAGCCTTTATAGGAAGGGGTATAGAGTACAAGAGCTGGCCTTTAATGTTGCAGTTTTATAAAACGTTGGTTAGACCTCATTTGGAATACTGCGTCCAGTTCTGGTCACCTTACTACCGGAAGGACGTGGGTTCTGGAGAGAGTGCAGAGAGGTTTCCAGGATGCTGGCTGTTGTGGAAGGTCTGAGTTTACGAGGATAGAACATAGACAGAACAATACAGCACAGAACAGGCCCCTTCGGCCTTCGATGTTGTGCGACCAAAATAAAAAGCAATGCCCCTCCAAACTAAACCATTCCCTTCTCTCCATATATTATCATTAACCTCTTAAACGCCACCAAACTTGGCGCATCTACAACAGCTGCAGGCAGGGCATTCCACTCCCTAATCACTCTTTGAGTAAAGAACCTACCTCTGATATCCGTCCTATACTCATACCCCTTAATTTAAAGCTGTGTCCCCTCGTGCTAGCTTCTCCATCCCGGAAAAAGGCTAATCACTGTCCACCCTATCTAAACCTCTAATCATCTTATATGCTTCAATAAGATCCCCTCTTAGCCGCCTCCTTCTAACGAAAAAAACCTCAATCCTTCCCTCTCTTCATAGGACCTGCCCTCCATACCAGGCAACATCCTAGTAAACCTCCTCTGTACCCTCTCCAATGCCTCCACATCTTTCTTATAATGTGGCGACCAGAACTGCACACAATACTCCAAGTGCGGCCGCACTAGAGTTTTGTACAGTTGCAACATGATGCTGCGGCTCCTAAATTCAATCCCCCTACCAATAAAAGCTAAGACTCCATATGCCTTCTTAACAACTTTATCCACTTGACTGCCTACTTTCAGGGATCTATTGACACATACACCAAGATCCTTCTGTTCCTCAACACTATAAGAGCCCTACCATTAGCCCTATACTCTACACATTTATTGTTCCTGCCAAAGTGCATTACCTCACACTTTTCCACATTAAACTATAGAGGTTAGGCAAATTGGGACTGTTTTCCTTAGAAAGGCGTAGACTTAGATGAGATCTAATAGAGGTGTACAAGATTATGAGGGGTATAGATAGAGTAAACAGGGTTAAGCTTTTTCCCAGGATGGACTCAAATAGCACGAGGGGTCACGGTCTTAGGGCAGTAAGGTATAATTTGGATGCTAGAGGGAGTGTTTTCACACAGAGGGTGGTGGGGGTATGGAATGCGCTGCGAAGTGAAGTGGTGGAGACAGGTACTCTGGAGTTATTTAAGAAATACTTAGATGGGCACGTGAACAGAATGAAAATGGAGGGGTATAGAAAACTGATTTAAAATAGGGATCGTGAGCCTTGGGAGTCCCTGGGAAGTGTGTAAATAGATGATGATATTGATGTACTTATTTTTATCCTACAGGTGCTTTGGTCCACCTTGTTGTCTAACAAGGGGCATACACGCGATGGGTCGTGAGAGGGCTGCTCTTGGATTTTTTTTCGAGAGTATCTTAGTGCTTCATGTCGTTAGTGTACGTTTGACCTGGACCATTTGATGGGCAACACGACAGCTCAGTGACTATCGCTGTGCTGTGCAGATACATGGATTTGGGCCTCTGTCTGTGGGAGTTTGCGCATTCTCACCGTGCTTGCGTGGGTTTTCTCTGGGTGCTCCGGTTTCCTCCCACATCCGAAAGATGTGCTCTTAGGCTAATTGGCAGAACAAATTCTCCCTAAATTGTCTCAAATTTGGTTTTTAATCTCTAGATCTATAAACATGGACAGCGATCGCGGGTAGAGATGGGAACATCGGGGTGGCGGCGCGGGCTCGTTGGGTCAAAGGGCCTGTTTCCCGTGCTGTTTTATTCTTTGTTTTTTGTTCTTTGTCCTTTTTTTGTTCTAAATCCTAATGATGGCTTTATTTAATCTGAAATATTATTCATTTATAATGGATTGTTAGTCCAACACAGGGTAAGGCTCAAATATTATATCCTGTGACCTGTTCACTATCATGTCATCTTAATGATATTTAAGATACAAGAGAAAATCAAAATAGTTATTGATGGACAGGGAGGTGCTCGAAGTGAACTGGGCAAAGGTTGGATTCAGCATAGTTGAGCCAATTATGAATTAGCAAAACATTAATTTTAAATGAGCAGGTGCTATCCCAGTATCCTTGCCAACATTTCTCCCTCGTTGGCCTCATCATTTTTTATGAATATTAGTGGATTGCAGCAGATAAATGAATGGGGTTATTTGGTAATCCAGATAATTGGAACAAAAATTTCCAGGTTATTCAGAATGTAAGTAGATAAACTTGACAGCAGGTGACTTTGGGCTGCATGTCCTTGTGTTCACCCTATTTTTCCTTCTAATGTTTCCTTTCCTTTGTGAAATGCTGCCAATCATTGCTGTTTACTCTTTAAAGAATGCAGCAGCTGAATAAGGGTTTCCTTGACAATCGCCAGCTTCTATATCAGTTGCAGCAGAAGATGGCAGAAACAATACTTACTTTCTTCTGTTGATCAAGAGCAGTTTCAGTATGAAATCAAGGCAATTTGAGGGTACTTTAACAAGCTTCAATTTAACTCTGCAATGTCATTTGTGTAAATCAGATTTACAATGCTGTGTGAATGACACTGCACTGCAGCTCTGGATGTTCACACCACATATTTGTGTTTCAAGAGCCTTGACATGGAGTCAGATTAGAATTATGCTGAAGACATCCAGTTGTGTCTCACTGCTCTCTCACTCTGTTGTCAGACTACTTGACCATACTGGATGAGCAGAAATTTACTTCAGTTAAAGGGACAAAGACTGAAACCATCGTCTTGCTCCCACCACAAACCCTGTTCCCAAACTGCTATTCCCTTCCTTCTCCCTGGCCACAGTTTGAGATTGAAACAGATTGTGAATGACACAAAGGTGGCTGGACTTGGGGATAGCAATAAACATTGTCAGAGAATACAGCAAGATATAGATAGGCTGGAAAATTGAGCAGAGAAATGGCAGATGGAACATAATCCGAATAAATGTGAAGTGATGCATTTTGGTAGAACTAATGTAGGGGGGAGCTACACAATAAATGGCAGAACCATCAGGAGTATAGATGCACAGAGGAACCTGGGTGTGCAGGTCACAGATCCTTAAAAGTGGCAATACAGGTGGTGAAGAAGGCATATGGCATGCTTGCCTTTATAGAATGGGGCATAGAGTCTAAAAGTTGGAGTATGATGTTGCAATATATAGAACGTTGGTTAGGCCACATTTGGAATACTGCATCCAGTTCTGGTTGCCACACTACCAGAAGGACGTGGAGACTTTGGAGAGAGTACAGAAAAGGTTTACCAGGATGTTGCCTGGTATGGAGGGTCTTAGCTATGAACAGAGATTGGGTAAACTGGGGTTATTCTCCCTGTAAAGACGGAGGATGAGGGGGCAACCTAATAGAGGTGTATAAAATTATGAAAGGCATAGATAGGGTGAACAGTGGGAAACTTTCTTCCAGGTCAGAGCAGGTCTTCCAAGCAGTGCATTCCAGGAAGACACACTGAGATCATTTAAGACTTACCTGGATAGCTGCATGAACGGACTGGGAATGGAGGGATACAAATGAATAGTCTTGTTGGAAGCCTGAGTGGCACAGGCTTGGAAGACCAAAGGGCCTGTTTTTTGTGCTGTATTGTTCTTTGTTCTTTGTTCTTGTTCTTTGTTTCCAATAGGCATCCTATTTAATCCTGAGATTTTCTAATTCCAGCTTTCCATCAGCAAGCCTGTCTCCCTACATTTCCATAACATCATCTCCTGCTCATATGCTGCAGAAATTTCTATTCATGCCTTTGTTAGTTTCAGACTGGATTCCTGGCCAGTATTCATCTTCATCTCATCTTAAACTCTGTCGTGTGTATCCTAAATCTCACAAAGTCTCAGTTATCTGTCACTTGTCTGTTCACTGATTTACTATGGATCCTGATCTACCAATATCTCCAATTTTAAAAATTCATCCTCTTGATTTAATCTCGCAATGGCCATGTCTCTCCGTATCTCTGTGTCTTCTTCCAGCCCTAAAACCCCTCTCTCCAGGTTTTGCCCACCAGGCAAATCTTAGAGGATGGGGGATGGACCACGCAAAGCTCTGTTGACCTGTGGTGGGATTTTCTGGTTTTCAGGTGAGCGTGGGCTGAAATTCCCACACGTAGTTTCTTTGAATTTGACATCTTGTTCACCACCACTTCATTTGCCCATTGATACCACACCTTCAACCACCTTGGCCCTAAGCTCTGTAATTTATTCCCTTAACCTTATTATCTCTCTTCTCCCATGTGATGCTTCATAAGTCCATGTCTTCACATCTCCTAGAATCATCCTGTCTGTGAAGTGCCATAGGAACATGGGTTTCAGATTTCTAAATCGTTGGGACCTCTTCTGGGGCAGATGAGACCTGTGCAAGAGAGACAGATGGTAACAGGGATGTTGAGGAGTAGATGGGGAAACAGATCCTGGAGACATGTAGTAATAACAGAGTTGTTGTGATGGGAGACTTTAATTTCTCAAACATCAATTGGAATATCCCTAGGATAAGAGGTTTGGAGGGGAGGAGTTTGTTAGGTGTGTTCAAGAGGGTTTTCTGACACAGTATGTAGATAAGCCTACAAGAGGAGAAGCTGTACTCAATCTGGTACTGGCTAATGAACCTGGACAAGTGTTGAATCTCTCAGTGGGGAACATCTTGGAGGTAGTGATCATAACTCTATATCCTTAATGCTAACATTGGAGAGGGATAGGATCAGGCAAGTTAGGAAAGCGTTTATCTGGAGTAAGGGGAAATATGAAGCCATCAGGCAAGAAATTAGATGAGTAAATTGGAAGGAGGTATTCTTGGGAAAAAGTACCAAAGTAAGGTGGCAGAATTTCAAGGAATGTTTGTCTAGTGTTCTGCACGACAATGTTCCGATTGGACAGGGAGGTTTTTGTAGGTCACGGGAACCGAAGTGCACGAAAGTTGTAATGAACCTAGTCAAAAAGAAAAGTAAAGCGTACAAAATGTACAGAGAGCTAAGAGATATTAGGGATCTAGAGGAGTGTAGGGCTTGTAAGAAGGAACTTAAGAACGAAATTAGGAGAGCCAGAAGGGGGTCATGAGAAGGCCTTGGCAGGTAAGATTAAGAAGAACCCTAAGGCGTTCTACAAATATGTGAAGAGTAAAAGGATGAGATGTGAAGCAATAGGAACTATAAAATGTGAAGGTGGGAAAGTTTGTACAGAACTGGTAGAAATAACAGAGGTGCTTAATGAATACTTCACCTTGGTATTCATGGTGGAAAAAGATCTGGGTGGTTGTACTGCAGACTTGCAGCGGACTGAAATGATTGAGTATGTGGACGTTAAGAAAAAGAATGTGTTGGAAATGTTGAATAGCATCAAGATAGATAAGTCACCGGGATTGGATGGGATGTACCCCAGGTTACTGTGGAAGGCGAGGGAAGAGATTGCAGAACTTCTGGAGATGATCTTTGTGTCATCGATGGAGACAGGAGAGGTTCTGGAGGATTGGAGGATTGCGGACGTGGTTCCTATGTTCAAGAAAGGGAATAGGAATAGCCCAGGAAATTATCGACCGGTGAGTCTAACCTCAGTGGTTCGTAAGTTGATGGAGAAGATTCTGAGGGACAGGATTTATGAACATTTAGAGAAGTTTAGTATGATCAGAAATAGCCAGCATGGCTTTGTCAAAGGCAGATCGTGCCTTAAGAGCCTGGTTGAGTTCTTTGAAAATGTGACTAAATATATTGACGAAGGAAGAGAGGTAGGTGTGGTTTATATGGACTTCAGCAAGGCCTTCGATAAGGTACCCCATGCAAGACTTCTTGAGAAAATGAGAGGGCGTGAGATCCAGAGGCTGTTACCTTGTGGATCCAGAATGGGCTTGCCCGCAGAAGGCAGAGAGTGGTTGTGGATGGGTCTTTTTCTGCATGGAGGTCAGTCACCAGTGGAGTGCCCCAGGGATCCCTTGCTGTTTGTCATTTTCATAAATGGCCTGGATGAGGAAATGGAGGGATGGGTTGGTAAGTTTGCTGATGACACGAAGGTTGGTGGTGTTGTGGATTGTTTGGAGGAATGTCAGAAGTTGCAGCTTGACATAGATAGGATGCAAGATTGGGTGGAGAAGTGGCAGATGGACTTCAACACAGATAAAGGTTAGTGGTCCATTTTGGCAGGTCAAATGGGATGAAGGAGCATAATATCAAGGGTAATACTCTTAGCAGTGTAGAGGATCAGAAGGACCTTGGGGTCTGGATTCATTGGACTCTTAAATCAGCCTTGCAGTAGAGGATGTGGTTAAAAAGGCGAATGGTGTACTGGCCTTCATCAATGGAGGGATTGAGTTTAGGAGTCAGGAGATAATGCTGCAGCTTTATAAGACCCTAGTCAGACCCCACTTAGAGTGCTCAGGTCTGGTTGCCTCATTACATGAAGGTTGTGGAAGCTATTGAAAGGGTGTAGAGAAGATTTACAAGAATGTTGCCTGGATTGGGTGGCATGCCTTATGAGGGTAGGCTGAGGGAGCTTGATTTTTTTCTCCTTGGAGAGACGAAAGATGAGAAATGACCTGATAGAATTGTATAAGATGTTGAGAGGTATAGATCGGTGGATTCTCAGAGGATTTTTCCAGGACTGAAATGGTCGCAACGAGAGGACACAAGTTTGAGGTACTGGGCAGCAGGTACACAGGAGATACCGGGGTAAGTTTTTCACTCAGAGAGTAGTGGATGAGTGGAATCGGCTGCCGTCAGTGGTGGTGGAGGCAAATTTGATAGGGTTTTTTAAGAGACTTCTGGATGAGTATATGGGAGTATATGAGATAAGCCTCGTAGGTAGGGATATCATTGGCGCAGCTTGTGGGACGAAGAGTCTGTTGTGCCGTAGTTTTTCTGTGTTCTATGTTCTAGACAGATTGCCCATGAACTACAAGGGGACCAATATACTTGCAGGGAGGTTTGCTAGTGTTATTGGGGAGGATTAAAACTAGATTTGCAGGAGGATAGCAACCAGAGTGCCAGAGCAGATAGTGGAGCTGGGGTGAAAATAAATGATGTTAATAGTTCGTGCAAAATCACAAATAGAAGGGTTGTGTGTGGTGGTAATAATCTTCTGAGATGTGTCTATTTCAATGCCAGGAGTATTATGGGGAATGCAGATGAGTTGAGGGCATGGATTGATACATGAAATTATGACATTATAGCCATTAGCTACAGGAGAGGCAGGACTGCCATCTCAATGTTCCAGGATTCAAATGTTTCAGATGTGATAGAGGCAGAGGAATGAAGGGTGGGGGGAGGTGGTATTGTTCGTCAGGGAAAACGTTGCAGCAGTGCTCAGGCAGGTCAGATTAGAGGGCTTGTTTACCGAGGCCATAACAGGAAAGGTATGACCACATTAACATGGTTGTATTATAGACCACCCAATAGACAGTGAAAATTGGAGGAGCAAATCAGCAGGGAGATAGCAGACAACTGCAGGAAACATAAAGTTGTGATAGTAGGGGATTTTAATTTTCCACATATAGGTTGAGATTCCCATTCTGATAAAGGCCTAGATGGGTTGGAGTTTATAAAATGTGTTCAGGAAAATTTTCTGAATCAATATGTAGAGGTACCACCTAGAGAGGATGCAATATTAGATCTCCAATTTAGAAATGAATTAGCACAAGTGACAGAAGTGTACGTAGGGGAGCACTTTGGTTCCAGTGATCATAATGCCATTAGTTTCAACTTGATCATGAATAAAGATAGATCTGATCCTCCAATTGATGTTCTAAACTGGAAAAAATTTGAAGAAATGAGGAAGGATCTAAAAAGCGTGGATTGGGACATCTCTGGCAAGGATTGGTAAAGGAACAAATGCAGAGCTTGTGTGTTCCTGTCAGGATTAAAGACAAAGTGAATAAGAATAAGGAATTTTGGTTGGGATATTGGAACTCTGATAAAGAAGAGAGAGATGTTTAACACGTATAGGCAACAGAGAACAAATAAGTTGCTTGAGGAATATAAAAAGTGCAAGAAAGAAATCAGAAGACACGAGGTTGCTTTGGCAGTCAAAGTGAAGGATAATTCCAAGAGCATCTACAAGTATATTAAGAGCAAAAGGATAGTAAAGGATAAAATTGGTCCTCTTGAAGATGAGAGTGGCCAACTATGTATGGAGCCAAAAGAAATAGAGGAAATATAAAATGGGTATTTTGCAGCCGTATTTACTAAGGAAAGTGGCATGGAGTCTATGGAAATAAATAAGGAGATCATGGAATCTATACAGATTAAAGAGGAGCAGCTGCTTGCTGTCTCAAGGCAAATTGGAGTATTAAATCCCCAGGACCAGACACAATATCCCCTCGGAAGGAGATGAGTGTTGAAATTACAGTGGCCCTGGCAGATATTTTAAAATGTCGGTATCCACAGGTGAGGTGCCAGATGATTGGAGGATAGCTCATGTTGTTCCATTGTTTAAAAAAGGCGCAAAAAGTAATCCAGGAAATTGTAGGCCAGTAAGTTTGACATCAATAATAGGTAAATTATTCGAAAGAGTACTGAGATAGGATCTACAAATACTTGGATAGACAGGGACTTACTAGGGAGAGTCAACATGGCTTTGTGCGTCGTAGGTCATGTTTAACCAATCTATTAGATTTTTTAGAGGAGGTTACAAGGAAAGTGGAGGAAGAGGAGGCAGTAGATGTTGTCAACATGGACTTAATTTTAATCATAAAGTCATGCAGGGTTTATTAATTCTGTCTCAGTGATGGTATAATCTTAAAATTAGGGCTAAGCTATTTAGCGCATGTTCACCCAGAATGATGGAATTTTGGATTTTGGGTCCTCAATTGAAATTTTCAGGACTGAGATTCATTATGCCGCAAAGACTGTTCTTGGTTGTTCAGTTGTTGGTACATTTCTAACAAAGTCCTGCATGGGAGGTTAGTTAGGAAGGTTCAGTCACTAGGAGAGGTAGTAAATTAGATTAGACATTGGCTCAATGGAAGAAGCCAGAGAGTGGTAGTGAAGGACTGCTTCTCTGAGTGGAGGCCTATGACTAGTGGTGTGGCACAGGGATCAGTGCTGGGTCCATTGTTGTTTGTCATTTATATCAGTGATATGGATGATAATGTGCTGATGATACAAAGATTGGAGGTGTAGCGGACAGTGAGGAAATTTTTCAAAGCTTGCAGAGGGATTTGGGTCAGCTAGAAAAATGGGCTGAGAAATAGCAGATGGAGTTTAATGCAGACAAATGTGAGGTTTGCAGTTTGGAAGGACAAACCAAGGTAGGACACTGAAGAGTGTAGTAGAACAGAGGGATCTGGGAATACAGATATATAATTCCCTAAAAGTGGTGTCACAAATAGATAGGATCGTAAAGAGTTCTTTTGGTATATTGGCCTTTATAAATCAAAGCATTGAGTATAAGAGTTGGAATGTTATGGTAAGATTGTGTAAGACATTGCTGAGGCTGAATTTAGACTATTGTGTGCAGTTTTGGTCACCTAATTACAGGAAGGATATTTATAAGGTTGAAAGAATGCAGAGAAGGTTCACTAGGATGTTGCCAGGACTTGAGAAACTGAGTTACAGAGAAAGGTTGAATAGACTAGGACTTTATTTCCTGGAGTGTAGAAGAATGATATGTATAAAATTATGATGGGTACAGATACTGCTATAAAGTCCTTAATAATGGATGCGAGAATTTTCCACACTGCGATCGTTAAACTTATTGGTCTATAATTCCCTGTTTTCTCTCTACCCTTTTTGAATATTGGAGTGACATAAGCTATCCTCCAATCTGCAGAGAGTTCCAGAGTCTATTGAATCCTGGAAGATGACCACCAATGCATCCACTATTTCTAGAGCCACTTCCTTAAGTACTCTGGGATGTAGATTATCAGGTCCTGGGGATTTATCCACTTTCAGTGCCATCAATTTTCCCAGCACCATTTCTCTACTAATATTGACCTCCCTCAGTTCTCCCCCTCACTAAATCTTGCATTCTCCAATATTTCTGTATTTGATTTGTGTCCTCTTTTGTGAAGACAGAACCAAAGTATCTACTCAGTCGCTCAACCGTTTCTTTGCCCCGATTACACATTCTCCCATTTCTCTTTGTAGGGAACCTACATTTCTTTCTCTTCACTTATATAGAAACTCTTGGTGTCAATTTTGATATTCTCTGCAAGCTTACTTTCAGACTGTATTTCCCCCTTAATCAATTCTAAACTGCTCCCAAACCTCATCTATTATTTTTCTTGCCCAATTTATATGTTTCTTCCTTAGATTAGATATTTTCCACAATTTCCCTTTGTAAGCCAAGGATTGGCCCTCTTTCCCATTTTGCTTTTGTTCAGGAATAAACAGTTGCTGCAGATCCTCCATATGTTGCTTGAATGTCTGCCATTGCTATCCACTGTAATCCCTTTAAGTAACTTTCCCCAATCTATCAAGGCCAACTCATGCCTCATATCCTCATAATTTTCTTTATTAAGATTCAGCACCCTTGTCTGTGAATCAACGACTTCACTCTCCATCTAAAAACAATTCTATCATGTTATGGTCACTCATTCCCAAAGGATGTCATACAGCTAGATTGGCAATGGTTCCCTTCTCATTACACAGTATCCAGTCTAAGATGGCCTGCTGTCTAGTTGGTTGCTCCACATATTGGTCAAGAAAATCATCCTGTATACGCTCCAGGAATTCCTCTTTTACAGCATTGTGGCTAATTTGATTTGCCCAATCTATCTGCAGATTAAAAGCACTCATGATCATGATATTCCCTTATCACATGCATCTCTAATTTCATGTTTAATGCCATTTCCAATATCACCACTGTAGTTTGGGAGTCTGTATAGGACACACCTAATGCTTTTTACCCCTTGATATTTCTCAACTCTACCATTACAGACTGCACTTTGTAAGAGGTAATATCCTTTCTCATTGTTGTCTTAATTTCCTCTTTAAACAGCAGTGCTATTCCACCATGTTTTCCTTTATGTATGGCTGTACTTCCTGAATATTGAATACATTCAATCCCACCCTGGTCACACTGCAGCCATGTCTCTGTAAACCCAATTATATTGTATCTGTTTATATCTATCTGTGCAATTAGTTCATCCACTTAATTGCAAATGTTCCATGCAATTAAGGCACAGAGCCTTTAAGCTTGTCTTTTTAAACGTTGTTTGCCTTGCTCTCAATATTTTTCTCTATAGCTCTGTTTGAACTTTGTTCTTGGTCCTCTTCAGTTTTCTTATTCCGTTTTTTACCTTTTGGTTTTGTCCTTGCGCTCTCTTCCTCTGACACCTTACCTATTTTCCCATCCCCTGGCATATTAGTTTAAACCCATCCAACCACCATAGCAACCAGTCTTCCAGGACATCAATCCCAGTCCTGCCCAGTAGTAACCCACCCAATTTGTACAGGTCCCATTTCCCCCAGAACATAGAACATTACAGCGCAGTACAGGCCCTTTGGCCCTCGATGTTGCACCGGCCAGTGGACCCTCTAACCTAATCTATTCCAATATCATCCATATGCCTATCCACCGACCATTTGAATGCCCAGAACTAACCCTGATGCCCCAGGAATCTGAAACCCTCCCCCTGTCACCATCTCTTCAGCCAAGTATTTATCCGATATGGCCTGCCATTTCTATTCTGCATTATTTTAGCCCTGCTATTATTTTGGTGAACATACACTGTCTCTGCTCCACTTGGTGTTGTTGTCAAATTGGATACACAGCTCTCACTGGTTAATAAAATAAAAATGGTAACCTAGATGACAGCACCAGTCATAAACTGGCAATTTGACTACATACTCATTATCAATTCTCTGTGGTTTACACTTTCTAACCAATACCTGATCCAAATGCTCTAACTTTCGTTAACCCTGCCTCATTTGGAGTTTTGCTGCATGCCTTCTGGAAGTCTATAAGGAGTGTAAGAGATAAGATACTCCATTACTGACCATGATTTGAGGTCCAGTGTTGTTAGAGTGCTTTGTTAGTTGTCAGTCGCTGGTGTTCTTTCCTACAGACATTAGGAGGTTCAGTGTGTGCTCGCACAGAAAAACAGTCAAGCTTTGTGGGTTCTGAAAATAATCCTATGTGTAACAACTCCGAGTCAGGTAGAGCTGCATTACTCTGTTGTTGAGTAGACCATTGTGCAGTTTGGAATCCAATTGCTCCTACTGGAACACATTCCATACCTTTTTAATGATGGCAGCACAATCTCTCAATGGTACACCTTGTAGTTGACTGCAAATATCACCAAGCGCTACATGGTAATTCACCCGAGTAGTGAAGTCCCAGGTTTCAACCTTCCACAGAAAACTTGGACAACCCTCAAACCCTTGAGGATGAACTGGGGAATGAAACCCTTATGTCCCTTCTAATTCTTCTGCCACATATCTTTAACCCATGGTTTCTGAAGTTTCTGCCAAGCAAAACAGGTTCCTCCTGTCTGTTCTCTCCCTACCCTCACAGTTTTGTACACTTCAATTACCTTACTCCTCAGCCTTCTATGTTCCAAGGAAAACAAACCAAACCTATACACATTGTTCTCATAACTACAATTCTGCAAGCCTAGCAACATTCTGTTAATCTTCTGTGCACTCTCTCCTGGGTGACTGGGTGGAAGAGTTTCTCCTCGTGGGTTTCCTCCAGGTACTCTAGTTTCCTCCCAAGCTCCTAATTATGCAGGTTAGGTGGATTGGCCATGTTAAATTGCCCCTGCGTATCCAAGGATGTATAGACTAGGTGGATTTGCCGTGGTACATGCATGAGGTTACAGGGATAGCATGGGGGTTGAACCTTGATAGGATACTCCTTCTTCTTTGTTCTTTGATGGACTGAATGACTGTAGGGATACTACAAACTCATTAAATGGCAGAGCAGACTAAATGGATCAAATGGTCTGTTTCTGCTTCTACATCTTATGGACATCAAAACAACTGTTTCCTCAGCCATACAAATAAAAAAAAACTACCATGTTAACAACTTTCTTAAAAGAGTCCACTAAATTGTTTCTTTGATCAGTTTATATTTATCAAATGTTCAGTTTGCCCTTAATAACAGACTCTCGTAACTTGCACACAACTGATAAATATTTTTCCTGTTCTTGTTTAAAAAATGGAGTGATTAATTTTCCAATTCTCATCAAGTTGCTGAATTGAGAAGTTTTTGAAAGATCATAATAACCATTCAACAAGCTCCTCACCACATAATTTTAGTTCCAGTTGTCAGTGAGCACTAACAAATAACATGTTAATTTCTATATATTCACAGCATACTGTTAACATTCATGAAAGCACTTTATGTACAATAAATTATTGGATGAAGGGCAATGAGCAATGATTGCAGCATCTTTTTATAAAATCCATGAATATCAATGACCAGTCAGTTGAGAGCACACTATTGGTCCCTCTTCAATATAAACTAAATGATGCAGTTTTAAAGAAGAGACTAGAGCAGACACATGAACAGGAGGGGTGTAAACTCTTGAATGTTGGTAGGACAAGAGGAGAATACCATTTGTAAAAAGATAAATAATTTTCCTTGTCTTTTTAAACGAAGGTTTAGAGTGCAAAAAGCAAGGAGATTTATCAAACCAAAGCTTGATGAAACACTGTTTAGACCTTAGCTGAAGAATTGTGTCCAAGTTTGGATACAACTTTAGGAAGGATGTCATGGCCTTGGAGAAGATACAAAGAAGGTTTACTAGGATGGGTATCAAGAATTTCAGTTATGTGCAGACACAAGAGAAGCTTACTTTGTTTATTTAAAGCACAGAATGAATCTTTTAATAGACATGTTTAAAATTTTGAAAGGTAGATGAGGCAGAAGTGGACACAGATCTAAAATAATTGACACTTAGAGGATGATGAAGAGAAATATTTTTATGCTGCAAGAATCAGTGATTAGGAATGCAGTGTCTGAAAGGGTGGTGAAGCAGATTCATAGAACATAGAACACTACAGCACAAAAAAGGCCCTTTGGCCCACAAGTTGTGCTGATCATATCTATATCTACCAGGCCATCTGTAATTCCCAATCCTATTAAATCCCATGTACTCATCCAGAAGTCTCTTAAAAGACCCCAGCAAATTCGCCTCTACCACCACTGATGGCAACCGATTCCATTGACTCACCACACTCTGTGTGAAAAACTTACCCCTAACATCTCCTCTGTACCTGCTGTCCAGCACCTTAAACCTGTGTCCTCTCGTAGTGACCATTTCAGCCCTGGGAAATAGCCTCTGAGAATCCACCCTATCTATTCCTCTCAGGATCTTATAAACCTCTATCAGGTCGCCTCTCAACCTTCGTCTCTCCAGGGAGAAGAGACCTACCTCCCTCAACCTATCTTTATAAGGCATGCCCCCCAATCCAGGCAACGTCCTTGTAAATCTCCTCTGCATCCTCTCAATAGTTTCCACATTCTTCCTATAGTGAGGTGACCAGAACTGCACACACACCAAGTGGGGTCTGACAAGGGTCTTATAAAGTTGCAGCATTACCTCCCAACTCCTAAACTCAATCCCTCGATTAATGAATGCCAGTAATGTGCCTTCTTGATCACATCCTCCACTTGCGGAGCCGATTTAAGAGTCCTATGGACCCAGACCCCAAGATCCTTCAGCTCCTCAACACTGCCAAGACTTCTACCCTTGATATTATATTCCTTCATCCTATTGGTCCTGCCAAAATGGATCACTTCATATTTATCCACGTTGAAGTCCATCTGTCACTTCTCCGCTCAGTCTTGCATCCTATCTATGTCTTACTGCAACTTCAGACATCCCTCCAGACTATCCACAACACCACCAACCTTCATATCATCGGCAAACCTACTAACACATCCCTCCACTTCCTCATCCAGGTCATTTATGAAAATGACAAACAGCAAGGGTCCTAGAATAGATCCTTGGGGCACTCCACTGGTGACTGACCTCCATGCAGAAGAAGACCCATCCACAACTACTCTCTGCCTTCTGCAGGCAAGCCAGTTCTGGATCCACAAGGCCAAAGCCCTTTAGATCCCATGCCCTCTCACCTTCTCAAGGTCTCTTGCACGGGGGACCTTATCAAACGCCTTGCTGAAATCCATGTAAACCACGTCCACTGCCCTTCCTTCGTCAATGTGTTCAGTCACATTTTCGAAGAATTCAACTAGGCTCGTAAGGCATGATCTGCCCTTAACAAAGCCGTGTTGACTATTCCTGATCATATTGAATTTCTCTAAATGCTCATAAATCCTATCTCTCAGAATCCTCTCCATCAACTTACCGACCACTGAGGTTAGACTCACTGATTGGTAATTGCCCGGGCTATCCCTGTTCCCCTTCTTGAAAATAGGCACCACATCCGCAATCCTCCAATCTTCCGGAACCTCTGCCGTCTCCATCAATGACGCAAAGATCATCACCAGGGGCTCTGCAATCACTTCCCTCACCTCCCACAGTAACCTGGGGCACATCCCATGCGGACCTGGTGACTTATCTACCTTGATGGAATTTAACAGTTCCTACACCTCCTTTTTCTTAATGCTCACATACTCAATCTTTTCAGTTTGCCGCATTCCTGTAGTATAACTCCCCAGATCACTCTCCACTGTGAATACTGAGGCAAAGTACTTATTAAGCACCTCTGCCATTCTTCCGGTTCCATACAGACTTTTCCCCCTTCAGCTTTTATAGGTCCTATCCCTTCTCATCCATTTACTCTTCACATATTTGTAGAATGCCTTGGGATTCTCCTTAATCCTACCCGCCAAAGCCTTCTTGTCACCTCTTCTGGCCCTTCTAATTTCCTTTTTAAGCTCCCTCTACAAGTCTTATACGCCTCCAGATCCTTAACATCCGCTAGCTCCCTGAACCTATTGTACAACTTTCTTTTTATAGAACATAGAACAATACAGCACAAACAGGCCCTTCGGCCCACAAGTTGCGCCGATCATATTTATACCTACCCAGCCATAGACCTATCTATAACCCCCTATCCCATTTGTTTCCATATGCTCATCCAGAAGTCTTTTAAAAGACCCCAGAGAGTTTGCCTCAACAACCTCCGACGGCAGCTGATCCATTCACTCACCACCCTCTGAGTGAAAAACTTACCCCTAACATCCCCTCTGTATTTGCTTCCCTGCACCTTAAATCTGTGTCCTCTCGTAGTGACCATTTCAGCTCGGGGAAATAGTCTCTGAGAGTCCGCCCTATCTATTCCTCTCAACATTTTATAAACCTCTATCAGGTCGCCTCTCAACCTACGTCTCTCCAGTGAGAAGAGTCCCAGCTCCCTCAACCTATCTTCATAAGGCCTGCCTCCCAATCCAGGCAGCATCCTTGTAAATCTCCTCTGCACTCTCTCAATAGCCTCTACATCCTTCCTATAGTGAGGCGACCAGAACTGCGCACAATACTCCAAATGGGGTCTGACAAGAGTCTTATAGAGCTGCATCATTACCTCCTGACTCCTAAACTCAATTCCTCGATTAATGAAGGCCAGTACACCATACGCCTTCTTGACCACTTCCTCCACCTGCGAGGCCGATTTAAGAGTCCTATGGACCCGGACCCCGGGATCCTTCTGCTCTACAACACAGCTAAGACTCCTACCTCTTATACTCCTTTATCCCATTATTCCTGCCAAAATGGACCACTACACATTTATCCACGTTGAAATCCATCTGCCACTTCTCCGCCCATCTTGCATCCTGTCTATGTCCCGCTGCAACTTTTGACATCCCTCCAGACCATCCACAACACCACCGACCTTTGTATCGTTGGCGAACTTGCTAACCCATCCGTCCACTTCCTCATCCAAGTCATTTATGAAAATGACAAACAGCAGGGGTCCCAGAACAGATCCCTGGGGCACTCCATTGGTTACCGACCTCCATGCATAACAAGACCCATGCATAACAAGACCCATCCACAACCACTCTTTGCCTTCTGCCGGCTAGCCAGTTCTGGATCCATGAGGCCAAAGCCATTTGGATCCCATTGCCCTCTCACCTTCTCCAGAAGTCTTGCATGGGGGACCTTATCAAACGCCTTGCTAAAGTCCACCGCTCTTTCTTCGTCAATGTGTTCAGTCACATTTTCGAAGAACTCAACTAGGCTCGTAAGGTATTAAGAGTATTTTTTTTTTAAGAGTATTAAGAGCAACACAGCACGGGAAACAGGCCCTTCGGCCCAACGAGCCCGCGCCGCCATCATAGAACATAGAACATAGAACATAGAACAATACAGCACAGAACAGGCCCTTCGGCCTTCGATGTTGTGCCGACCAAAATAAAAAGCAATGCCCCTCCTAACTAAACCATTCCCTTCTCATCCATATACTTATCAACTAACCTCTTAAACGCCACCAAACTTGGCGCATCTACAACAGCTGCAGGCAGGGCATTCCACTTCCTAATCACTCTTTGAGTAAAGAACCTACCTCTGATATCCGTCCTATAACTCATACCCCTTAATTTAAAGCTGTGTCCCCTCGTGCTAGCTTTCTCCATCCTAGGAAAAGGCTATCACTGTCCACCCTATCTAAACCTCTAATCATCTTATATGCTTCAATAAGATCCCCTCTTAGCCGCCTCCTTTCTAACGAAAACAACCTCAAATCCTTCAACCTCTCTTCATAGACCTGCCCTCCATACCAGGCAACATCCTGGTAAACCTCCTCTGTACCCTCTCCAATGCCTCCACATCTTTCTTATAATATGGCGACCAGAACTGCACACAATACTCCAAGTGCGGCCGCACTAGAGTTTTGTACCGCTGCAACATGATGCTGCGGCTCCTAAATTCAATCCCCCTACCAATAAAAGCTAAGACTCCATAAGCCTTCTTAACAACTTTATCCACTTGACTGCCTACTTTCAGGGATCTAGTGACACATACACCAAGATCCTTCTGTTCCTCAACACTATTAAGAGCCCTACCATTAGCCCTATACTCTACACATTTATTGTTCCTGCCAAAGTGCATTACCTCACACTTTTCCACATTAAACTCCATTCGCCACCTCTCGGCCCAGCTCTGCAACTTGTCCAAGTCACTCTGTAAACTAAAACACCCCTCTTCACTATCTACCACACCACCAACGTTAGTATCATCTGCAAATTTACTGATCCATCCCTCAATACCCTCATCCAGATCATTTATAAAAATTACAAACAGCAGGGCCCCAAAACAGACCCCTGAGGTACACCACTTGTCACCGAACTCCACGATGAATATCTCCCATCAACCACCACCCTCTGTCTTCTATCTGCCAGCCAATTCCTAATCCAATAGCTAAATCACCCTCTATTCCACACATCTGCATTTTCTGTAGAAGTCTTCCATGGGCCACCTTATCAAACGCCTTACTAAAGTCCATATATACTACATCAACCGCCTTACCCCATCCACCTCTCTGGTCACTTTCTCAAAAAACTCAATGAGGTTAGTAAGGCATGACCTACCCTTCACGAAACCATGCTGACTATCCCCAATCAATTCATTTCTCTCTAAATAACTATAAATCCTATCCCTAATAATTCTCTCCAATACCTGGCCCACCACAGAAGTAAGACTCACTGGCCTATAATTCCCAGGAAGGTCTCTCTTCCCCTTCTTAAACAATGGGACCACATTCACCATCCTCCAGTCCTCCGGAACCACACCCACATCATAACTATATAGTAGCAAATCCATTATCCTATTATATTATTCCTATATAATAATATATATATTATTCCTAATATGGAAAATTCTCACTATAGGGACAATTTGTTTTCCAATCAGCCTAAGAGCGAATTTTTGGGTTGTGGGAGGAAACCGGAGTGCCCGGAGAAAACCCATGCAACCACAGGGAGAACGCGCAAACTCCCACAGACACCGGCCCAATTCCAAGTGTCTGCACAGCCACATCGATAGTCTCTGAGCTGTCATGGTGCCCTTCAGATGGTCCACATAAAGCACTCATTTACGACATGAGGTACCAGGCAACCCATGAATCAACATCCAAGAGCTGTATCCGCACCATCTGCCGAATGCATGCTCAATGTTGGTCAAGTATGGACCGAATTACCCTTGCCAAGGATTACCAAGGGTATGATCTGCCCTTGACAAAACCATGCTGACTATTTCTAATCAGTCTAAACTTCTCCAAATGTTCATAAATCTTGTTCCTCAGAAGTCTCTTCATCAGCTTACCAACCACTGAAGTCAGACTCACCGGTCGGTAATTTCCTGGACTATCCCTGTTCCCTTTCTTAAAGATAGGAACCACATCCGCAATCCTCCAATCCTCTGGAACCTCTCCCATTTCCATGGACGACGCAAAGATCATCGCCAGGGGCTCTGCAACCACTTCCCTCACCTCCCACAATAAACTGGGGTACATCCCATCCGGTCCCGGCGACTTGTCTATCTTGATAGAATTTAACAGGTCTAACACATCCTCTTTCCTAACATCCATATACTCAATCTTTTCCGTTTGCCTCAAACCTGCAGTACAATCTCCCAGTTCACTTCCCACTGTGAATACCGAGGCAAAGTACTCGTTAAGCACCTCTGCCATTTCTTCCGGATTCACACAGACTTTTCCCCCTTCACCTTTTATAGGTCCTATCCCTTCTCTTCTCATCCTTTTACTTTTCACATATTTGTAGAAGGCCTTGGGATTCTCCTTAATCTTACTTGCCAAGGCCTTCTTATGACCCCTTCTGGCTCTCCTAATTTCCTTTTTAAGCTCCCTTCTACACGCCTTATACTCCTCTAGATCCCTAACATCTCCTAGCTCTCTGAACCTTTTATATACCTTTCTTTTCTTCCTAACTAGGTTCATCACAACCTTTGTGCACCACAGTTCTCTCAACCTACCAAAACCTCCTTGTCTTACCGGAATATTGTTGTGCAGAGCTCCAGACAAACATTCCTTGAAAATCTGCCACCTTCCTTCAGTACTTTTCCCCAAGAACACCTCCTTCCAGTTTACTCTTCCAATTTCTTGCCTAATGATTTCATACTTCCCTCTATTCCAGATAAACACCTTCCTATCCTGCCTGATCCTATCTCTTTCCAATGCTATCGTGAACGAGATATAATTATGATCACCATTCCCGAGATGCTCTCCTACCAAGAGATCTGACACCTGTCCTGGTTCATTAGCCAGCACCAGTCAAGTACAGCCTCTCCTCTTGTAGGCTTATCCACGTGCTGTGTCAGGAAACCCTCCTGAACTCACCTAACAAACTCCTCACCATCCAAACCCCTTATCCTGGGGACATTCCAGTCGATGTTTGGGAAATTAAAGTCTCCCATTACGATAATTCTATTATTTCTACATCTCTCTAGGATCTGTTTCCCTATCTGCACCTCAACATCCTTGTCACTATTGGGTGGCCTATAAAAAACACCCAGCAAAGTTTTCGACCCTTTGCTGTTCCGAACTTCCACCCACAGAGACTACGTAGACAGTCTCTCCTGGACTAATTGGATAGCTTTCTCAGAGAACCAGCACAGTTAATAGTCCAAATATTTTCTGTGCTCTTCCTGTTCTTCCTACCAAAATGTATCACTTCATACTTTGGTGCATTAAGTTTGACCGGCCACTTGTCCACCCATTCCACCACCTGTCTTATGTCATTTTGAAATTTATACTGTCCTCCTCACAGTTCATAGTGCTTCAAGGTTTTATGCCATTTGCATATTTTGAATTCTGCCATGTACACAAGGTCCAGGCTGTAATACATATCAGGAAAAGCAGTAATTCCAACCCCTGTGAATCTCACCATAAAGTCGAGAAACAGCCATTCTCCATTATGTCTGCTTCCTGTCACTGAGCTAATTCTATTTACTGTCCTTTTTATTCCGTGAGCTCTATCTTTTCACACAAACTTGCTGTGTGGCATTAGCACTTAATCAGCTATCTTCTGGAAGATCATCAACAGCTTGCCTTCATCAAACCTCTCTGTTACCTCATCAAAAACTTCCAGCAATTTTGTTAAACATAATTTTCCCTTAAGAAATCCAAGCTGGCTTTCTTTAATTAATCTATATTTGGCTGAGTGACTATTACTTTCGTCCAGAATTATCATTTATGTAAGCTTCCCCATCATTGAGCTTAAACACAGTAGTCTGTAGTTGCTGGGCTTATGAACAAAGAACAAAACAGCACGGGAAACAGGCCTTCGGCCCAACGAGCCTGCGCCGTCTCCCCGATGTTCCCATCTCTACCTATGATCCCTGTCTATGTTTATAGATCTATGGATTGAAACCAAATTTGAGACAATTTAGGGAGAATTTGTTCTGCCAATTAGCCTAAGAGCACATCTTAGGCTAATTGGCCTAAGGATGTGGGAGGAAACCGGAGCACCCGGAGAAAACCCACGCAAGCACGGGGAGAATGCTCAAATTCCCACAGACACTGGCCCAAATCCATGTATCTGCACAGCACAGCGATAGTCACTGAGCTGTCGTGTTGCCCATCAAATGGTCCAGGTCAAGCGTAACAACGTGAAGCAGTAGGATACTCTCGAAAAAGCCAAGAGCAGCCCTCTCACGACCCATTGCGTGTACGTCCTTTGTTAGACAACAAGGCGGACCAAAGCATTTGTAGGATAAAAACAAGTACATCAATATCATCATCTATTTACACACTTCCCAGGGACTCCCAAGGCTCGTGATCCGTAGTTTAAATCAGTTTTCTATACCCCTCCATTCCCGTTCTGTTTATGTGTCTATCTAAGTATCTCTTAAATAACTCCAGAGTGCCTGCCTCCACCACTTTACTTGGCAGTGCATTCCATACCCCCATCACCCTCTGTGTGAAAAAACTCTCTCTAGCATCCAAATTATACCTTACTGCCCTAAGCCCGTGACCCCTCGTGCTATTTGAGTCCATCCTGGGAAAAAGCTTAACCCTGTTTACTCTATCTATATCCCTCATAATCTTGTACACCTCTATTAGATCTATTGTAAGTCTACGTCTTTCTATGGAGAACAGCCGCAATTTGCCTAACCTCTCCTCGTAACTCAGACCTTCCATACAGGCAGCATCCTGGTAAACCTCCTCTGCACTCTCTCCAGAGTCTCCACGTCCTTCTGGTAGTAAGACGACCAGAACTGGATGCAGTATTCCAAATGAGGTCTAACCAATGTTTTTTACAACTGCAACATAAAACGCCAGCTCTTGTACTCTATACCCTTTCCTATAAAGGCTAGCATACCATATGCTTTCTTCACAACCTTCTCCACCTGCTCTGCCACCTTCAGAGACTTGTGCACCTGCAACTTCAAGTTCCTCTGCATTTCTATACTCTTAATAGGTCTACCCTTTATCATATACCTCCCCACTACATTCTTTCTCCCAAAATGCAACACCTCACTTTTATCAGGATTGAATTCCATCTGCCATCTATCTGCCCAAGCTACCAGCCTATCTATGTCCTGTTGCATCGCCTGCCAATGTTCCTCACTATCCGCAAGTTCAGCCATCTTTGTATCGTCTGCAAACTTGCTGATCACTCCACTTACTCCCTCTTCCAAGTCATTTATATATACTACAAATAGAAGAGGTCCCAGTACCGAGCCCTGCGCCACACTACTAGCGACCGACCTCCAGCTAGAAAAACACCCTTCCACTAAGACCCTTGTCAGACCCCACTTGGAGTAGTGTGCACAGTTCTGGTCACCTTACCAGAAAGGATGTGGAAGCTATTGAAAGGGTGCAGAGGAGATTTACAAAGATGTTGCCTGGATTAGGAGGCATGCCTTATGAAGATAGGTTGAGGGAGCTGGGAATCTTCTCCCTGGAGAGACGAAGGTTGAGAGGCGACCTGGTAGAGGTTTATAAAATGTTGAGAGGAATAGATAGGGTGGATTCTCAGAGGCTATTTCCCCGAACTGAAATGGTCGCTACAAGAGGACACAGATTTAGAACATAGAACATAGAACATTACAGCACAGAACAGGCCCTTCGGCCTTCGATGTTGTGCCGACCAAAATAAAAAGCAATGCCCCTCCTAACTAAACCATTCCCTTCTCTTCCATATACTTATCAATTAACCTCTTAAACGCCACCAAACTTGGCGCATCTACAACAGCTGCAGGCAGGGCATTCCACTCCCTAATCACTCTTTGAGTAAAGAACCTACCTCTGATATCCGTCCTATAACTCATACCCCTTAATTTAAAGCTGTGTCCCCTCGTGCTAGCATTCTCCATCCTAGGAAAAAGGCTATCACTGTCCACCCTATCTAAACCTCTAATCATCTTATATGCTTCAATAAGATCCCCTCTTAGCCGCCTCCTTTCTAACGAAAACAACCTCAAATCCTTCAACCTCTCTTCATAGGACCTGCCCTCCATACCAGGCAACATCCTGGTAAACCTCCTCTGTACCCTCTCCAATGCCTCCAAATCTTTCTTATAATGTGGGGACCAGAACTGCACACAATACTCCAAGTGCGGCCGCACTAGAGTTTTGTACAGTTGCAACATGATGCTGCGGCTCCTAAATTCAATCCCCCTACCAATAAAAGCTAAGACTCCATATGCCTTCTTAACAACTTTATCGACTTGACTGCCTACTTTCAGGGATCTATTGACACATACACCAAGATCCTTCTGTTCCTCAACACTATTAAGAGCCCTACCATTAGCCCTATACTCTACACATTTATTGTTCCTGCCAAAGTGCATTACCTCACACTTTTCCACATTAAACTCCATTTGCCACCTCTCGGCCCAGCTCTGCAACTTGTCAAAGTCACTCTGTAAACTAAAACACCCCTCTTCACTATCTACCACACCACCAACTTTAGTATCATCTGCAAATTTACTGATCCATCCCTCAATACCCTCATCCAGATCATTTATAAAAATTACAAACAGCAGGGGCCCCAAAACAGACCCCTGAGGCACACCACTTGTCACCGAACTCCACGATGAATATCTCCCATCAACCACCACCCTCTGTCTTCTATCTGCCAGCCAATTCCTAATCCAATTAGCTAAATCACCCTCTATTCCACACATCTGCATTTTCTGTAGAAGTCTTCCATGGGCCACCTTATCAAACGCCTTACTAAAGTCCATATATACTACATCAACCGCCTTACCCCCATCCACCTCTCTGGTCACTTTCTCAAAAAACTCAATGAGGTTAGTAAGGCATGACCTACCCTTCACGAAACCATGCTGACTATCCCCAATCAATTCATTTCTCTCTAAATAACTATAAATCCTATCCCTAATAATTCTCTCCAATACCTTGCCCACAACAGAAGTAAGACTCACTGGCCTATAATTCCCAGGAAGGTCTCTCTTCCCCTTCTTAAACAATGGGACCACATTCGCTATCCTCCAGTCCTCCGGAACCACACCCGTAACCAACGAGGACCTGAAGATCAAAGCCAGAGGCTCTGCAATCTCCTCTCTTGCTTCCCAGAGAATCCTAGGGTAAATCCCGTCCGGCCCAGGGGACTTATCCAACTTCCAACTTATTTAAGGTGCAGGGAAGCAAGTACAGAGGAGATGTTAGGGCTAAGTTTTTCATCAGAGGGTGGGTGAGTGAATGGAATTGGCTGCCATCGGTGGTGGTAGAGGCGAACTCGCTGGGGTCTTTTAAAAGACTTCTGGATGAGTATATGGGATCTAATGGGATTGGGGGTTATAGATAGGTCTATGGCTTGGTAGGGTATAGATATGATCGGCGCAACTTGTGAGCCGAAGGGCCTGTTTGTGCTGTAGTGTTCTATGTTCTATGTTCTATTACTCTCTGTCTCCTATTACCAAGCCAGTTACTTATTCATCTAGCTACCTGTCCTTGTATCCCATGAGCCTTGACCTTCTCAACTAACCTCCCATGAGGAACTTTATCCAACGCCTTACTGAAATCCATATAGACGACATCAACGGCTCACCCTTCGTCCACCATCGACTGTTTTCGTCGCCTTCTCAAAAAATTCTACCAGATTTGTAAGGCACAACCTCCCCTTAACAAATCCATGCTGTGTATCCCTAATCAGATCGCAACGCTCTAAGTGTCTATACATCTTATCTCTAAGAATCCCATCCAACATCTTCTCTGAAGTCAAACTCACCGGCCTATGATTTCCCTTTTTAAACAACAGTACATCATTAGCTATTCTCCAGTCCTCTGGGACCTCACCTGTGTCCAAAGAAGAGACAAAGATTTGTGTGAGAGGCCCAGCAATTTCACCTCGCACCTCCCTAAGCAGCCTGGGATAAATTCCATCAGGCCCCGGAGATTTATCAGTTTTAATACTACCTCTAGAAACTCTAACACTTCCTCCCTCAGTATGGATATTTCCCTCAACTGATCTACACCTCCCTCAGAGACAGGAGCGGTCAACGTGAATACCGACGCAAAGTATTCATTCAGGGTCTCCGCCATTCCCTCGGGCTCTAAGCACAGTTCCCCTCCTCTGTCCCTAAGAGGTCCTCTAACCACCCTTTTATTCCTAACGTAGGAGTAAAAAACGTTTGGATTTTCCTTAATCCTATTTGCCAAAACCATTTCATGTCCCCTTTTTGCCCTTCTAACTCCCCGTTTGAGCTCCGTCCTACTCTCTCTATATTCCTCCAATGCTGTCTCCATATGCTTTGCACTTGGAGGCCAGTGACCAGCGGTGCGCCTCAGGGATCAGTGCTGGCCCACTGTTATTTGTCATTTATATTAACAATTTCGATGAGAATATAGGAGGCATGGTTAGTAAGTTTATGATTGGTGAAATAGTGGGCAGTGAAGAAAGTTATCTCCAATTGCAATGGGATCTTGATCAATTGAGTCAGAGAACTGACGAATGGCTGATGGAGTTTAATTTAGACAAATGCGAAATAATGCATTTTGGTAGATTGAACTTGGGCAGGACTTACTCAGTTAATGGTAGGGCGTTGGGGAGAGTTACAGAACAAAGAGGTCTAAGGGTACATGTTCATAGCTCCTTGAAAGTGGAGTCACAGGTGGACAGACTGGTGAAAAAGGTATTTGGCATGCTTGGTTTCATCAGTCAGAACATTAAATACAGGAGTTAGAATGTCTTGTTGAAGTTGTACAAGACATTGGTAAGGCCACACTTGTTCTGATCACTATTATAGAAAAGGTATTACTAAATTGGAAAGAGTATAGAAAAGATATTATTAAACTAGAAAGAGTGCACGAAAAGATGTATTAGGATGCTACCAAGACTTGATGGATTATGTTACAAGGAGAAGCTGGATAGACTGGGACATATTCTCTGCAGCATAGAATGCTGAGGGGTGACCTTGTAGAGGTCTATGAAATAATGAGGGGCATCGACAGCTAGATGGTCATTATCTTTTCATAAAGGTAGGGGAGCATAAAACAAAAGAGCAAAGGATTAAGGTGAGAAGGGAGAGATAGAAAAGTGTCCAGAAGAGCAATTTTTTCACACAGAGGGTAGTGAGTATCTGGAACAAGCTGCCAGAGGCAGCAGTAGAGTGGGTACAATTTTGTCTTTTAAAAAGCATTTAGATAGTTACTTAGGTATGATGGGTATAGAGGGATATGGGCCAAATGTGGGCAATTAGGATTAGTTTAAGGATTTTAAAACAAAAAGGATGGCATGGACAAGTTGGGCCATAGGGCCTATTTCCATGCTGTAAACCTCTATGACTCTAGGAACAAGAACGCAATTCTTCAGTCCTCTAGCACCACTCCTGTATCTATGGAAGATTGGAATGTTTTGAGAATTAAATCTTGGAAGAAACGGATTTTATAGACAGTAAGTTATGTTTATCAGGGCTGAAGGAAATCATTACAGAAGATCAGTTGTATTTGAGAGTGGACCAGTTGCCCAATTTGAACTAGTACTCTGGTGGAGGAAACTAAAACCCAGAATTCCCCAAAGATTTGACATATCCAGCATACTCTGACGCATGGGTCCGCTGCAACGATTTTTTCTAGAATGACAGATGTTCACTTATGTACATAGACTAGTTTGATTTATTATTATTGTTCTAGGCTATCTGGAAATCAATTCTGACTAATGTTGCCGCCATTGAGGATACCACAGATTTCTTCAAATCTGGAGCGGCTTCCATGGATGTGGTCAGGTAATTTTCTGTTTATACTTTTTTTTGTCTTGAACACAATATTTTGCCGTCATAGTGACACATGAATATCCAATTAAATTTTGCAAATTTTACGAAATATGTTCTTTGAACTTTTATTCTGAAAAACTGTATAAAGTGAACTAAGTTTTGTTGAAATCATTTGTGTATGTATAGGCTGATTGAAGAAGTCAAACAAAAATGCAGTGGCCTGCAATTGGAGAATGAAAATGTTTATATGGCAACAACATTTAATGATTTCATCCAAATGGTTGTGAGGAAACTAAGAGGAGAGGATGAAGAAGAGGAACTGGAGGTGGATTATGTAAGTACTGCAATGTTCATTAATCAGTTTCCCAATCTCTGATATACAAAGAACTTAACTTATTACACTTCATAAAATTCATTCCAATCAGCAGAGTGACCTGAGGTATTCATTTAACTTCTGCACTTAGAAGACATTTTGAACCAAAGTAAAAGTTTCCGTTTTCATGGGGACTTCATTGTTTGAAAGGCCCCAAACTTTGAATTTCCAAACTATGTTTAGTTTGTTAACATTTGTGATTTTATCCACAAAATCTTGAAAGAATGAGTCTGCCAACACATTCTTCGTAAAGGTGCCAATAACAAGATATTTTGGTTCATATTTTCAGGTTACGATGGAAGTTAATAACATGACTGTGAAAATGCCACATCAGTGTTTCATAGATGGCAAGTTTACAAATTCTGAGGATGGAAAGACATACAAAACTATCAATCCCACTGATAGCTCTGTGAGTAACTGATCTTTAAATAAGGTTCATCAATATGAAAAAAATGAACTGATATTTTTAATTAGAAGAAAATCACTGAAAAGAGGAAAGCTTTTCATCTTGTACTCATCAGGACACTTCTCCAGAGTTCTGATATAAAGAGAAAGCAACAATTTAGATATACTGCATGAGAAGAAAATACAAGTGGAACTGATTGGTGGAGGTGTTGCCATAGAGATGCACCAGTTGTTGGTGATTGACAAATAACTGCCAAGGATTGTTTGAAATTTAAACTAGGAACTTTGATTCTGATCAGTGCATTGCCCTGGGAAGTGAATCAGTGAATGGCTGTCACTTATTTTATTTAGCTGAAACAGGTATGATATGTGTACATGTTTTTTTCTGTCTGCGAGTAACAAGGCCCTATCTGTTAATGTATGTAGCTTCCAGTATATGGAAATGCATTTTGAGGCCCAACTGACAATCTTGAATTGGTTGTCAATGTAATTTTTAGCAAATAGGATTATTTAGCAAATGTTGTCCAATCGTGTAATTGGACCTAATATTGTACACTGTTCTGGGTTTTGCAGGCATGAGCTGGTTGTGTACAGTTTCTATCTTGCACGTTGTGAACACAGCTGGAGCACGATGTTTGATATGTTTTGCCAGTCTTTGGGATGTAACAACCCACATACTTAGCATTACTTTGACACTGAAGTAATCCTCGGTGCACCAAGAATTATGCTGACAACCAAATTTAAGATTTTCATTGAGGCGCATTTGCATGTACTAGAAATTAAACATATTAATACATAGAGAGAAAGACATTGTACACACATTGTGCATGTAAAATAAATGACTGAATTATTCACTGAATAATTCCAGAGCAATGCCTTAATCAGGATCCCTGGTTTAAATTTCAAACAATGCTTTGCATTTATCTGTCACTTAGAATCATAGAACCCTACAGTGCAAAAAGAGGCCCTTCAGTCCATCTAGTCTGCACCAAACACAATCCCATCCAGGCCTTACATATTATAACCACTAATCCATCTAACCTACGCTATAGGTTCAAAGCTAGCACGAGGGGACACAGCTTTAAATTAAGGGGTGATAGTTATAGGACGGATATCAGAGGTAGGTTCTTTACCCAAAGGGTGGTTCGGGAGTGGAATGCCCTGCCTGCGGCAGTTGTAGATGCGCCAAGTTTGGTGGTGTTTAAAAGGTTAGTTGATAAGTATATGAGAGAGAAGGGAATGGTTTAGTTTGGAGGGTCATTGCTTTTTATATTGGTCGGCGCAACATCAAAGGCCGAAGGGCCTGTTCTGTGCTGTAATGTTCTATGTTCTATGCATCCCTGGACACCAAGCGGCAATTTCTTAGCATGGCCAATCAACCTAACCCACACAGCTTTGGAGTGTGGGAGGAAACCGGAGTACCCGGAGGAAACACATGCAGACACAAGGAGAATGTGCAAACTCCACACAGACAGTGACCCGAGCCGGGAATCGAACCCAGGATTCTGGAGCTGTGAAGCAGCAGTGCTAACCATTGTGCTACCATGCAGCCCATTTAGTCACTTGCCAACCAGTCACCATTCCCTTCTTCATACAGTATAAATAATTTTTTCCTCTTGTATCGGTCAGTATTCTTTGAAGTGTCCTGAGAAGTGCAACATGAAAAGCTTTGATATGTCTCTTCTTTCAGCAATACTCAAGTTCTGTACGATCAAATGACTATGAAGGCATTCCTTGCCCTGTAAATAACTAATAGTAACAGCACTTTGGTAAGGTAAATGGGGCTACTTGTGCTTTGTAATGGACTGAAAATGTAGTGATATGAGCCTCGTGAATTAGTAAATTCATTGGTCTGTTTGACAGGTAATCTGTGAGGTGTCGTATTCATCAGTTGCTGATGTTGATAGAGCTGTGGCAGCAGCAAAAGATGCATTTGAAAATGGAGAGTGGGGGAAGATGAATGCAAGAGACAGAGGGAAATTGTTGTACCAGTAAGGACTTTCTGATATTCCCATTACAGTGCATTTTCTCACATATTGTAAGTAATTATGTAAGTCATTTGATTTGCTGACTTGTCACTGTTTATTTTAGTAGCAGCTGAGTTGTGGTGCAAAACAGGATTGAGTTCCAAAGACCTGTGGAATTTGCTGTCTATTTTCACCTATAGACATAACAATGGGGTCTTACAGGAAACTTGGTCATTCATGTGCGCGTATAATTGTGCTCTACTTCAATTCCCTTGTTACATCTGTTTATCAATCTTTGTCACAAATACATCTTAGCACATTCTGATGGTTCCTTCTCCAGGTACATGAATTTCCTGCGTTTAGTCAGGGCAGAAGTTTAAATGCACCTCAAAGCACCACAAAATAATCATTTTCCTGGTCTCTTGCAATTCTTCTGAGCAATTGCTTTTTGTTTCTCATTTAGACTTGCACGATAGAACATAGAACAGAATGCTAGAACACAAACAGGCCCTTCGGCCCATAAGTTGTGCCGATCATCCCCATACCTATTAGGCCATAGAACTATCTGTAACTCACAATCCCATTTAATCCCATGTACTCATCCAGAAGTCTTTTAAAAGATCCCAGTGAGTTCGCCTCCACCACCACCGATGGCAGCCGATTCCACTCACTCACCACCCTCTGAGTAAAAAACTTACCCCTAACATCTATTAGAGTTATTTAGAGAGTAATGAATTGATTGGAGATAGTCAGCATGGTTTTGTGAAGGGTAGGTCGTGCCTTACTAACCTCATTGAGTTTTTTGAAAAAGTGACTAAAGAGGTGGATGGGGGTAAGGCGGTTGATGTGGTATATATGGACTTTAGTAAGGCGTTTGATAAGGTGGCCCATGGAAGACTTCTGCAGAAAAAGCAGATGTATGGGATAGAGGGTGATTTAGCTAATTGGGTTAGGAATTGGCTAGCAGATAGAAGACAGAGGGTGGTGGTTGATGGGAGATATTCATCGTGGAGTTCGGTGACAAGTGGTGTACATCAGGGGTCTGTTTTGGGGCCCCTGCTGTTTGTAATTTTTATAAATGATCTGGATGAGGGTATTGAAGGATGGATTAGTAAATTTGCAGATGACACTAAAGTCGGTGGAGTGGTAGATAGTTAAGAGGGGTGTTATAGTTTGCAGAGGGACTTGGACAAGTTGCAGAGCTGGGCCGAGAGGTGGCAAATGGAGTTTAATGTGGAATAGTGTGAGGTAATGCACTATGGCAGGAATAATAAATGTGTAGAGTATAGGGCTAATGGTAGGATTCTTAGTAGTCTTGATGAACAGAGGGATCTTGGTGTGTATTTGCATAGATCCCTGAAAGTAGGCAGTCAAGTCGAGAAGGTTGTTAAGAAGGCATATGGAGTCTTAGCTTTTATTGGTAGGGGGATTGAATTTCGGAGCCGCAACGTCATGTTGCAACTGTACAAAACTCTAGTGCGGCAGCACTTGGAGTATTGTGTACAGTTCTGGTCCCCGCATTATAAGAAAGATGTGGAGGCATTGGAGAGGGTACAGAGGAGGTTTACCAGGATGTTGCCTGGGTATGGAGGGCAGGTCCTATGAAGAGAGGTTGAAGGATTTGAGGTTGTTTTCGTTAGAAAGGAGGCGGCTAAGAGGGGATCTTATTGAAGCATATAAGATGATTAGAGGTTTAGATAGGGTGGACAGTGATAGCTTTTTTCCTAGGATGGAGAAAGCTAGCACGAGGGGACACAGCTTTAAATTAAGGGTGATAGTTATAGGACGGATATCAGAGGTAGGTTCTTTACCCAAAGGGTGGTTCAGGAGTGGAATGCCCTGCCTGCAGCAGTTGTAGATGCGCCACGTTTGGTGGCGTTTAAGAGGTTAGTTGATAAGTATATGGAAGAGAAGGGAATGGTTTAGTTTGGAGGGTCATTGCTTTTTATATTGGTCGGCGCAATATCGAAGGCCGAAGGGCCTGTTCTGTGCTGTTATGTTCTATGTTCTATCTCCTCTGTACTTGCTCCCCAGCACCTTAAACCTGTGTCCTCTCATAGCGACCATTTCAGCCCTGGGAAATAGCCTCTGAGAATCCACCCTATCTATTCCTCTCAACATTTTATAAACCTCTATCAGGTCACCTCACAACCTTTGCCTGTCTAGGGAGAAGAGACCTAACTCCCTCAACCTATCTTCGTAAGGCATGCCTCTCAATCCAGGCAACATCTTGTAAATCTCCTTTGCACCCTCTCAATAGTTTCCACATCCTTCCCTGTAGTGAGGCGACCAGAACTGCACACGGTACTCCAAGTGGGGTCTGACAAGGGTCTTGTAAAGTTGCAGCATTACATCCCAACTCCTAAACTCAATCCCTCTATTAATGAAGGCCAGCATACCATATGCCTTCTTGACCACATCCTCCACCTGCAAGGCCAATTTAAGAGTCCTATGGACCCAGACCCCAAGATCCTTCTGCTCCTCAACACAGCTAAGACTCCTACCCTTGATATTGTACACCTTCATCCCATTGGTCCTGCCAAAATGGACCACCACACATTTATCTGCATTGAAGTCTATCTGCCACTTCTCTACCCAGTCTTGCATCCTATCTATGTCGTGCTGTAACTTCTGACATCCCTCCAGACTATCAACGACACCACCAACCTTCATATCATCGGTGAACATACCAACCCATCCTTCCACTTCCTCATCCAGGTCATTTATGAAAATGACAAACAGCAAGGGTCCGAGAACAGATCCCTGGGGCACTCCACTGGTGACTGACTTCCAGGCAGAAAAAGACCCATCCACAACCACTCTCTGCCTTCTACAGGCAAGCTATTTCCAGATCCACAAGACCAAAGCCCCTTGGATCCCATGCCCTCTCACCTTCCCAAGAAGTCTTGCATGGGGGAATCTTATCAAACGCCTTGTTGAAATCCATGTAAACCACATCCACCGCCCTTCCTTTGTCAATGTGTTCAGTCACATTTTCAAAGAACTCCACTAGATTATTACAATGCAGAAAGAGGTCCTTCGGCCCATCGAGTCTGCATCGAACACAGTCCCACCCAGACCCTACTCCTATATCCTTACAAATTATACCCATTAATCCCTCTAACCTATGCATCCCTAGACACTAAGGGGCAATTTCTTAGTATGGCCAATCAACCTAACCCATACGTCTTTGGACTGTGGGAGGAAACCAGAGTACCTGGAGAAAACTCACGCAGACACAAGGAGAATGTGCAAACTCCACACAGACAGTGACCTGAGCTGGGAATCGAACCCAGGACCCTGGAGCTGTGAAGCAGCAGTCCTAATCACTGTGCTACCGTACCTCCCTTACTAGGCTTTGACAAAGCCGTGTTGACTATTTCTGATCAAATTAAACTTCTCTAAATGCTCATAAATCCTGTCCCTCAGGATCCTCTCCGTCAACTTACCAACCACTGAGGTCAGACTCACCAGTCGGTAATTTCCCGGTCGATCCCTGTTTCTTGAAAATGGGAACCACATCCGCAATCCTCCGGAACCTCTCCCATCTCCATCGACGACACAAAGATCATCGCAAGGGGCTGTGCAATCACTTCCCTCACCTCTCTCATAACCTGGGGTATATACCATCCGGTCCTGGTGACTTAACCATCTTGATAGAATTTAAAAGTTCCAACACATTCTCTTTCTTAATATCCACATACTCAATCTTTACAGTCTGCTGCAAACTTGCAGTACAACCTCCCATACCACTTTCCACCGTGAATACGATATGTGAAAACAGAAGTTTTCAATCTTTTTGACTGAAGGATCCTGCTCAGATAGATAGTTATCTCTGACACCCTTATCTGAATAATATAATACTTTATGCTACGCAAGTGTTGCATGTGAAGAATGCTTTAATGATGCATTCAAGATGCAGATATGAGTGAAATTGATATGCATCTCCCTTCTTGCAGAATCTGTCTACCCTTCTGTGTTCCCCTCCTTGGTGAGACAACCACATATGTTGTGGTCACACTTTGCTCCTGTGTTCCAGCTTGCACCAGGCCTATCTCTGACACTTCTCATTCGCTGCTGTGCTCAGTAGACAGTTTCAAATTATTTTACTGATCCACAGAAATTCTTTACACAGTTCAGGAATCCACAGACCCAGGATTCTTTTAGAAATTATTTTCATAATTTCACGAGCTCATTGTTCTCTGGGACAGAGTGTTTGGAAGTGCTGGTGGCTGAGTGTGAATTTTTCTATTTGCTTTTTTTTCTCTCTCTCTGTCTTTGATTGCTTTTTGCTGCCGTAGTTAGGCGTGGGGCTAGCTGGGAAGGGAGTGGGGGAATATAAAAAGAAAGTGGCAGTAGACAGCGGTCAGCATCGAGAGCGGGCAGGGGAGTGAGGAGGGAAGCAGAGTGAAATATAAGGGCTCGTGGGGCTTAGGTGAGAGCAGGCTTAGGCACAGTGTGCTACTGATTTTCCAGTTGCATTCACACCTCCAAAGGTGTTCAGGACAATGGCAGGGATTAAGGGAAGATGCCTCACCTGTGTACGGTGTCATATGTGGGAGTTCCTGGAGGCGAGACCTCTCCTGAAAGTCCACATATGCGTTAAGTGTTTGCAGCTGCAGCGTCTGAGGGCTTGGGTCAAGCAACTAGAGCAGCAATTGGAAGATGCATTTTTAGTCAGGGAGATCGAGGCAACAATGGAAGGGAGACAGAGTAAGGTGGCGGACCTGGAGCCTAAGGATGGGGAACCTGACCCTTACAGTGGGTTACTGTAAGGAAGGGGAAAAAGGAGAGCAGTGATAGTCCAAAGACTTCCCCAGTGGCAGTCCCCCAAAATATCGAGGGTGGAGGATTAAAAAAGTTAAGGCAGGAAGACCAGAGTACCTCAGAGGGGAGAAAGGGGCTAGAAGGGAGATAGTGGTGGGGGATGGGAGGGTTAAAGGAATAGATAGGCGCTTCTGTGGTCCAAGGTGGGACTCCAGGATGGTAGTTTGCCTCCATGGCGCACGGGTACGAGATGTGTCTGACAGGGTAGAGGGCATTTTGAAGGGTGAGGGGACCCAGGCGGATGTGATTATTCACGTAGGAGAGAAGAATGTAGGAAGGAAGTGCAGGGAGGATATACCAAGGCAGTTCAGGGAGTTGGGGGGTAGGCTGAAGAGCAGGGCCTCCAAGGTGGTGATCTCTGGGCTGCTTCCTGGGCCAGGTAATAGCAGGGCCAGGAGAAATGAGATCTTACAGCTGAATGCGTGGCTGAAGGACTGGTGTAGGGCAGAGGGTTTCGTATTTGCGGATAACTGGGAAGTCTTTGTGAAAGAAGGGTACCTGTATGGAAGGGACAGGGAACACTTAAATGGGAAGGGCGTGAATATCTTAGCTGGGAGGTTAGCTGGAGTGTTTCGGCAGGATTTAAACTAATATGAAGGGGGGAAGGGGCTGAGACCGATAGCTCGGTAGAGAGCGAGATGGGAGATAGAGTAAGCTTGGATGAGAAGAAATACACCAGAGAGAAGGAGGTTCCGAGTGGGCTTGGAGGTCTGGAGTGTGTCTGTTTGAATGCGAGGAACGTAACAGGAAAAACGGATGAACTTAGGGCCTTAATGTTTGCGAGGAACTTGGACGTGGTTGCGGTGATGGAGACATGGTTAAAGGAAAGGGAGCAGTGGCAACTGAATATTCCTGGGTATAAGTGTTTCAGGCGTGACAGAGGAGGGTCCAGAAGAGGTGGGGGAGTGGCGTTGTTAGATAGGAAGAGCATCACAGCGGTGCAGAGGGAGGACAATACAGAGGAGTTAGGAGTGGAGTCGCTGTGGGTGAAGTTGAGGAATAGAAAGGGGGCAAGTACTATGCTAGGGCTGTATTATAGGCCACCCAACAGCTTGCGGGTAGTTGAAGAAGGCATATGTAAAGACATTTTGTTTAGGTGCAGAAAGAACAGAGTCTGAATTGGAAGATACCTAGAGCTGGGGGTTTGGACAGGGAGGAATTTGTAAAATGTGTACTGGAAGGATCATTGCAGCAGTATGTGGCTAGCCCGACTAGAGAGGGGGCTATATTGGATTTAGTTCTGAGTAATGAGCCAGGTCAGGTGGTTGATGGTGTAGTAGGGGAACATGTGGCTAACAGTGACCACAATTCTGTCTACTTTAGGGTACAGATGGAAAAGGATGCTTGTTGCCCTAGAGGCAAGGTGCTGAATTGGGGGAAGGCTAACTACGGTTGGATTAGGCAGGAACTTACGGAAACTGATTGGGAACGGTTGTTCGAGAGTAAGTCCATGCTAGGCATGTGGGACTCTTTCAAGGGAATACTGAAAATGTTGCAAGAAAGATATGTGCCGGCCAAGAGGAAAGATGGGAAAGGTAGGTTTAGAGAGCCGTGGATTACTAGGGATATTGAGGAGTTGGTTAGGAAGAAAAGAGGCATATGATAGGTCAAAGCAGCTGGGAATGGAGATAGCATTGGAGGAATACAGAGAGAATAGGAGGGAGCTCAAACGAAGAGTTAGAAGGGCAAAAAGGGGGCATGAAATGGTGTTGGCAGATAGGATTAAGGAAAATCCAAAGGCTTTTTACTCCTATGTTAGGAATAAAAGGGTGGTTAGAGGAAAAATCGGACCTCTGAGCGACAGAGGAGGGGAACTGTGCTTAGAGCCCGAGGGAATGGCGGAGATCCTGAATGAATACTTTGTGTCGATATTAGAACAATGAACAAAGAACAAAACAGCACGGGAAACAGGCCCTCCAGCCCAACGAGCCCGCGCTGCCACCCCGATGTTCCCACCTCTACTCTTGATCCCTGTCTATGTTTATAGATCTATGGATTAAAAACCAAATTTGAGACAATTTAGGGAGAATTTGTTTTGCCAATTTGCCTAAGAGCACATCTTTGGGATGTGGGAGGAAACCGGAGCACCCGGAGAAAACCCACGCAAGCACGGGGAGAATGCGCAAACTCCCACAGACACAGGCCCAAATCCATGTATCTGCACAGCACAGCGATAGTCACTGAGCTGTCGTGTTGCCCATCAAATGGTCCAGGTCAAGCGTACACTAACGACGTGAAGCACTAGGATACTCTCGAAAAAAATCCAACAGCAGCCCTCTCACGACCCATCGCGTGTATGCCCCTTGTTAGACAACAAGGTGGACCAAAGCACCTGTAGGATAAAAACAAGTACATCAATATCATCATCTATTTACACACTTCCCAGGGACTCCCTGGGAAGTTAGAACTTCTAGGTAGCATTAAAATTGATAAATCTCCGGGGCCTGATGGTATTTATCCCAGGCTGCTTAGGGAGGTGCGAGGTGAAATTGCTGGGCCTCTCACGCAAATCTTTGTCTCTTCTTTGGACACAGGGTGAGGTCCCAGAGGACTGGAGAATAGCTAATGTTGTACGTACTGATAATCCTCGAAATTATAGGCCGGTGAGTTTGATGTCAGTGCTAGGGAAGATGTTGGAGGGGATTCTTAGAGATAGGATGTATAGGCACTTAGAGCGTTACGATCTGATTAGAGATACGCAGCATGGCTTTGTTAAGGGGAGGTTGTGCCTTACAAATCTGGTAGAATTTTTTGAGGAGGTGACGAAAACGGTAGACGAAGGGTGAGCTGTTGATGTCGTCTATATGGATTTCAGTAAGGCGTTTGACAAAGTCCCTCATGGGAGGTTAGTTGAGAAGGTCAAGGCAAATGGGATACAAGGACAGGTAGCTAAATGGATAAGTAACTGGCTTGGTAATAGGAGACAGAGAGTAATAGTGGAAGGCTGTTTCTCTAGCTGAGGTCGGTCACTAGTGGTGTGCCACAGGGCTCGGTACTGGGACCTCTTCTATTTGTAATATATATAAATGACTTGGAAGAGGGAGTAAGTGAAGTGATCAGCAAGTTTGCAGACGATACAAAGATGGCTGGACTTGCAGATAGTGAGGAGAATTGTCAGGCGATGCAGCAGGACATAGGCTGGTAGCTTGGGCAGATAGATGGCAGATGGAATTCAATCCTGATAAATGCGAGGTGATGCATTTTGGGAGAAAGAATATAGTGGGGAGGTATATGATAAAGGGTAGACCTATTAAGAGTTTAGAAATGCAGAGGGACCTGGAGGTGCAGGTGTACAAGTCTCTGAAGGTGGCAGAGCAGGGGAGAAGGTTGTGAAGAAAGCATATGGTATGCTAGCCTTTATAGGAAGGGGTATATAGTACAAGAGCTGGCCTTTAATGTTGCAGTTGTATAAAACGCTGGTTAGATCTCATTTGGAATACTGCGTCCAGTTCTGGTCGCCTTACTACCGGAAGGACGTGGAGATTCTGGACAGAGTGCAGAGGAGGTTTACCAGGATGCTGCCTGGTATGGAAGGTCTGAGGTACAAGGAGAGGTTAGCAAATTGGGACTGTTTTCCTTAGAAAGACGTAGACTTAGAGGAGATCTAATAGAAGTGTACAAGATTAGGATGGGTTTGGATAGAGTAAACAGGGTTAAGCTTTTTTCCAGGATGGTTTCGAATAGCACAAGGGTCACGGGCTTAGGGTGAGGGGGGTAAGGTATAATTTGGATGTGAGAGGGAGTTTTTTCACATAGAGGGTGATGGGGGTATGGAATGTACTGCCAAGTAAAGTGATGGAGGCAGGCACTCTGGAGTTATTTAAGACATACTTAGATGGGCACATGAACAAAATGGGAATGGAGGGATATAGAAAACTGATTTAAAATAGGGATCATGAACCTTGGGAGTCCTTGGGAAGTGTGTAAATAGATGATGATATTGATGTACTTGTTTTTATCCTACAGGTGCTTTGGTCCACCTTGTTGTCTAACAAGGGGCATACACACAATGGGTCGTGAGAGGGCTGCTCTTGGATTTTTTCGAGAGTATTCTCGTGCTTCACATCATTAGTGTACGCTTGACCTGGACCATTTGATGGGCAACATGACAGCTCAGTGACTATTGCTGTGCTGTGCAGATACATGGATTTGGGCCTGTGTCTGTGGGAGTTTGCGTATTCTCCCCGTGTTTGCGTGGGTTTTCTCCGGGTGCTCCGGTTTCCTCCCACATTCCAAAAATGTGCTCTTAGGCTAATTGGCAAAACAAATTCTCCCTAAACTGTCTCAAATTTGGTTTTTAATCCATAGATCTATAAACATGGACAGGGTAGAGGTGGGAACATCGGGATGACGGTGCAGGCTCGTTGGGCCGAAGGGCCTGTTTCCCGTGCTGTTTTGTTCTTTGTTGTTTGACAAATCATGTGAAGCATTGTAAAGTACCCATAATTTTATGCTCATGTTCTTCTTAACTTGCTGTGGTTAATGCAGATGAATGGTGGATTGATAGCTTGAAGCTTCAGTTTTCATGCAGATACGGCATGAATTAAAACTTTCCCAAGACTGACTGACTTACATAAATTTGTGCATTCTTGGTGGAAATAAGGAGATAGTTGGAAATCTGAGTTCAAATTAAGTTTTTTTTTATTACTATTATAAGTAGGCTTACTTATGGCATTCCAATAAAGTTATTGTGAAAATTCCCTAGTCCCTGCATTCATGTGCCTGTTTGGGTACATTGAGGGAGAATTTAACTTGGCCAAATGCACCACACCAGCATATCTTTTGGGTTAAGGGGAGGGAGGTGGAACTGGCGTGCTCAACAAAACCCATGCAGACCCTGCAGAGACAGTGGTCCAAACTGGGAATCAAACCTGGGCTTCTCTAATGCAGCAGTGCTAACGACTGTGCCACCTAATACCAACAAAATTGGTGCATAATGAACAAAATTTTGGGTGTAACTTTCCAATTCTGCTCTCATAAGAAAATATAGCACACAGTACTTTATTAGTAGGAAAGGTGAGCATGGGAGGTTGCAGGGTTCATTTAACCCTGCAACCTCCTATGATATGCAGCTTTTTCCTGTTCCTAAGTTTCTGTATTCTTTTACTTACTATGTTCAACTTTAGACTTGCAGATCTGATGGAGAAGCACCAGGAAGAACTTGCCACCATTGAAAGCATTGATTCGGGAGCTGTGTATACACTTGCTCTGACGACGCATATTGGAATGTCCATTCAGACATTCAGATACTTTGCAGGATGGTGTGACAAGATCCAGGTACAGAACTAACACATTTCATAGATGTTCCATTTACTTATTATAAGAAATGGAAACAGTAAGTTCAAACTTAGTGATTCTACAGCTTGATACAAAATCATTACACTTTATTTAAAAATTTGCATTTCTTCTCTAAAACAAATTGAATGTGTTCTAAATTGGATCCATTGGTTCTTGGGAAAGCTAAGGTTTGTTTCTGCAAATACGTATTGGTGGTAAAGTCCACAAGCAGAGACGTTCGAGTTCAGAGGATATGTGTGTCTATATTACTACTTTTTTTTTTGACGTAGGCCATTGTTTCAACTAATTGGACTCTCCTGATTAAACATTACCAGCCCTTATTAATTAGCAGTTCAGTTAAGGAACTTGAAATCTGACTTGGTTTTGTTAAAAAATTATTTCCTGACTAAAATTTTTGTTACTTTTAATGTTCTTTAGGGTTCTACAATCCCCATTAATCACGCACGTCCCAACCATAATTTAACATTTACAAAGAAAGAACCACTAGGGTAAGATGATTAATTCATTCGTCAGTCTATTTCATATGTAGCCTGGAAATGTAACATTTGTTTTAAGGGTGAATATTTGACTGAGGTTGGATTTAACTACTGGCTTTGGTGTTTTGCAGTGTCTGTGCAATTATTATTCCCTGGAATTATCCACTCATGATGCTGGCATGGAAGAGTGCAGCGTGTTTAGCTGCTGGAAACACCTTGGTACTGAAACCGGCGCAGGTAACACACTACAAACTTGCGTTGTTAGTAATCTCCTCCTTTGGGTTACCTTTTCAGTAGATAGGACAATTTACTGTCTGGACTCTGCTTGTAGTAGTGTTTAGCTACACCTCAAATATCGATATGATAACAGCTGGAAATGTTCAATCTGTAAATGTAGGACAAACCAAATTTCATGCTCTTTGGAGCTGTGAATTTTGAGAGAAACCTGGAGTCATCCAAAACTCTGGCAGTGTCTTAACTCAGAATTGCTGAATCACAGAATTTACAGAACAGGAGGAGGCTATTTGGCCATCTGGCTCTCTAAAGTAACATTCTACCCAGTCAGTCTCACTCCCCAACCTTAACTCTGTAATCTTGCACATTGTTTCTTCTCACGTAGCAATCTAATTCCCTTTTGAATACCCCAATCTACCACCCTCTTGGGAAGTTCAAGACTCCAATCATCAACTGGGTGAAAGAAGTTTTGCTCCCATCACTGCTACTTCTTTTGCTCATTATTTTGCATCGATGCCCTTTAGTTCTTGATGCTGTCTTGAATGGAACAGTTTCTCACCATCAACATTGTCCATTCTCTCAGGGTTTTGAATACTTCTTCTCCTTTTCTCCAAGGAAAACAGTCACAACCTCTCCAATCTATCCTTTTTCCGGGAATTATTGCTGTCAATTTCCTCAATATCTTTCCAATGCGTTCACATCCATCTTTCCTCAAATATTTAGCCAAGAATTGTATACAGTCTTCAGATGAGGCCTAACTGGTGTGTTATACAACTTCAACATGACCTTACTACTTGTACTCATTGCCCTGTTAATAAAATATAGTATCCTGTATGTTTTATTAATGACTCTTTCAACACACCCTACCATCTTCAATGATCTATGTACATATCAACTGAGGTCCCTTTGTTCCTGCACCTCCTTTACAGTTTCTTTTTTTGCATTTGTGTTCATATTCTTACTGCCAAAATGAATCACTATTTATCACTATGAAATTCATAGCAAGCACTTCTAACAACCCTGTACTTGCTGACCTGCATTGGCTGCTAGTCAAGTAATACAGAGAAACACAGAAGATAGAATCAGGAGGAGGCCATTTGTCCCTTTGAGACTGCTCTGCCATTCATCATAATCCTGGCTGATCATCCAACTCAATAGCCTGATCTGCCTATAATCTTTGATCCCATTCACCCCAAGCATTATACCTCCCTTTCTGAACTTTGGAGTGACATTAGCTACCCTCCAATTACAGGGACTATTCCACTAATCTAGAGCCACTCCCTTAAGTACTCTGGGATTAGATTATCAGACTTTTGGGATTTATCCACCTTCAATACCATCAATTTTCCCAGCACCATTTCTCTACTAATATTGATCTCCCTCAGTCCTTCTCTGTCACTAAATCTTGCATTCTCCAACATTGTATCCTTTTTTGTGAACAGGAGCAGGAAAGAAGGAGCCTGGAGAATTAGATATAATCTGAAACAAAGCATCTTTCAAAAGTTTAACGTAAAGGCATAAGACATGATAGGAGAACTCCATGCCAAGATTTGCTACTCTTGCTCCACGTGGCAGACAGTTCAGCTGGGGTCAGCATGAGAACAAGGAGCAGGAATAGACGGTCTGGCCCTTCGAGCCTGCTCTGCCATTCAAGAAGATCGTGGCTGTCTTTTCATGGACTCAGCTCTACTTACCTGCCCACTCACCATAATCCTTCATTCCTTTACTGTTCAAAAATGTATCTATTCTGGCCTTAAAAACATTCAATGAGGTAGCTTCAACAGTTTCATTAGGGAGGGAATTCCACAGGTTCAGATTTGGGGGAAGAAGTTCCTCCTCAACTCAGTCATAAACTTGCTCCCCCTTGTTTTGAGGCCATGCTCCCAGTTCCAGTTTCACATGCCAGTGGAAACAACCTCCCTGTTTCTATCTTGTTTCTATCCCTTCATAATCTTAATATGATTTCCCCTCATTCTTCTGAATTCCAATGAGCATAGCCCCAGTCTAATCAGTCTGTCCTCATAAACCAACCCTCTTAACTCTAGAATCAACCTAGTGAATCTCCTCTGCACCACCTCCAGTGCCAGTATATTCTTTCTCAAGTAAGCAGACCAAAACGGCATGCAGTACTCCAGGTGTGGCCTCACTAGCAACTTATAGAGTTGCAACGTAACCTTGCTATTTTTCAACTCCATCCCTCTAGCAGTGAAGAACAAAATTTCATTTGCCTTCATGTGTGCAGACACTGTTTCCAATGTCTTTGAAATATAGAAGATAGATGCAGGAGTAAGCCTTTTGGCTCTTCTAGTCTGCAGCACCATTCAATGCAATCATGGCTGATAATGCACTTTACGTCTATGATTATTCTATGATTGAGTACCCCACTCCTGCTCTCTCTTCATACCCCTTGATTTCTTTAGCCATGAGAGCCACGTCCAGCTCCCTCTTGAACGTATCTAATGAATTGGCCCCAACGGCTTTCTGTTTCACAGGTTCACAAATCTCTGAATGATGAAGTTCTTGCTCATCTCAGTCCTGAATGGCTCACCCTTTATTCTTAGACTGATTCCTAGTTCTGCACTTCCCCAACGTTGGGAACATTCTTCCTGCACTTTTGATTCAATTTATTATTGTCATGTGTATTAGTATACAGTGAAAAGTATTTTTTCTTGCGTGCTATACAGACCTGGCATATCATTCATAGAGGAGAGAGTGCAAAATGTAGTGTTGCAGTCATGGTTGAGATGTAGAGAAGGATCATCTTAGTGAGAGGTAGGTCCATTCAAAAGTCCCTCAGCAACAGGGAAGGAGCTGTTCTTGAGTCTGCTGGTACGTGATCTCAGACTTTTGCATCTTTACCCTGATAGAAGGTAGAAGAGAGTATCTCCAGGTTGTGTGGGATCCTTGATTATGCTGGCTACTTTTTCAAGGCAGCAGTCAGTATAAACAGAGTTATTGGATGGGAGGCTAGTTTGCTTAATGACTGAGCTTCATTTGTGACCCTTTGTAATTCCTTAAGGTCTTGTGCAGAGCAGGAGCCATACCAAGCTGTGATACTGTCAGAAAGAATACTTCCTATGGTGCATCTGTAAAAGATTATGAGAGTCATAGCAGACACACCAAATTTCCTTAGTCTTCTGAGAAAGTAGAGGCATTAGTAGGCTTTCTTAACTGCACTTTTGGCATGGAAGGATCAGGATAGGTTGTTGGTGATCTGGATATCTAAAAACCTGAAGCTGTTGACCATTTCTACATCATTCCCATTGGTGTAGATAGGGGCATGTTCTTCACTACACTTCCTGAAGTCAATGACAATCTCCTTCATTTTGTTGAGGTTGAGGGAGAGATTATTGTTGATTAGATTCTCTATCTCATTCCTATACTCCATCTCATCATTGTTTGAGATCCGACTCACTAACAATGGTGTCATCAGCAAACTTGAAAATCGAGTTGGAGGAATATTTGGCCATACAGTCATAAATGTATAACGATTATAGTAGGGAGCTGAGGACACAGCCTTGTGGGGCACCGGTGTTGTGGATGATTGTGGAAGGGGTGTTATTGCCTGTCCTTACTAACTGTGGTCTGTGGGTTGGGAAATTCAGGATCCAGCTACAGAGGGAGGAACTCTCCCAGACCATGGATTTTGGAGATGAGTTTCATAGGAATAATAGTGTTGAAGACTGAGCTGCAGTCATTAAATAGGAGTCGGACATAACTGTCTTTGTTATCTAGGTGTTCTGGGGTTGAGTGCAAGGCCAGGGAAATTTAGTCCCATCAGGATTTTATATGTTTCTATGAGATCCCCTCTCATCCTTCTGAATTCCAGTGAAAGAAGCCCAGTCAATCCAGTCTGTCTTCATACGTCAGTTGTGCCATTTTAGGAATCAGTCTGGTGAACTTTTTCTGGATTTCCTAAATAGCAACAATGTTCTTCCTCAGACTAGGAGGCCGAAACTGCACATAATACTCAAGGTGTGGTCTCACCAAGGGCCTGTATAACTTCAGCAAGACATCCTTATTCCTATACTCAAATCCTCTTGCTATGAAGGCCAGCATACTTTCTAATTGGCTGCTGTACCTGCATGCCAATCTTCAGCATCTGTTCCACCATGACACCCAGATCACATTACACTTGTCCTTTTCCTCAACTGCCACCATTCAGATAATAATCTTGCCTCCTGATTTTGCCATCAAAGTGAATGACCTCACATCTATCATGTTATATTGCATTTGTCAAGTATTTTCCTACTCAGCCAGCGTATCCAGTCACCCTGCAGCCTCTTAGCATCTTCCTCACATCACACACTGCCACCCAGCTTATTGTTGTTTGCAAATTTGGAGATATTGCTTCATCCAAATCATTAATGTTTATTGTAAATAGCTGGGATCCCAGCACTAAACCCTGTGGTACCCCACAAGTTACTGCCTGCCACTCTAAAAAAAGACCTGTTTATTCTTGCTCTCTGCTTCTTGGTTCTCTATCTGGCCAACTAGTTCTGTAACCACATCAATACATTACCTCCAATACCATGAGCTTTAATTTTGCTCACTAATCTCTTGTGTGAGATTAGTCAAAAGCATTTTGAAAGTTCAGATACACAACATCTCACTGGTTCACCTTTGGCCACTCTACTGGCCACATCCGCAAAAAATTTGTCAAGCACGATTTCCCTTTAGTGAATTCATACTGATTTGGTCTGATCCTGTTACTGATTTCCAAATGCTTAGTTATTATATCCTTAATAATTAACTCCGGCATTTTTCCCACCACCGATGTCAGGCTAACCGGTTTATAATTCCCTTGTTAGAAAGTGGGGTTACTTTACCCAATCCACTGGAAATCTTCCAGACTCTATATTAGAATGATGGAAAATAATCACCAATGCGTCTACTATTTCTAGGGCCACTTCCTTGAGTGCTCTAGAATACAAACAATCAGCAATTTCCCTGATTCAATTTCCTGACTAATAAGGATTTTCTGCAGTTCCTTCTTCATGCCAGACCCTCTGTCTTTAGTATTTCTAAAAGGAAGACAGATCCAAAGTATTTGTTCAGCTGGTCTGCCATCTCTTTGTTGCCCTTATGAATTCACCTGATCCTAACTGTAAGGGACATACATTTATCTTTACCAGTCTTTTTTTTTTCTCATATCCATAGAAGTTTTTGCAGTCAGTTCTTACGTTTTCTGCAAACCAATTCTTGTATTCTATTTTCCTCTTCTGAATTAAACCATTTGTTTTCTTTGTTGGATTTTAAATTTCTCTCAGTTCTCAGGTTTGCTGCTTTTTCAGACCACTTTATATGCCTCCTCTTTGGCTTTAACCTTATCCCTGATTTCCATTATTAGCCATGGATGAGCCAACTTTCCTGTTTTACTCTTAGGCCAGACAGGAATTACAGTGTTGAAGTTCATCCATATATTCCTTAAATCTCTGCCATTGCCCACTTACTGTCAATCCCTTAAGTATCCTTTGTCAGCTTATCAAAGAACAAAGAACAAAACAGCACGGGAAACAGGCCCTTCAGCCCAAGCCCGTGCCGCCACCCCGATGTTCCGACCTCTACCCACGATCCCTGTCCATGTTTATAGATCTATGGATTAAAAACCAAATTTGAGACAATTTAGCGAGAATTTGTTCTGCCAATCAGCCTAAGAGCACATCTACATAGAACATAGAACAATACAGCACAAACAGGCCCTTTGGCCCACGAGTTGCGCCGATCACGTCTACCAATCCACAGACCTATCTATAACCCCCATCCTATTCTTTTCCATATACTCATCCAGAAGTCTCTTAAAAGACCCCAGTGAGTTTGCCTCAACAACCTCCGACGGCAGTCGGTTCCATTCACTCACCACCCTCTGAGTGAAAAACCTACCCCTGACATCTCCTTTGTATTTGCTTCCCTGCACCTTAAATCTGTGTCCTCTCGTACTGACCATTTCCGCTCGGGGAAATAGTCTCTGAGAGTCCACCCTATCTATTCCTCTCAACATTTTATAAACCTCTATCAGGTCGCCTCTCAACCTATGTCTCTCCGGTGAGAAGAGTCCCAGCTCCCTCAACCTATCTTCATAAGGCCTGCCTCCCAATCCAGGCAGTATCCTTGTAAATCTCCTCTGAACCCTCTCAATAGCCTCTACATCCTATAATGAGGCGACCAGAACTGCGCACAATACTCCAAGTGGGGTCTGACAAGAGTCTTATAGAGCTGCATCATTACCTCCTGACTCCTAAACTCTATTCCTCTATTCTTTGGGATGTGGGAGGAAACCAGAGCACCCGGAGAAAACCCACGCAAGCGTAAACTCCCACAGACACAGGCCCAAATCCATGTATGTGCACAGCACAGCAATAGTCACTGAGCTGTCGTGTTGCCCATCAAATGGTCCAGGTCAAGCGTACACTAACAACGTGAAGCACTAGAATACTCTCAAAAAAAAAATCCAAGAGCAGCCCTCTCACGACCCATCGCGTGTATGCTCCTCATTAGACAACAAGGCAGATCAAAGTACCTGTAGGATAAAAACAAATACATCAATATCATCCACTATTTACACACTTCCCAGGGACTCTCAAGGCTCATGATCCCTGTTTTAAATCAGTTTTCTATATCTCTCCATTCCCATTCTGTTCATGTGCCCATCTAAGTATCTCTTAAATAACTCCAGAGTGCCTGCCACTATCACTTTACTTGGCAGCACATTCCATACCCCCATCACCCTCTGTGAAAAAACTCCCTCTAACATCCAAGTTATATCTTACCCCCCCTCACACTAAGCCTGTGACCCCTCGTGCTATTTGAGTCCATCCTAGGAAAAAGCTTCACCCTGTTTACTCTGTCTTGCAGCTTTATAAGACCCTTGTCAGACCCCACTTGGAGTGCTGTTCGCAGTTCTGGTTGCCTCACTATAGAAAGGATGTGGAAGCTATTGAAAGAGTGCAGAGGAGATTTACAAGAATGTTGCCTGGATGGGAGGCAGGCCTTATGAAGATAAGTTGAGGGAGCTGAGAATCTTCTCCCTGCAGAGACGTAGGTTGATAGGCGACCTGATAGAGGTTTATAAAATGTTGAGAGGAATAGATAGGGTGGATTCTCAGAGACTATTTCCCCAAGCTGAAATGGTTGCTATGAGAGGACACAGATTTAAGGTGCAGGGAAGCAAATACAAAGATGTTTTCTTCCTAACCAAGTCCACAATATCTCTAGTAATCCACGGCTCTCTAATCCGACCTTTCCCATCTTTCCTCTTAGCCGGCACATATCTTTCTTTCAACATTTTCAATATTCCCTTTAAGACTCCCACGTGCCTAGCATGGACTTACCCTCGAACAACCGTTCCCAATCGGTTTCCATAAGTTCCTGCCTAATCCGACCGTAGTTAGCCTTCCCCCAATTCAGCACCCTGTCCCTAGGGCAACAAGCATCCTTTTCCATCTGTATCCTAAAGTAGACAGAATTGTGGTCACTGTTAGCCACATGTTCCCCTCCTACAACATCAACCACCTGCCCTGGCTCATTACTCAGAACTAAATCCAATATAGCCCCTTCTCTAGTCGGGCTAGCCACATACTGTTCCAACGATCCTTCCAGTACACGTTTTACAAATTCCTCCCCATCCAAACCCCCAGCTCTAGGTACCTCCCAATCCACTCCAGGGAGATTAAAATCTCCCACTATAACGACTCTGTTCTTTCTGCACCTATCCAAATGTCTTTACATATGCCTTCTTCAACTACCTGCGGGCCGTTGGGTGGCCTATAATACACCCCTAGCATAGTAATTGCCTCCTTCCTATTCCTCAACTCCACCCACAGCGACTCCACTCCTAACTCCTCTGTATTGTCCTCCCTCTGCGCCACCATGATGCTCTCCTTAACTAACAACGCCACTCCCCCACCTCTTCTGGACCCTCCTCTGTCACGCCTGAAACACTTATACCCAGGAATATTCAGCTGCCACTGCTCCCCTTCCTTTAACCATGTCTCTGTCACTGTAACCACATCCAAGTTCCTTGCAAACATTAAGGCCCTAAGTTCATCCATTTTTCCTGTTAAGCTCCTCACATTGAAACAGACGCACTCTAGACTTCCAAGCCCACTCGGAACCTCCTTCTCCCTGGTGTATTTCCTCTCATCCAAGCTTACTCTTTCTTCCATCTCGCTCTCTACTGAGCTATCGGTCTCATCCCGTTTCCCCCCCCTCCATATTAGTTTAAACTCGGCTGAAATGCTCCAGCTAACCTCCCAGCTAAGATATTCACGCCCTTCCCATTTAAGTGTTCCCCGTCCCTTCTATACAGGTGCCCTTCTTTCACAAATACTTCCCAGTTATCCACAAATTTGAAACCCTCTGCTGTACATCAATCCTTCAGCCATGCATTCAGCTGTAAGATCTCATTTCTCCTGGCCCCGCTGTTGCCTGGCCCTGGTCCTAACCAATGCGTGTCTCATACCATGGAAGTTAACTTTCATCAAGTTCAGGACCCTATTCTGCATCACTCTCCATCTTAATGAAGGATTTAATTATATTATGGTCACTCTTCCCCAAAGGATCACAGACCACAAGATCTTCTCTCATTACACAATACCCAGTCTATGATGACCTCTGGTTGGTTCCTCGACATACTGGTTGCAAAAACCATCCCTTATACATTTCAGGATATCCTCCTCCATCATATTGCTAACAGTTTAGTGAGCCCAATCAATATGCAAATTGAAGTCACCCATAGTAACTGTTGTACCCTTACTGCACTCATCTCTAATTTCTGCTTGATGCTATCTCCAACCTCATGACTACTGTTTGGTGGTTTTTACACAACTCCCACTAGCGTTTTTTGTCCTTTGGTGTTCTGGAGCTCGACCCATATAGATCCCACATTATCCAGCTAGTGTCCTTCCTTACTACTGCATTGATCTCCTTTTTAACCAACAACAGTACCACACCCCCTTTCTTGTCCGTCTATCTTTCCTGAATGTTGAATAACTGGATTTTGAGTTCCCATCCCTGGTCACCATGATCCCAATGACATCATATCTATTAAATGACTGCGCAGTTAATTCATCCACTTTATTACAGATACTCCTTGGATTGAGACATAAAGCATTCAGGCATTTTTTTTTTAGCATTTATTGCTGTCTTAGAATTATGATTCTATGCTAGCACAGTGGTTAGCACTGCTGCCTCACAGCAACAGTTTAACATAGAACACTACAGCACAAACAGGCCCTTCGGCCCACGAGTTGCGCCGATCCCATCTACCAATCCACAGACCTATCTATAACCCCCTATCCCATTCATTCCCATGTACTCATCCAGAAGTCTTTTAAAAGACCCCAGCGAGTTCGCCTCTACCACCTCCAACGGCAGCCGATTCCATTCTCTCACCACCCTCTGAGTGAAAAACTTACCCCTAACATCTCCTCTGTATTTGCTTCCCTGCACCTTAAATCTGTGTCCTCTCGTAGTGACCATTTCAGCTCGGGGAAATAGTCTCTGAGAATCCACCCTATCTATTCCTCTCAACATTTTATAAACCCAAAGTTTAGTGAGCCCAATCGATTCCCGACTTGGGTCATTGTTTGTGGTGTTTGCACATTCTTGCTGTTTCTGCATGTGTTTCCACTGGGTTCTCTGGTTTCTTCCCACAGTCTGAAAGACGTGCTGGTTAAATGCATTGACCCAAACAGGCACCCGAGCATGGCGACTCAAACTTTTTTAACTTTATGATGTCGCATAAAGGTGGCTGTTGCCACCTTTCTGTGGTGAGCCTTTACCCCCCGCAGTATACAAAACAATATATCTGTTTTGGAGGGAGATTCCGCTGGGAACCCCTGCACTGCCTTCCTACTCTTCCTCTGTCTGGTGGTCACCCATTTCCTATCTCTGTCTGTAACTTTTATATGCGGTGTGCCCAACTCACTGAACGTGCTATACATGATTTCCTCGGCATCGCTCGAAGTGAATCCATTCGCAGCTCGGAAGCCATCAAGTAGTCTAACAGGAGCTGCAGCTGTATGCACATCCTGCATGTGAAGGAGCCATGGATACTGGAAGGATCCCTGAATTCGCACACCACACAAGAGGTCTGCCATGACTTATAAACATAGAACACTACAGCATAAATAGGCCCTTTAGCCCACAAGTTGCACCAATCATATCCATACCTATGAGACCAAAGAACTATCTGTAACTCCCAATCCCATGTACTTATCCAGAAGTCTTTTAAAAGACCACAGCGAGTTTGCCTCTACCACCACTGACGGCAGCCGATTCCATTCACTCACCACCCTCTGAGTGAAAATCTTACCCCTAACATCTCTGTACTTGATGCCCAGCACTATCTTTCATAGTGACCATTTCAGCCTTGGGAAATAGCCTCTGAGAATCCACCCTATCTATTCCTCTCAACATTTTATAAACCTCTATCAGGTCACCTCTCAACCTTCGTCTCTCCAGGGACCTAGCTCCCTCAACCTATCTTCATAAGGCACCCTCTTAATAGCTTCCACATCCTTCCTGTAGTGAGGTGACCAGAACTAGACACAGTACTCCAAATGGTGTCTGACAAGGGTCTTATAAAGTTGCAGCATTACCTCCAGACTCCTAAACTAATCCCTCAATTTTTGAAGGCCAGTACACCATACACCTTCTTAACCACATCCTCCACCTGCAAGGCCGACTTAACCATTAAGTTAATTCAACATCAAAAATTCAATATCAAGAGAAAAAAGAAAAGAAAAACTACTTACCAGTAAGTAGCCAATCACTTAGCTGCTGGCTATGATGGCACGGTTTTATTTATTTCTACCTCGCACTTGCCGTCGAGTCTCCCTCACAAGTCTGCCTCTTTGTTCCTTCCAAAGGTGAGCCCCTCTTTCTCCTCAGCACTGAATTCCCACTCAGCTCCAAATTTCCAATACCATCACTCTGGCTAAATTTCACTCTGGCTGCAGTTTCTCTCTCACTGGCGTGTTTAAAATTGTCATCCTTGTTTTCAAAGCCATGGCCTTGCCCTTCACAGTTTTGAAATCTCCTCCAGCTCCACAATCCTCTGTGATATCTTGTCCCTCTAATTCTGATGTCTTGTGTATTTCCACCATTGGTTACCAGACCTTCATTTGTGTATGTCCCCAGCTCTGGAATTCTCTTGCTTGCTGCAACCACATCAGACTCAGTAAATATTACCTATTAAAGACTTAAAGTTGAAGATTATTATAGAATCATCTTTAAAATTCATCTATAAGGAGCAATGATGATGTAGTGGTAATGTCACTTCAGTAGTGATCCAGAGATCCAGGCTAATATTCTCTGACATGGATTTAAATCCCACCATGGCAGCTTGTGGAATTTAAATTCAATTAATAAATCAGGAATTTAAATATAGTCAGTCATGGTGACCATGGAACCATGATCGATTGTTGTTTAAAAAAACCAATCTGGTTCACTAATGCCCCTTAGGGAAGGAAATCTGCAGTCCTCACTGGGTCTGGCCTACATATGACTCTAGACTTTCAGCAATGTGGTTAATTCTGAACGGCCTTTAAGCCATTGTATCAAACTACAACCAAGTCTCAAAGGAATGAAACTTGATGGACCACCTGGCATTGACCTAGGCACAAACTCAGCCTTGTTAATCCTGAGAAGTCCTCCTTTCTAATATCTAGGCACATATGCTAAAATTGGAAGAGCTGTCCAACAACCTGACTTAGTCATAAAGAATTATACATTACAGATAATGTTCCAGACACCACCATTACCATCTCTGGATGTGTTCTGTACCACAAGCAGGACAGAGCTCTCAATAATGACATATAGTCAGGATGGAGTTGTCTTATGACTTCTGAACATTGCCTCCAGACCCAATGAAATCTCATGGTATCAGGTCAAATATGGCAAGGAAACATCCTTTCCCACTTTCTTTCCTGCCCTCATAAGAATCACCATTTCTGCACTAACTCTCCAAATGAGCATTATAACTTAGTGCAGTTGCCCTTTTTCCCCACATCCCTACATATTGTTTTTATTCAAAGAATCATTTAAGGACTCCTTGATTGCCTGAATTGAATCTGCCTCCACCACAGTCCCAACCAGAGCATTCCAGCCCCCAAGCACTCGCTGGGTAAAAGAGGTTTTTCTCACATCATATGTACTTCTTTCGTAAATTACTTTAAATCTGTACCCTCTCATTCTTGATCCTTTTATCTGTCCAACCCTTATGATTTTGAACATCTCTATCAAATCTGCTCTTAATCTTCCTCTCCATGGAAAACAGTCCAAATCTCACCAGATAACTGATGTTTCTCATCCCTGGAACCATTCTTGTAATCCTCTTCTACATTTTATCCAATATGCATTAGTTCCTATAGTTTGACACCCAGAATTGTACACAATATTCCAGCTATGATCTAACTAATGTTTTGCATGAATTTAAAATAACCTCCTTGCTCTTGTACCCTATGCCCCTATTAATAAAGCCCAGAGCACTATGTTTTATTAACTACCCTCGCACCTGTCCTGCCACCTTCAATGATCTATGCAGATATACCCATATCCTTCTGCTCCTGCACCCTTTAAGAATTTTATCCCTTATTTTACATTATCTCTCCATGTTCTTTCTACCAAAGTGCATCAGTTCAATCTTCTCGCCATTGAATTTCATCTGCCACCTATCTGCGCACTCCACCAACTTATCCCTGTTCTTTTGAAGTTCTATACTATTTACTTCAAAGTTTACAATACTTCCAAGTTTTGTATGATGTGCAAACTTTGAAATTGTCCCCTGCATACCAAAATTTAGATTCTTAATGTCAAAAGCAAGGGTCCCAATACCGACTGCTGGGGAACACTGTGATAAACATTTTCTCGTCCAAAAAATTTAGCATAGCCAATCCACCTAAGCGACACATCTTTGGACTGTGCGAGGAAACCGTACCCACTGGAAGAACGTGTAAGCTCCACACACACAGTGACCTAAGTCAACAATTGAACCCAAGTCTCTGGTGCTGTGATGGAGCAGTGCTAACGATTGTGCCAATGTGCCATCCCATGGTGGAGGAGGAGGAGGCTCCACAAATATCTCCTTCCTCAAGGATGGTGGAGCCCAACACGACAATGCAAGAGATCAGGCTGAAGCATTCGCAGCAATCTTCAGCCAAAGTGCCCAGTGGATGTTCCAGTACAGCTACAACACTGGCAATTTGGAAAATTGTCCAGGTATATCCTGTTCCAGTGAATTGCTGCCCCATTGGAGTACTAGATCATCAGCAAGATGATGGAAGGTGTCGTTGATATTGCTATCAAGCACCATTTAAACAGCAATTAGCTGTTCGGGTCAGAACCTACAAGAACTTTGTTTCCTGCCAGGGTCACTCAGCTTCTGATCTCATTACAGTCTTGATCCAAACTTGGACAGAAAGAGCTGACTTCCAGAGGTTAGGTGAGAGTGACAGTCTCTGACAGCAAGGCAGCATTTGACCTAGTATGGCATCAAGGAATCCTAGCAAAACTGGAATCAATGGGTATCACGAGCAAACCCTCCTGGCACAAAGATCAATCATCTCAGTCCTGGGACATCATTGCAGGCATTCCTCAGGGCAGTGTTCTAGGCCCAACCATCTTCAGCTGCTTCTTCAATGACCTTCCTCCCCTCATAAGGTCAGAAGTGGGGATGGTCGCTGATGACTACACAATGTTCAGCATCATTTGTGATTCCTCAGATACTGAAGCAGTTATTATCCAAATGCAGCAAGATCTGGACAATATACAGTCTTGGGCTGACAAGTCGTGAATAATATTCATGGTAAAGAAATGCCAGGCAATAACCATTTCCAACAAGAGAGGATCTAAACATCTCCCTTAACATGCAATGGCATTATCAATGCTGAATTCCCCTTCTATCAATGTCCTATGCGTTACCTTTAACGAGAAAGTGAACTGCACTAGCCTATAAATACTGTGGCTGCCAGAACAGATCAGAGGCTGGGAATTTTGTGATGGGTAGGTCACTTCCTGATGCTCCAAAACCTGATCTGCACCTGATCTACAAGGCACAAGTCAGGAGTGTGATGGAATACTCTCCACCTGCTTGGACACACGCAGCTCCAACAACATTCAAGAAGCTCAACACCATCCTGAACAAAGCAGTCCATCTATCACAAAAATAATGCACTCCCTCCACCACTGATGTACAGTGGCAGCCATGTGTATCATCTACAGAGCAACATCTCACCAAGGATTCTTGGATAGCACCTTCCAAATCCACAACCTTTGCCTACAAGGGCAGTAAAATCATGTGAACGTGAACCAACATCAACTTTTCTCCAAACCACTCAATAGACATGGAATTATATTGCTGTTCCTTCACTGTCGCTGGGACAAAATCCTGGAACTCACTCCCTAACAGCACTGTGGATGTATCTACATCACTGGACCTGTAGCAATTCAAGAAGGCAGATCACCCCCACCTTCTGTAAGGCAATTAAGGATAAGTAATAAATGCTGGTTTAGCTAGCAATGCCCACATCCACAAATGAATAAACAAAACAGACAACTGTGGTTCCTATTTTCAAGAAAGGGAACAGGGATAGCCCGGGAAATTATCGACCAGTGAGTCTGACCTCAGTGGTTGGTAAGTTGATGGAGAGGATCCTGAGGGACAGGATTTATGAACATTTAGAGAAGTTTAGCTTGATCAGAAATAGTCAACACAGCTTTGTCAAGGGTAGGTCGTGCCTTAAGAGCCTAGTGGAGTTTTTTGAAAATGTGACTGAACACATTGACGAAGGAAGAGCAGTGGATGTGGTTTACATGTATTTCAGCAAGGTGTTTGATAAGCTCCCCCATGCAAAACTTCTTAAGAAGGTGAGAGGGCATGGGATCCAAGGGGCTTTGGCCTTGTGAATCTAGAATTGGCTTGCCTGCAGAAGGCAGAGGGTGGTTGTGGATGGGTCTTGTTCTGCATGGAGGTCAGTCACCAGTGGAGTGCCCCAGGGATCTGTTCTAGGACCCTTGCTGTTTGTCATTTTCATAAATGACCTGGATGAGGAAGTGGACGGATGGGTTAGTAAGTTCGCCGACAATACGAAGGTTGGTGGTGTTGTGGATAGTCTGGAGGGATGTCTGAAGTTGCAGCGAGACATAGATAGATGCAAGACTGGGTGGAGAAGTGGCAGATGTACTTCAACGCGGATAAATGTGTGGTGGTCCATTTTGGCAGAACCAATGGGATGAAGCAGTATAATATCAAGTGTAGGAGTCTTGGCAGTATTGAGGAGCAGAAGGATCTTGGGGTCTGGGTCCATAAGTCTCTTAAATCTGCCCCGCAAGTGGAGGATGTGGTCAAGAAGGCATATGGTGTACTGGCCTTCATTAATGGAGGAATTGAGTTTAGGAGTCGGGAGGTAATGCTGCAACTTTATAAGACCTTGTCAGACCCCACTTGGAGTATTGTGTGCAGTTCTGGTCACCTCACTATAGGAAGGATGTGGAAGCTATTGAGAGGGTGCAGACGAGATTTACAAGGATGTTACCTGGATTGGGGGGCACGCCTTATGAAGATAGGTTGAGAGAGCTAGATCTCTTCTCCCTGGAGAGACGAAGGTTGAGAGGCAACCTGATCGAGGTTTATAAGATGTTGAGAGGAATAGATAGAGTGGATTCTCGGAGGCTGTTTCCCAGGGCTGAAATGGTCGCTATGAGAGGACACAGGTTTAAGGTGCTGGGGGGCAAGTACAGAGGAGATGTTAGAGGTAAATTTTTCACTCAGAGGATGGTGAGTGAATGGAATCGGCTGCCATCAGTGGTGGTGGAGGCGAACTCGCTGGGGCCTTTTAAGAGACTTCTGGATGAGTACATGGGATTAAATGGGATTGGGAGTTATAAATAGTTCTATGGCCTAGTAAGTATGGGTATGATCGGCGCAACTTATGGGCCGAAGGGCCTGTTTGTGCTGTAGTGTTCTATGTTGTAACTGGATGAGTCAGCAAAACAAATGGTGTATTTGGATTATACAATTCTTCACCAGATAATAAAAATCAGAATCTGACAGTAAATATTTTAAAAAACCACAATATGCCACACAAGTCATAGAACATAGAATATTAAGCGCAGTACAGGCCTTTCGGCCCTCAATGTTGCGTTGACCAATGGAACCAATCCAATGACCCTCTAACCTAAACTATTCCAAAGTTGTCTATATACCTATCCATTGACCGTTTGAACATCCTTAAAGTTGGCAGAGTCAGAGCTGCTTCTCTCCGAAATGCAATGTGTCTGCTGCCTCCCCATAAACAGGCTGTGAGCAGAACAGCAGCTGGATTACCTTGACATTGTCAGCCAAAGTGACAAGAAAGAATTTCAGCTTCCACTGCAAGAGGAGGAACAAAGACAATGGCTTCATTTTCAGCTAACGTCTTCCATTACAAATTGGAAACAAATGTTTATTCAATGTGTCCTTAGCTCCAAGGTACTGTATTTTCCAAAAATTCAGGTACTTGAGAAAGCTAAAAGGAGCACAATGAATTCTGTGCACTGGATTAGTGTTGAAATTAAAACTATTTTGGCATGCTTCTCAATGCATATGTGCTCATAACTTGTCAACTGTATTAAGTTAAAAACTGAGGTTAGGTCTACTAATACAAGTGAAATCATAGAAACCCTACAGTATAAAAGGAAGCCCATTGAGCCTGCAAGACAACAATCCCATCCAGTCCCTATTCCCAAAACCCCAGATATTTACACTGCTAATCCCCTTACCGTACACATCCTGGGACACTAAAGGGCAATTTAACATGATCAGTCAACCTAACCCTGCACTTCTTTGGACTGAGGGAGGAAACCAGAGTACCTGAAGGAAACCCATGCAGACACAGAGAGAATGTGCAAACTCCACACAGACAGTGACACAGCTGGGAATTGAACCCAGGTCCCTGGAGCTGTGAGGCAGCAGTGCTAAGGAGAAAGTTCCCAAACATTAAATTCACTCCAAAATGAAAGTGCCTTATTGGAAAGTGATCTGAATTTCTCTATTACTACACCTATTGCTATGTTTTAGTACATGGTTACTGGTCATCATCTTTTAGGAGTGCAGAGTAAGCAGTTGCATTTCCTTACTGCTATTGGATTTTGTGAAGACTAATGTAACCAAATGTGATATGAGGTTGCCACATCCCCACATTACTCCTGTGAATTTGGAAAGAGGAAAGAAAGAGGGAGATACGCTTTAGACATTAGTATTTTCAAAGTGATGATGCACAACATTAAAACAACATGCCAAGTGTTCATCATAATGTAGGTAGCATAAGCAGGACAAAACCAGTGGTAAGTTCCATACGCGTCAGCTTGATAAAACAAAGGATTAGTTGAATATTTTTTAATACTCACAAGTTCTTCTCAAGGCCACTTAAGCCTGAGCAACAAATGCTGGTCTAGTCTGGAATGCTGACATCACATGAAAGAATAAAAAAAGTTGCAGCAACAATGAGCAGGGTTAGTTTCAAGCTACACAATTGTCTCTTTATATATTTCAGAATGATCATATTGATTCTTATTTGTTTTATAAATTCTATTCAGCAAAATTTGTTAGCAATGATCAATAGCACAATTCGATTTGGGATGTAATTTTAACCTAACCAGAACTTTGAGAAATGCAGCACCATTTTAACACCTTGGTTTTAAAATCAATGGAGATATAGACAATGTATAAAATTAAAATTTTAGCCGATATTTGGACTTTCCCTTTAGTGAATTAAGGTACAGTTGGCCCCAGATTTCCCTGTGGTGACTTGTTTTTATTCCATCCTAGGTGACTCCGTTGACTGCACTGAAGTTTGCTGAATTGGCAGCAAAAGCGGGTATACCAAGAGGAGTCATCAATATTCTTCCTGGATCAGGTGAACTGAAGGCAATAAATGGTTGAAAATAATTTTTGGAGGTAGAGAGTTTTGGGAATGACTAAATAGTTGCATATTTCCATTCAGCGCATGCAATGAGGCTACTTGATTCTTTTTCTTCCCCCAAACCCCACAATGCTGGGTTCTGCAGGAGGAGTGATTTTGTGGAATTAAGACCCTTGCCCAGGGAAGAAAAATCTGTTGAAACTTTGAGTTAAGAGCACTAGGCGTTGTTTAGAGTGAAGAAGGAGCAGGAATATGTTAAACAGAAAATAAAGTTTGAATGACGCTTGATATAGTGAAAAGGATTTTCTCCCTACTCTGTGAGGGGAAGCTGTTTTTGAATTTCAGAGCTGTTAGTTGCTAAGCCCTGTGGAACTGAGATAATGGGTGGAATTTCCTAGTTTTTTTGTCAAAGGATGGTGGCACGCAATTCCATAGATCCTCTTCCTTCTGTTCAGAATGCCGGAAACTTGCACTCGATTCTGCGCTGGGAAACTCAGTAACTACATGCGAGAGAGTGTCTGTTGGAATCACCTGGTGTGTTGAGGAGCTAATCTATTCCTTAAATATATTTGCCAGTTCACTCTAGCTAGCTCTGCTTTCATGTTCCCCTAATTGCCCTTATATAAGTTTAAAGTCTTGGATACACTCTTTTTGCCCTCAGATGAAAGTTAAATTACGATTGCTGCTATCTCAGTGTGCCTTCATTATGAGATCATCAATTAATCTTATCTCAGTGCACAATACCAGGTCTTGTATTACTATACCTTGGTATAGCCTGCCCTCTGGTTGGCTCCAGAGCCTGCTGTTCTACCCTGAGCTCCTCATCTATGCTACCTTTGCCCATCTATTTTTCCAATATTTCTAGATTAAAATGCCCATGATTATCACTGTACCTTTCTAACAAGCTCCCATATCTTTTCATTTATAGTCTGTTCTACCACATGGTTACAGTTAGAGGAACTGTACATCACTCCTTGCCTTCTTACCTTCATCATTTCTCATCTTCACCCAAACTGTTTCCTCAATCTGGTTTCCTAAACTTAAATCATCCCTCTGTCATGCACTAATATCATTAATTAACAGAGCCACCCCTCCACCATTTCCTAACGTTCCATCCTTCATAAATGCCACATACCATTCAATATTCAGGTCCTAATCTATGTCATTCTGTAGCTATGTTTCTGTAATAGCTGTACACCCAATCTGGTCTGCGTACTGCTATTTCAAAGTGAGCCCCCTCCTCAAATAATAGCTTCAGGTACTGACTTCTCCCTCCCATATCATGTCTTTCCTATCCACAAGCAGCAAATACCCCCAGTATTCTGAAGCCCAGTTCAGAGCCTGTCCAGCCCAGGAACATGTCAACCTGCACACCAAGATGTGCTTTTCCTTGTGGAGCAAAAAACTCTTGCCCTCCCTGCAGCTGGTGTACATCATGTGGGTACAGTTTGTGGATTTTGCACATTCTCCTTGTGTCTGCATGGGTTTCCTCTGGGTGTCCCAGCTTCCTCCCGCTGTCGAAAGTTGATTGGCCATGCTAAAATTGCCACTTAGCATCCTGAGATGTGTAAACTAGAGGGATTAGTGGGTAAATATGTAGGGATATGGGGGAAGAGCTTGAGTGGGATTATCATCAGTGCAGACTGGATGGGCCAAATGGCCTCCTTTTGCACTGTAGGGATTCTATGATTCTATACCATGCTTCCAATAATTGCACCAGTTGCATGTCTGCTGCTCTTTGGCATTTTCTCCTTTCTCTGACTTCAGACTGTGAGCTCCATATAGCCTCTGGACTCATGTCAAAGAAGGAAAAAAAATTACAGGATAGGAACAGGGCCTTCGGCCCTTCAAGCCTGCACTGACCATGCTGCCCAGCTGAACTAAAACCCCCTATGCTTCCAGGGAACATATCCTTCCATCCCCATCCTATTTATGTATTTGTCTAGACGTTCCTTTAAAGTCACTATTGTATTTGCTTCCACTATCTCCCTTGGCAACAAGTTCCAGGCACCATCACCCTCTTGTAAAATATTTGCCTCATACACTTCCTTTAAACCTTGCCCCTCACACCTTAAATCTATGCTCTCCAGTAATTGAATTTTCACCCTAGGAAAAAGCTTTTGACTATCCATTCTGCCCCTCATAATCTTGTAGACTTCCATTGTTCCAGTGAGAATAAAGCAAATTTCTCCAATCTCTCCTCATAGCTAAAGTCCTCCATACCAAGCAACATCCTGGTAATTATTTTCTGTACTCTCCAAAGCCTCCACATCCTCCTGGTAGTGTGTCCATCAGAATTAAACACTATATTCCAAGTGTAGCCTAACTAAGGTTCCATAAAGCTGAAACATGACTTGCCAATTTTTAAACTCAGTGCCCCGGCTGATGAAGGCAAGCATGCCATATGCCTTCTTGGCTACCTTCTTCACCAGATAAAGAATCTTGTGAACTGCAACAACAATATTTTCTCCCTCAATGTCAACAAAACAAAGGAGATTGTCATCAACTTCAGGAAGTGTAAAGAAGAACATGCGCCTATCTACATCAACGGGGATAAAGTAGAAAGGGTTGAGAGCTTCAAGTTTTTAGGTGTTCAGATCACTAACAACCTGCCCTGGTTCCCTCCATATCAACACTATAGTTAAGAAAGCCCACCAACTCTTCTATTGTCTCAGAAGATTAAGGAAATTTGGCATGTCAGCTATGACTCACCAACTTTTACAGATGCACCATAGAAAGCATTCTTTCTGGTTGTATCACAGCTTGGTATGGCTTCTGCTCTGCCCAAGACTGCAAGGAACTACAAAAAGTTGTGAATGTAGCCCAGTCCATCAGGCAAACTAGCCTCCCATCCATTGACTCTGTCTACAGATCCCACTGGCTCAGCAAAGCAGTCAGCATAATTAAAGATCCCAGACATTCATTCTTCACCTTCTTCTTTCGGGAAAAAGATACAAAAATCTGAGATCACATACCAACCGACTCAAGAACAGCTTCTTCTCTGATGTCAGACTTTTGAATGGACTTATCTTGCATCAGGTTGATCTTTCTCTAGCTATGATTATAACACTATAGAACATAGAACATAGAACAATACAGCACAGAACAGGCCCTTCGGCCTTCGATGTTGTGCCGACCAAAATAAAAAGCAATGCCCCTCCAAACTAAACCATTCACTAAACTATATTCTGCACTCTCTCATTTTCTTCTCTATGAATGGTATGCTTTGTCATACAGCACACAAGAAATAATGCTTAGAATTTAGAATCCCTACAGTACATAAAGAGGCCATTCAGCCCATCAAGTTTGCACTGACCACAATCCCACCTAGGCCCTACCCCCATATCGCTACATATTTACTCAATAATCCCTCTAACCCATACATCTCAGGACACTAAGGGCAATTTTAGCACGGCCAATCAACCTAACCCACATTTTTGGACTTTTCACAGTACATTAAAACATGTGGCAATAATAAATCAGTATACCTGTACACCCAGATCTCTCTGTCTATCAGTACTCTTAAGGATTCTACCATTTACTGTATATTTCCTCTCTGTATTAGATTTTACATTTGTCGGATTAAACTCCAACTTCCATCTCTCTGCCCACGTTTCCAGATGATCCTGCTGTATCCTCTGATGATCATCATTGCTATCTACAAATCCACCAACCTTTCTGTCGTCCACAATCTTACTATCAAACCAGTTACATTTTCCTCCAAATCATTTATATATATTACAACTTAAGATTCCCTTCTATATTTGCAACAACAATGTCTGCACCCTCTGACCCCAGTTTGCCAGGTCCTGAACTAAAACAAGCATGTTAACATAGTTCTCATTTCCAAAAAGGACCAAGGACAACAGTGACCCTCCCAAACCACAATAGGCCCTAATTCTGAATGCAGGTGTGAACCATTTCAGAATGTGCCACTTTAGCAAACCCCCATCCTGTATTCTGGAGTCTGCATGCATCCCCTTCCATCAGACAATGTGATATCCCTTTGACCCTTTTGTTTGTCAGTGTTTCTCCCAGACTTGGTCATGGAGTCATACAGTGCAGAAAGGCCCTTCGCCCCATTTACTCTGCACTGACAATATGAGGTAATGCACTTTGGCAGGAACAATAAATGTGTAGAGTATAGGGCTAATGGTAGGGCTCTTAATAGTGTTGAGGAACAGAAGGCTCTTGGGGTATGTGTCAATAGATCCCTGAAAGTAGGCAGTCAAGTGGATAAAGTTGTTAAGAAGGCATATTGAGTCTTAGCTTTTATTGGTAGGGGGATTGAATTTAGGAGCCGCAGCATCATGTTGCAACTGTACAAAACTCTAGTGCGCCGCACTTGGAGTATTGTGTGCAGTTCTGGTCCCCACATTATAAGAAAGATGTGGAGGCATTGGAGAGGGTACAGAGGAGGTTTACCAGGATGTTGCCTGGTATGGGGGGCAGGTCCTATGAAGAGAGGTTGAAGGATTTGAGGTTGTTTTCGTTAGAAAGGAGGCGGCTAAGAAGGGATCTTATTGAAGCATATAAGATGATTAGAGGTTTAGATAGGGTGGACAGTGATAGCCTTTTTCCTAGGATGGAGAAAGCTAGCACGAGGGGACACAGCTTTAAATTAAGGGGTATGAGTTATAGACGGATATCAGAGGTAGGTTCTTTACTCAAAGAGTGATTAGGGAGTGGAATGCCCTGCCTGCAGCTGTTGTAGATGCGCCAAGTTTGGTGGCGTTTAAGAGGTTAGTTGATAAGTATATGGAAGAGAAGGGAATGGTTTAGTTTTGGAGGGGCATTGCTTTTTATTTTGGTCGGCACAACATCGAAGGCCGAAGGGCCTGTTCTGTGCTGTAATGTTCTATGTTCTATATCTACCACTAAATGTACAACAATCCCATTTTTCTGCACTCATCTCATATTGTTGAAAGTTATGATATATTTCAAAGTTGTAAACTTTCCAAGGCAGTGCATTCCAAATCCTCACCATCCTCAGTGAAAATCTGTTTCTCAATCCCCTCTGAGTCTCGGGGTGCAGCATCCCTATGCTTTGTTTTCTCTCTTGTTGTTTGTCATCCTCATCCACTTCCTTGCCCCCCTGCCTGCCATCAGGGCCACTAGTGCACTCCCCGCCCCAGTATTTGCACATTAATCCTCTTTGCCTGCCCGACCTTGTACCCCATGCCCAATTTAATTTCGATCTGCTGAAGTTGGGGGTTGGTATGAGTCCCACAGCACAGATAATAGAATCTGACAGCCCCCCCGGACTACACCACCCCCAACATTGTGCTGATCCGAATGGGTTAAGTGGATGGGTGTGTGTGTCCAGCAGAATATGGCTGACCATAAGACTAACTCGGCATAGAGCTGCAAGGTGGGAACTGCTCAGCACAACAGGAACATTGCAGCATTGTGGCAGATAGGTTACAAATATGTTGCAATCACCTCAAAATTAGGAGCAAATTTTTCATTTTGTCAAGTCAGATATTGTCAGTGTTGAGACTGTACTGAAACAGCTTATCTACAGGTGCACAAATTCTAATTCTGGAACACAAATCTTTATTATTACCACACTGTCAGGGCTCATAGATAGGGCTCTGTCCAATGTGATCAGCCATTTCTTGGATATCATGTGAAGTGGACTGGCTGCTGTGATGCTGGTGATTTCAGGAGAAGATTGAACTGAATCATCCACTTGGCACTTCTAGCTGAAAATGGTTGCAAATGCGGTCATTTTGTTTTTTGGCTCCCTCACCATTGAGGGTTTGAATGTTTTTGGAAATTCCTCTTGTTCATTAATTTTCCACACAACGATTCATGGCTGGATGGGGCAGAATTGCAGAGTTTGGGTCTGACTGTTAGTTTTAGGATCACCTACCTGTGTCCAAGACATGCTGCTTGCATGCATGTAATCCTGTATTGTAACTTCAACAGATTGCTTCATGTTGCTCCTGACACGCTGTACTGCACTTTTTATTGAACCAGAGTTGATCCCCAGCGTGATGGCAATGATAGATATGACACCTAAAACCTACAAAGTATTCCAACTGAGGTCTAACTCAAATTCAGCACATTCTCCTTGTTCTCTTTGCTCTTATTAATAAAACCTAGGATACTATTTGCTTTTTAACTGCTCTCTCAATCTGTCCTATCACCTTTAATGAATTATGCATATATAAAGCCAGGTACCTCTGTTCTTGAACACCCTTAGAGTCGTACCCTCTATTTTGTATTGTTCCTCCATGTTCTTAATACCAGAATGTATCACCTCACATTTCTCATGTTGAACTTCATCTGCATCTATCCATCTATTCCACCAACTTGTCTGTGTCTTTTTTAAGTTCTGCACTATCCTCACATTTTACAATATGTCCTTCAGAACTTGGCCAGTTCAAATTCATCAACTGAGGAACGATGGTTGATAGTAATACACAGATGGTTTTCTTGCCCATATTTAACCTGCTGTGAAGTCATGGGGTCCAGAGTCGAGGGTGAAGACAATGAGGATCACTCTCCACCGACTGTATGTTGCCATTGGAACAGGATACACTCAGACATGATGGAATGCAGTGCTGTCAACTGTTAGTTCAGTAACATAATTACTGTACTACCATAGCAGCCAACAGATTGCAACTATCAAACTGGTAATAATGAGAGTGTTTAATCAGAGTCTGATTACCACAAATGTTTTCTAATCTTTCACATTTGACCCCAGGTGGCCTTGTCGGACAGCGATTGTCTGAGCACCCAGATATTCGCAAACTGGGGTTCACAGGATCCACCCCAATTGGAAAAGAGATCATGAAAACGTACGTACAAAATCTATTTTGGCATGTTCTACAGGGACAATGTCAAACCCTGCCTCACTTTTTCCAAAACATGTAGGAGCCAGAAGAACGAAGAATGGATTGTATCGGGATTGTAGAGTAGAGAATGACTCTGTATTGGGTATTTGTTTGGCAATCTATACCAGCTGTGTGAGCTTCTTCTTCCTAGCAGATTTCTAGCCAATCCATACAGATTTAGTGTTTGGATACTTCAATATTGGAGATTTTACACTCAAGCAATCTTCACTCTCAACTGCATGGCATGCAACCCAAACATTCCTGTGTAAAAAACTGCACACAAATTGGCAAGTGCCCAGCCATATGCTGAAAAACTCCACGCGCACCCATACAGACATACTGCTGACCTGCAGGGAACTTTCTTAATTCACACACACTGTCGATTAAAAGGCTAATCCATTATTCTGAAACAGTGAAAAATATCCATATCCAATTCTGAGTTTTGCAAGCATGAGCTGGATTTAGTACGTTGGTAGCTTATCGTTGTGAGCAGCTGAAGGTTCTTGCAGTTTGATACGATCCGTAAGTATGAAAGCTGTATTTCCTAAAGACTGGCAGTTATAACAAACAGCATGTCTCTTTGGCTATTTGCAACAGGCAAGGTACCAACTATACTCAACCTGTCCCATGCTTGTAAAATACAAAATAGTGTCCAACATTAAATGTGATTCTTTAATTGAACAATGTAGTAAATCATTTTCAGTATGATAGGAATTATGCTGGCAATAAATTGAAGATTACAAGTCAGGCTTGCAGTGCAGTGTAGACATGCATGCTAGAAGCTATTTAGAACCCTGTCTGCAAATAGAAAGAATATGTACAAACATTGCACCTATTTCAACTAAACAAAATGACAGCCATTTTCTGGCACATTCCCCTTGACCAATCAGAGTTAACCTGCCTGGTTTGAATTTAAGCAGTTTGGCACTTAACTGTTAGCCTGTTAACTGCTGCAATTTCCATTGGCAACCAGAGTCCATTTACCAATCAATCATCATTCTCTTGAAGTATGGATGGCAGGGTGGCACAGTGGTTGACAATGCTGCCTCACAGCGCCAAGTTCAGTTCTGGCTTCGTGTGACTATGTGGAGTTTGCAGTTCTCCCTGTGTCTGCATGGATTTACTCTGGTTTCCTCTCACAGTTCAAAGTTGGATTGGCCATGCTAAATTGTCCCTTAGTGTCCCAAGATGTGTAGGTTAGGAGTAAAAATACCATATTGGAAATGGGCAAGGTGCTCTGTCAGAGAGTCGGGTGCAAGCTCGATTCTAGGATTTTATGATTCTAGACATTTTTTGTTGCCTTTAAGTTTGGTATTTTTGTGAACTGTCCTGATTAAAGTTTGTTAATGTGAATGTTTTTTCAGCAATACTGAACTTTTGTAAAATCTTTTGGAGAATTAAATCAATGCATCGCTCATGGTGCCACCATTATGCATGACTTTTTGGTTGCTGGGTAAAACCAATAAATCACTGTAGTACTGCATCTTTGTGAAGGAAAAATCTGTAAATATGAGACAGAATGATGAAGATGCAAATGAAGAGAATTTCAGAGCAGAATGAGAAAAATGAAATGAACAGCTAAGGCATCTTGTCAATTGAATAACTCAGAATACTGAAAAGATGGAGAATAGTCTCTTTTTTGTGTTTCCATGGGCGGATAGATAAGTCTTCAGTCTTAGAAAAGAAGAAACAGTAATCTGGGTCACAGGAGCAGGAGATGCAGCTCAAGAAGATTGGTGGTTGGTGAGGATACTACAGAGAATTGGAAAATTTCCTTAGGGAAGGGAAATTGGCAGAGAATTACAAGTTTAGAACTAAGGCAACTCTCTCAGAGACTCAGTCATAGAACATAGAACATAGAACAATACAGCACAGAACAGGCCCTTCGGCCTTCGATGTTGTGCCGACCAAAATAAAAAGCAATGCCCCTCCAAACTAAACCGTTCCCTTCTCTTCCATATACTTATCAACTAACCTCTTAAACGCCACCAAACTTGGCGCATCTACAACAGCTGCAGGCAGGGCATTCCACTCCCTAATCACTCTTTGAGTAAAGAACCTCCCTCTGATATCCGTCCTATAACTCATACCCCTTAATTTAAAGCTGTTTCCCCTCGTGCTAGCTTTCTCCATCCTAGGAAAAAGGCTATCACTGTCCACCCTATCTAAACCTCTAATCATCTTATATGCTTCAATTAGATCCCCTCTTAGCCGCCTCCTTTCTAACGAAAACAACCTCAAATCCTTCAACCTCTCGTCATAGGACCTGCCCTCCATACCAGGCAACATCCTGGTAAACCTCCTCTGTACCCTCTCCAATGCCTCCACATCTTTCTTATAATGTGGGGACCAGAACTGCACACAATACTCCAAGTGCGGCCGCACTAGATTTTTGTACAGTTGCAACATGATGCTGCGGCTCCTAAATTCAATCCCCCTACCAATACAAGCTAAGACTCCATATGCCTTCTTAACAACTTTATCCACTTGACTGCCTACTTTCAGGGATCTATTGACACATACACCAAGATCCTTCTGTTCCTCAACACTATTAAGAGCCATACCATTAGCCCTATACTCTACACATTTATTGTTCCTGCCAAAGTGCATTACCTCACACTTTTCCACATTAAACTCCATTTGCCACCTCTCGGCCCAGCTCTGCAACTTGTCCCAGTCACTCTGTAAACTATAACACCCCTCTTCACTATCTACCACTCCACCGACTTTAGTGTCATCTGCAAATTTACTAATCCATCCCTCAATACCATCATCCAGATCATTTATAAAAATTACAAACAGCAGGGGCCCCAAAACAGACCCCTGAGGCACACCACTCGTCACCGACCTCCACGATGAATATCTCCCATCAACCACCACCCTCTGTCTTCTATCTGCCAGCCAATTCCTAATCCAATTAGCTACATCACCCTCTATTCCACACATCTGCATTTTCTGCAGAAGTCTTCCATGGGCCACCTTATCAAACGCCTTACTAAAGTCCATATATACCACATCAACCGCCTTACCCCCATCCACCTCCTTAGTCACTTTTTCAAAAAACTCAATGAGGTTAGTAAGGCAGGACCTACCCTTCACAAAACCATGCTGACTATCCCCAATCAATTCATTTCTCTCTAAATAACTATAAATCCTATCCCTAATAATTCTCTCCAATACTGTGCCCACAACAGAAGTAAGACTCACTGGCCTATAATTCCCTGGAAGGTCTCTCTTCCCCTTCTTGAACAATGGGACCACATTCGCTATCCTCCAGTCCTCCGGAACCACACCCGTAACCAACGATGACCTGAAGATCAGAGCCAGAGGCTCTGCAATCTCCTCTCTTGCCTCCCCGAGAATCCTAGGGTAAATCCCGTCCGGCCCAGGGGACTTATCCAACTTCAAACCCTCGAGAATTTCTAACACATCCTCCCTATCTACTACAATACTTCACAATTTGCAACCCTGTACCTCAGTGCTCTCCACAGCTACATTTCCAGCACTCTGCGTGAATACCGAAGAGAAATATTTATTCAGTGCCTCACCAATCTCTTCAGGCTCCACGCACAACTTCCCACTGCTGTCTATGACTGGCCCTAATCTTGCCCTAACCAATCTGCTATTCTTAACATATCGAAAGAAAGCTTTAGGATTCTCCTTAATCCTATCAGCCAACATCTTCTCGTGTCCCCTCTTAGCTCTCCTCAATTCACTTTTTACCTCCTTCCTGGCTAATCTATAGCTATCCCTTGCACTATCTGAGCCTTCAAGCCTCATCCTGACATAAGCCTCCTTTTTCTTCTTAACCAGCAAATCAACTTTTTTCGTACACCAAGGCTCTCTTACTCGTCCATTTCCTCCCTGCCTTACAGGGACATACTTATCAAGGACTCGCAGCATCTTAATAAAAAGTCATCTTAATAAAAAGCAGGTTCACAGTATTCTAGGGTATACTGATAATTATATATGCTAATTCACCAGCAAGAGTGGAACATGTGGGGATAAAACCCATTTAAGAATTTATATTTTTGTTACTAAACAGCTGCACCTCTGACATTGAGAGAAACATTGATACAAATAAATAGTTTGATTCTTACAATGCAGAAAGCATCAACTTTCCATCATCAATAAATATTCAGTGATAATTTGTGCAAGTAATGCTGTACGTTTACTATGACAGCAATTATACACACACCTCTGACACAGCTTCACTTCTTATTAGTATGGCTGGGATTTAAACAAGGATTTGCTTTGACATGAGATTAGCTCCTATAGAAGTAGAAGTTGAGAATGTTAAATAGATATGAATGACTGATGATAACTGAGCTTTAAATTTCTGTTTAACAGCTGTGCTGTGAGTAATCTGAAAAAGGTCTCTTTGGAACTGGGTGGGAAATCACCGCTTATCATCTTTAATGACTGTGATCTTGACAAAGCTGTTAGAATGGTGAGTGCAGCCTGAGACATCCCAATCCTTCTAACTCTATAAGAACTGGTCCCAGTTCTTGTCCCTCCACATTCCCTCCCTGGCGCAGCATTAAATCCTTTTAAATCCTTATTCTTTGCTCCTCTCCAGGGTATGGGAGCTGTATATTTCAATAAGGGGGAGAATTGCATTGCTGCTGGCCGTTTGTTTGTCGAAGAGACTGTCCATGATGAATTTGTTCGGAAAGTGGTAAGTAACTGCAAAGTCCTTCTTTAGTGTCCTACAGCCTTAAAAGGAAAAACACACAATATTTGTGTACATTTGTCCGATGTTTACTTCCCATGCTACTTTCAGGTTGAGGAGATTAAAAAGATGAAAATTGGTGATCCTTTGAACAGATCAACAGATCATGGACCACAAAACCATAAAGCTCATCTGGAAAAGCTGCTTGAATATTGTGAAATCGGAGTGAAGGAAGGAGCAACACTAGTACATGGGGGAAAATCCGTTTTACAACCTGGTATGAAGTCCTTCACTTCATAGAAGTAGATCAAAAAAGCAACTCAAATTCCATGTGGTTCAGTTGAAAAATCTTTAGTGTTTTTATTTTCACATTCACTTCAAATTACATTAAAGGCACCAACAGAAAGTGATATTGGAAAGACTGAAGGATTATAAGGTGATAGAATGCAACAAAGCAGAGGATGTGTACTGCTATAGGAGCAGGATTTAACCAATTAGCTACTGTTCAGTGAGATCATGGCTGATCTTCATCCTAACTTTGTATACAGGCCTTCATCACATATCACTATGGATAACAAAAATCAATCGATCTTGGACTATTGATCCAGCATCAAATGTCATTTATGGAAGAAAATTCAAAACTTTGACTACCCTTTGTTTGTAGAAGTGTTTCTTAATTTCACCCCTGAAAGGTCTGCCTCTAATATTTAGATGGTGTCCCTTAGCCCTTGGAAATACTAACTCTGTATTGACACCAGTTGTCCTCTCATATCTTAAAAACTTCAATCAAATCTAACCTTCTAAATTTCAGAGAATACACCCTTAGTTTATTTGATCTCTATTTGTAGTTCGACCATTGAAATCCAGCTATCATTCTAGTAAAGCTACTCTATTCCATGGCCAATATATTCTTCCTATGCTGTTGTGCCCAGAATATAATAAATGGTCTAAAGCAGGCTTTACATACCTGAAACATGACCTGCTACCCCATTATTTCAATTTAAAGAATCATTCATTCTAGAAAGAGGCCATTTGGCCCAATGAGCCTGCACCAACTCTCTGACATTATTTTACCCAGGCCCTCACTGCCGCCCTATTGCTATAATTCCACACATTCCTTTCCAGACAAAGGCCATAATCCCATTAGCCAATGGTAATTTTCTATATCTGTTCATTCCATTTTAATGATTTGTTACCTGAACCCCAAGTCTTTTTGGACTTCCCCTGTTTCTAACTTGGCCCCATTTAGAAAATACATCGTAAGTCACTTGCCAAGTTTTGCCTCTTCACTTAATTAACCAATACCTTTTTGTAATTTCATGCTTTAATCTACACAGATTAAAATTACTTATCTTTGGTGATAGTTAATAATGGGGGTGAGTGTTGGTTATGGGGTTTAGTGCTAGAAATAGAATGTAGAACACTACAGCACAAATAGGCTCTTTGGCCCACAAGTTGTGCCGATCATATCAGTACCTACTAGGCCATACAACTATCTGTAACTCCCAATCCCATTTAATCCCATGTCTCATCCAGAAGTCTCTTAAAAGACCCCAGCAAGTTTGCTTCTACCACCACTGATGGCAGCCGATTCCATTCAGTGACCACCCTCTGAGTGAAAATCTTACCCCTAACATCCCCTCTGTACTTGCCCCCCAGCAGCTTAAACCTGTGTCCTCTCGTAGCGACCATTTCAGCCCTGGGAAATAGCCTCCGAGAATCCACCCTATCTATTCCTCTCAACATCTTATAAACCTCTATCAGGTCGCCTCTCAACCTTTGTCTCTCCAGGGAGAAGAGACCTAGCTCCCTCAACCTATCTTCGTAAGGCATGCCCCTCAATCTAGGCAACATCCCTGTAAATCTCCTCTGCACCCTCTCAATAGCTTCCACATCCTTCCTATAGTGAGGCGACCAGAACTGCACACAGTATTCCAAGTGAGATCTGACAAGGGTCTTATAAAATTGCAGCATTACCTGCCGACTCCTAAACTCAATTCCTCGATTAATGAAGGCCAGTACACCATATGCCTTCTTGACCACATCCTCCACTTGCGGGGCCGATTTAAGAGTCCTATGGACCCAGACCCCAAGATCCTTCTGTTCCTCAACACTGCCAAGACTCCTATCCCGAATATTTTACTCCTTCATCCCATTGGTCCTGCCAGAATGGATCACTTCACATTTGTCTGCGTTGAAGTCCATCTGTCACTTCTCCGCCCAGTCTTGCACCTTATCTATGTCTCGCTGCAACTTGTGACATCCCTCCAGACTATCCACAACACCACCAACCTTTGTATCGTCAGCAAACTTGCTAACCCATTTGTCCACTTCCTCATCCAGGTCATTTATGAAAATGGCAAACAGCAACGGTCCTAGAACAGATCCCTGGGACACTCCACTGGTGACTGACCTCCATGCAGAAGAAGACCCATCCACAACCACTCTCTGCCATCTGCAGGCAAACCAGTTCTGGATCCACAAGGCCAAAGCCCCTTGGATCCCATGCTCTCTCACCTTCTCAAGAAGTCTTGCATGGGGGACGTTATCAAACGCCTTGCTGAAGTCCATGTAAACCATATCCACTGCTCTTCTTTCGTCAATGTGTTCAGTCACATTTTCAAAGAACTTAACTAGGCTCGTAAGGCACAATCTGCCCTTAACAAAGCTGTGTTGACTATTTCTGATCATATTGAACTTCTCTAAATACTCATTAATACTGTCCCTCAGAATCCTCTCCATCAACTTACCAACCACTGAGATCAGACTCACTGGTTGGTAATTCCTTGGGCTATCCCCGTTCCCTTTCTTGAAGTGCTATTTAATAATTTGGTGTTGTATTGCTTAATGGGGTTTAGGGTTGGTTAATAATGAGGGATTATGTTGGTTAATGGGTTTGTTTTTAATGAATCAGCACTTTAAATGTTTTCACTTTTTGAATTAAAAATCCAAATTTTGGCAACTTCCATCAATGGGCAGTTAATAGATTGGGAACACTAATTTGTGATTTTAATTTTAACACTAATCTGTTGTGGGCAAAGTATTGGAGAGAATTATTAGGGATAGGATTTATAGTTATTTAGAGAGAAATGAATTGATTGGGGATAGTCAGCATGGTTTTGTGAAGGGTAGGTCGTGCCTTACTAACCTCATTGAGTTTTTTGAAAAAGTGACTAAAGAGGTGGATGGGGGTAAGGCGGTTGATGTGGTATATATGGACTTTAGTAAGGCGTTTGATAAGGTGGCCCATGGAAGACTTCTGCAGAAAATGCAGATGTATGGGATAGAGGGTGATTTAGCTAATTGGGTTAGGAATTGGCTAGCAGATAGAAGACAGAGGGTGGTGGTTGATGGGAGATATTCATCGTGGAGTTCGGTGACAAGTGGTGTACCTCAGGGGTCTGTTTTGGGGCCCCTGCTGTTTGTAATTTTTATAAATGATCTGGATGAGGGTATTGAAGGATGGATTAGTAAATTTGCAGATGACACTAAAGTCGGTGGAGTGGTAGATAGTGAAGAGGGGTGTTATAGTTTGCAGAGGGACTTGGACAAGTTGCAGAGCTGGGCCGAGAGGTGGCAAATGGAGTTTAATGTGGAAAAGTGTGAGGTAATGCACTTTGGCAGGAATAATAAATGTGTAGAGTATAGGGCTAATGGTAGGATTCTTAATAGTGTTGATGAACAGAGGGATCTTGGTGTGTATGTGCATAGATCCCTGAAAGTAGGCAGTCAAGTCGATAAGGTTGTTAAGAAGGCATATGGAGTCTTAGCTTTTATTGGTAGGGGGATTGAATTTCGGAGCCGCAACGTCATGTTGCAACTGTACAAAACTCTAGTGCGGCCGCACTTGGAGTATTGTGTGCAGTTCTGGTCCCCACATTATAAGAAAGATGTGGAGGCATTGGAGAGGGTACAGAGGAGGTTTACCAGGATGTTGCCTGGTATGGAGGGCAGGTCTTATGAAGAGAGGCTGAGGGATTTGAGGTTGTTTTCGTTAGAAAGGAGGCGGCTAAGAGGGGACCTAATCGAAACATATAAGATGATTAGAGGTTTAGATAGGGTGAACAGTGATAGCCTTTTTCCTAGGATGGAGAAAGCTAGCACGAGGGGACACAGCTTTAAATTAAGGGGTGATAGTTATAGGACGGATATCAGAGGTAGGTTCTTTACCCAAAGGGTGGTTCGGGAGTGGAATGCCCTGCCTGCAGCAGTTGTAGATGCGCCAAGTTTGGTGGCGTTTAAGAGGTTAGTTGATAAGTATATGGAAGAGAAGGGAATGGTTTAGTTTGGAGGGGCATTGCTTTTTATATTGGTCGGAGCAACATCGAAGGCCGAAGTGCCTGTTCTGTGCTGTAATGTTCTATGTTCTATGTTCTATGTTCTAAAAGGACATGAGTTCAGGTACAATCTCTATCGTGTGGCCAACTCAGCGTTGGCTCAGTGTCCTTCACTCCATCTCCAATTGTTTATTTTTGCTTTAGGTTTCTTTATGGAGCCAACAGTTTTTACTGATGTGGAGGATGACATGTACATTGCTAAGGAGGAATCTTTTGGACCAGTGATGGTCATTTCTAAATTCAAAGATGGGTGAGTTGAAGCTGAAATGGAGCTCCTGACCTGCTGACTGGGTAGGGAGAGATTATAGTCAGTACTGTACAAAAAAACAAATGATTTTTTAATATAATGGTACTGACACAACACAGTCTACCATATGTTCTGCTATTTTTTTCATGGGCTGTGCTGTGACTGATGAGGAAGGGAAGACTGTGGAATGATGTGTGTCCAAAACAGAAACATGACCTATAAGAATTTAAATAAGATTTCTTTGCGTATTAACATATGTTGTTTAATAGTTCCCGATCTAGGCTCATGGAACGACACAGGAAAGAAAGGCCATGCAACCCACATGGCTTTTTGAAGGAGCTCCAGTGTCTCCTACCGCTCAACTCTTTCTCTGTAGCCTTTGAATATTCACCTAATTCCCTCTGGAAAGTTATTACTGAATCTTTTTCACATTCTCTCAGGCAGAGTATGCCAGATCAGAAGAACTCGCGCTGTCATTTTCTTTTGTTCCTGGTTTTGTTTGTTAAATCAGCTGCGTCTGGTTCTGGCACTGGATCATGCTTCTACTTACTTTTCAATCTCTCCCTCAATCTTCCCTGCTTTAAAAATAGCAATTTTGTTTTTTCCAGTTCCCCACAGTTCCGAAGACCCTCATCTTGGAACCATTCTATTAAATCTCTTCTGTACTCCCTCCAAAGTCTTACAATCCAAATTGGGAAAGAATTAAATGCAATACTCCTCATAGGGCTAACCAGTGTGTAAAGCTTTAGAAAACTCCTTGGCTTTGTAATCCATGCTTCTATTTGTAAAGCTAATGTCATTTTGACAGCCTTCGCAATCTGTCTTTAATCTTCAATGCCTCTACTCATTCTTTTGCTAAAATTAATAATTTCACTCTGTTGTAAAATTATCCCTATTCTGTGCCTGCCCATTTCTATGTTCTCCCCAGATTTCTTACCATCCTCCTCACTAATTATGCCATTTAAATTTTTTTGCTATCTGTTAAAATTATGCTTTGAAAACCCAAGTCCTGCCAATAGCTTGTAACGAGAATAGCTGTGGATCCTGAATATAATTTTCTATGAGCACAAGTAGGCCATTCAGCCTCTCAAGCTTGCAAAGTCATTCAGTGCAATCATGGTCTTAACTCCACCTTCCTGCTTGCCCCTTGTTGATGAGTCCACCCGGCTAGGGTGATTTTTCCCCTTTTGAGCCCACCATCAACTTTTCAAATTGCTCCTCCTTATTCTGTCTAATTTCTATACTATCTTTTTGTTTATTGTTACAGTAACAGCATCCACAAGTTTATCTTCTTAGTCTCTTTTACTCTTCTCATTTATAAAAACAAATCCATTTTCATACATCCTTTTGACGCTGACATGTTCTCTTCCAGTTCTTTCCTGTAATTTTTGGCATTCCATTTCATTCTGCCATTTAATGCAAGCTTTAGTTTTTGGTTTATTTTAATCTCCATAACTTTGATTATCCAGGGAGCTTAAGTTTTGGGTGCACATCCTCTTCCCCTTGTGAGAATGTCTCTAGCTTGTACACATCTCCTCCTTTATTGCCTACTTCAATACAGAGACTTAGTTTTCAAATGTTGTTGTGTACAGGCTACATTCAGGATATTTTTGGAGAGAATCTGCATCTGTGTCAGTGAATAAACTTTGAATGACTCTGTATCATAACTCAAATAGAATTTCAAATCCTGTTCACCATCTACAAGGCACAAGTCAGGAGTCCGGTGGAATACTCTTCACTTGCCTGCATTAGTGCAGCTCCAACAACACTCAAAAGCTCAACACCATCCAGGGCAAAGCAATCTGCTTACCATTCACAATCCATTTGCCAACTTAAAAGAAAACATACTCTGTCTCCACCAGTGACACACAGCAGCAGTTGTGTGCACAATCTTCAAAATGCATTGCAACAACTCACCAAGACTCCCTTGACTGCATTTTGACTAGAAGGACAAGGGCAAGAGGTAGAAACACCATCTCCTTCAATTGCCTCATTGTCACTGGGTCAAAATCCTCAAACTTCCCCCCAAAACAGCACTGTAAGTGTACCTGTAGCAGTTCAAAAAGGTGGCTCACCACCAGCTTCTCAGGGCAATCATAGAACATTACAGCGCAGAACAGCCCTTCGGCCCTCGATGTTGTGCCGACCAATTAGGAACAAGCAGTGACCCTCTAACCTAAACCATTCCCTTTTCATCCATAAACTTATCTACTAACCTCTTAAACACCACCAAACTTGGCGCATCTACAACTGACACCGGCAAGGCATTCCGTATCCTTACCACCCTCTGGGTAAAGAACCTACCTCTGGACATCTGTCCTAAAACCACCACCCCTTAATTTAAAGCTATGTCCCCTCGTGCTAGCTTTCTCCATCCTAGGAAAAAGGCTATCACTGTCCACTCTATCTAAACCTCTAATCATCTTATATGTTTCAATAAGGTCTCCTCTTAGCCGCCTTCTTTCTAACGAAAACAACCTCAAATCCCTCAGCCTCTCCTCATAAGACCTGCCTTCTATACCAGGCAACATCCTGGTAAACCTCCTCTGTATCCTCTCCAATGCCTCCACATTTTTCTTATAATGCGGGGACCAGAACTGTACACAATACTCCAAGTGCGGCCGCACTAGAGTTTTGTACAGTTGCAAAACCCATCAGGGATGGGTTTAGCCAGCGACACATGTTTTATTAAGAAATAAAAAAAATTATAATCTGGTTTTGAAGAAATAGTTAATTAGAGGTGAAATTGATGTTCCAGTGTAAAGTACTGATTTTAATCTCAATATATTCATTTGGTTTCAGAGATATTGATGGAGTATTGCAGCGGGCAAATAATACAGAGTTTGGTTTAGCTTCAGGAGTTTTTACGAAGGACATTGGGAAAGCAATGTATGTGAGCGATGGACTCGATGCTGGAACTGTTTTTATCAACACATATAATAAAACTGATGTTGCAGCTCCCTTTGGGGGCTTCAAACAGTCTGGATTTGGGAAAGATCTAGGTAAGTTTACACTTTATTCAGAAACACAGCTTACACCAAGCGTGAAGTTCACAAGAAACTGTTGCAGGATTGAATGTTTGTTGTCGGACAGCAGAAGTGTCTTCACGTTACAGCATTCACACTGTGACTGAAAGAGAGGGTTATGCTGAAGCCCAGGACTGAGTGAATGGACAGTAAGAAGTCTCATAATACCAGGTTAAAGTCCAACAAGTTTATTTGGTAGCAAGAGCTTTCAGAGCGCTGCTCCTTCATCAGGTGAGTGGAGAGTTGGATTCACAAACACTGCATATAAACAGATGGAATGCAAGTCTTAACAGGGAATTAATTCTTTACACATACTGACAATGTGAGTGGACAGAGAGTTAAGCACAGGTTAAAGAGGTGTGAATTGTCTTCAGCCAGGACAGTTAGTGTGATTTTGCAAGCCCAGGCAAGTCGGGGGGGGGGGGTGTTTACAGATAGTGTGACATGAACCCAAGATCCCGGATGAGGCCGTCCTCATGTGCAGAATTTGGCTAGCAGTATCTGTTTAGCGTTGTTGTCTTGGAGAATGCTTACCGAAGATCGGAGGCTGAATGCTCTCCACTGCTGAAGTGTTGTTCCCCGACAGGAAAGGAACACTCCTGCCTGGTGATTGCCGAGCAGTGTCCATTATCCGTTGTCGTAGCATCTGCATGATGTCGCCAATATATTATGCTTCGGGACTTTCTCTCCTGCATCGTATCAGGTAAACAACGTTGGCCAAGTTGCAAGAGGATGCCTGGTGGATCGTGTTCTCGTGTGAGATGATCCGGCACATTTTGCAGACGTTGTTGTGCAGGGTTGTATGGTGTTGTGGTCACTGTTCTCCTGAAGACTGTGTAGTTTGAGATTGTATGTTCGTTTAAGGGCGAGTAGTGGGGGGTGGTCTTGGCGAGATGTTCATCTTCGTCAATGACATGCAGAAGGTTCTCTGCTCTGGGGAAGTACTGAACGATGAAGGGTACTCTGTTGGCCATGTCCCATGTTTGCCTTGTGAGAGGTCGGTGCAGTTTTTCACTTTGGCGCCTCAGACTGTCGATTGATGAGTCAAATGCCATACTCTCTTCTTACGAGGGTGTCTTTCAGTGTCTGTAGTTATCTGTTGCATTCCTCCATATTTGAGCAGGGCAGGCTTATAGAATCATAGAACCTTACAGTGCAGAAAGAGGCCCTTTGGCCCATTGAATCTGCACCGAACATGATCCTACTCAAACCCTACCCCCATATTCGTGGCTAAGGGAATGGTGTAGGAGGGAGGGGTTCAGGTTCTTGAACAATTGGGGCTCATTCTGGGGTAGGTGGGACCTCTACAAGAGAAGGTCTACACCTGAACCAGAGGGGAACCAATATCTTGGAGGGAAAATTTGCGAAGGCTATGCAGGGGGGTTTAAACTGATTCAGAGGGGGGGAGGGATCCTGAGTAGCTCAGATGTTAAGAGGGATGAGAATAGGGGGGGTCATGGACGAGGACTCTAAACACAGCATCGTACAGGTGGAGTAGAGCATGGTTGAAATGCGTATACTTTAATGCAAGGAGTATTCGCAACAGTTTGGATCAGTACCTGGAACTTTGATGTTGTGACCATTTCAGAGACATGGATAGAGCGGGGACAGGAATGATTGTTGCAGGTTCCGGGGTTCAAATGTTTCAGTCAGAGTAGAGAGGGAGGTAGAAGGGGGGGAGGAGTGGCATCATTAGTCAAAGACTGTATCACAGTGACAGAAAGGAAGTTTGATGAGGACTTGTCTGTTGAGTTAGTATGGGCTGAGATTAGAAACAGGAGAGGAGAGGTCACCCTGTTGGGAGTCTTTTATAGACCTCCTAAAAGTTCTAGAGAGGTAGAGGAAAGGATTGCAAAGACAATCCTGGACAGGAGTGAAAGTAATAGGGTAATTGTTATGGGAGGCTCATTAGAGGGGTTGGTTTTTATACAAAGTGTTCAGGAAGGTTTTTTCACTCAGTATCTAGATAGGCCAACTAGAGGTGAGGCTACTTTGGATTTGGTGCTGGGCAATGAGCCAGACCAGGTGTTAGACTTGGAAGTAGGTGAGCATTTTGGTGACAGTGACCACAAATCGGTTACGTTCACCTTAGTGATGGAAAGGGATAGGCATGAAGCTGGGGGCAGTAGTTATAGCTGGGGGAATGGTAATTATGAGGCTATTAGAGAATTAGGGTGCATAGGTTGGACTAGGAAACTGCAGGGACATCTGAAATGTGGAGCTTATTCAAGGAACAGCTACTGCGAGTCCTTGATAAGTATGTCCCTGTCAGGCAAGGAGGAAATGGCCAAGTAAGGGAACCGTGGTGTACTAAAAAAGTTAATTCGCTGGTGAAAAGGAGAAAGGAGGCTTATGTTGGGATGAGGCTTGAAGGCTCAGTTAGTGCAATGGATAGCTTTAGATTAGCCAGGAGGGAGCTAAAGAGTGAGTTGAGAAGAGCTAAAAGGGGACACGAGAAGACTTTGGCTGATCGGATCAAGGAGAATCCTAAAGCTTTCTTTAGATATGTTAAGAATAGAAGATTGGTTAGGGCAAGATTAGGGCCAGTCAGAGACAGCAGTGGGAAGTTGTGCGTGGAGCCTGATGAGATTGGAGAGGCACTGAACAAATATTTCTCTTCGGTATTCACGCAGGGAGACGTAAATGTAGTTGTGGAGAACACTGGGATACAGGGTTGTAAACTGGAAAGTATTGAAGTAGATAAGGAGGAGGTGTTAGATATTCTTGAGGGTTTGAAAATAGATAAGTCCCCTGGGCCAGACGGGATTTACCCTAGGATTCTCTGGGAGGCAAGAGAGGCGATTGCAGAGCCTCTGGCTCTGATCTTCAGGTCGTCGTTGGTTACAGGTATAGTGCCGGAAGACTGGAGGATAGCGAATGTGGTCCCATTGTTCAAGAAGGGGAATAGAGATTTTCCTGGGAATTATAGACCAGTGAGTCTTACTTCTGTTGTGGGCAAAGTATTGGAAAGAATTATTTGGGATAGGATTTATAGTTATTTAGAGAGAAACGAATTGATTGGGGATAGTCAGCATGGTTTTGTGAAGGGTAGGTCGTGCCTTACTAACCTTATTGAGTTTTTTGAAAAAGTGACCAAAGAGGTGGATGGGGGTAAGGCAGTTGATGTGGTATATATGGACTTTAGTAAGGCGTTCGATAAGGTGGCCCATGGAAGGCTTCTGCAGAAAATGCAGATGTATGGGATTGAGGGCGATTTAGCTAATTGGATTAGGAATTGGCTAGCAGATAGAAGACAGAGGGTGGTGGTTGATGGGAGATATTCATCATGGAGTTCAGTTACAAGTGGTGTACCTCAGGGGTCTGTTTTGGGGCCCCTGCTGTTTGTAATTTTTATAAATGATCTGGATGAGGGTATTGAAGGATGGATTAGTAAATTTTGCAGATGACACTAAAGTCGGTGGAGTGGTAGATAGTGAAGAGGGGTGTTATAGTTTGCAGAGAGACTTGGACAAGTTGCAGAGCTGGGCCGAGAGGTGGCAAATGGAGTTTAATGCGGAAAAGTGTGAGGTAACTCACTTTGGCAGGAATAACAAATGTGTAGAGTATAGGGTTAATGGTAGGACTCTTAATAGTGTTGACGAACAGAGGAATCTAGGTGTATATGTGCATAGATCCCTGAAAGTTGGCAATCAAGTCGATAAGGTTGTTAAGACAGAGTCTTGGCTTTTATTGGTAGGGGAATTGAATTTCGGAGCCGCAACGTTATGTTACAACTGTACAAAACGCTGGTGCGACTGCACTTGGAGTATTGTGTACAGTTCTGGTCGCCACATAAGAAAGATGTGGAGACATTGGAGAGGGTGCAGAGGAGGTTGCCTGGTATGGAGGTCTTATGGTTGCCTGGTCTTATGAGGAGAGGCTGAGGGATTTGAGGTTGTTTTCATTAGAAAGAAGGTGGCTAAGAGGAGACCTTATTGAAACATATAAGATGATCAGAGGTTTAGATAGGGTAAACAGTGATAGCCTTTTTCCTAGGATGGAGAAAGCTAGCACGAGGGGACATAGCTTTAAATTAAAGGGTGGTAGTTATAGGACGGATGTCAGAGGTAGGTTCTTTACCCAGAGGGTGGTAAGGGTATGGAATGCCCTGCCTGCTGCAGTTGTAGATGCGCCAAGTTTGGGGGCGTTTAAGAGGTCTGTGGATAGGTTTATGGATGAAAAGGGAATGGTTTAGGTTAGAGGGTCATTGCTTTTTCTTAATTGGTCGGCGCAACATCGAGGGCCGAAGGGCCTGTTCTGCGCTGTAATGTTCTATGTTCTATATTCTTACATATTATACACACTAATGCCACTAACCTACACATCTCAAGACTCTAAGGGGCAATTTTAGCATGGCCAATCAACCTAATCCGCACATCTTTGAACTGTGGGAGGAAACCCCCACAGACACGAGGAGAATGTGCAAACTCTACACAGACAGTGGCCTAAGCATGGAATCGAACCCGGGTCTCTGGAGCTGTGAAGCAGCAGTGCTCACTATTGTGGTACCATGCTGTCCTATACGGAAGCATGGTACCACAATAGCTGGAGAAGTAGAGCGTCGTCAGCTTGCAGTACAGAAGTGCTGAAGTGACCGTCCTTGATGAAGATACGTGTGCCCAAGAATGCAACTGATTCTGGAGAGTTGTCCATGGTAAGTCTGATGGTGGATGGAATTTGTTGATGTCATCGTTTAGTTGTTTTAGTGATTCTTCACCATGAGTCCAAAAGAAGAAGACCTGTGCATGAAGATGTTAACATATTGAGGTGCCAGTTTGGTCCCCATGGCTGTTCATGTCTGGACAAAGAACTGATTGTTGAAGGTGTAAACATTGTGATCCTGGGATGAAGCGGATGAGTTGTAGAATTAAGACTGGAGATTGGCAGTTGTCAGCACTGAGGCAGGTGCAGCAATTCCATCGTCATCATGTGTTAGGTATAAGGTTATGGAAGAAAGGCCGGATTTGAGATACCGATCATGATCTAATGTAACGATAAAAAATGTTTGACAGGCTGAATAGGAAACTTCAGTTCTTGTGTTACACATAGTTAATAATCAGTTAGTTTCAGTTTTAGGGGTCCAGTTTCAATCACCATTTGGATATAATGCTTTGATTTGTATGGTTAGTTAATAGAATAGAAGCAGCAGATCATAAATGGTTGCCCAAAACTAGCTGAAGAACTGTAGTCATTCAAAACAACATCAGCTTTCTAGGACGGATGGAAAACTGGCATTCATAAGATTTTTAATGTATTAATTGATGTTATGTAATTTTATCTACAAACTTCCTATCATTGCAGGATGACTTTGTCCAGTGCTTGTGGTTTGTGTTTTCTGTCAGCATTCCACTATTTTACTTACTTTCTCTTTCTCAGAATCATTTTGGTGAGTTTCTTAATCTTTTCTTTTCAGGTGAGGAAGCTCTTCATGAATATCTCCGAACCAAAGCTTTGACTGTGGAGTATTAGATCCTGATCACAAAAATGTCTTCCCTTTCCTCTCATTAGCCATACTTTATATCCAGTATTCAGCAAAGCTACAACTCCACTATAGAAACACTATACAGTACAACTCAACCATACAGATGAACACTGATTACAATTCATGTGTACTGAGTTCCAGGATACTCACTTGCCTCTTAATGATGGCACTTGAAGAGAAGCTAAAATCATAATTGCCTTTAAATTGAGGATGCATTGACATCTCTACATGCCTCAATGTAGCTCAAATAATCACTTCTTGGTGGTTTTAAAATCTCAGCCAGAATTTTTCCTTTGCATGCAATCAGCTATTCAGGTGCAAATTATATTCAGAATTACACTCAAATATTTTATGTTCAAACTTGTTTGTATACTGGGTTCTTGGATTCGTGAAATGTGACAGTGAATTGTTATTTGATTGGAAGTTTTAAAAGAATAAAATCTAATTGACATGCAAAACTGACAGACATGAAAAGGCCAATTTGACTGCCCCACACTGTGATGACTGCTTACGTCCACCCTGGCAGTTGTGATCTCTGGGAGAAGCAAACAACAAAAAAACAGAATGGACAATAAGGAACTAAAGTACTTCTGAAAATTATTTTCCACACCCATAGGGTGATTGAGACTAATCCAGACAGAACGTGATCTCTAGGTCAGTGAGGAACCAGTGTCATTCATTCCCGATGGCAAAAAAGAGAGATCCAATCCCCAGTATATTCCAATTGTTCACCACTCTGAGGTAAAGAAGATATGCTCAGTCTGTTCCCACTTAAAAATTGTTTAAAAACCCATTAACTTAAATGTATTCATCATATATGTAAAAGTTGGTCAGTTTGAATGTGATCTCATGATTTTATTTGATAAAATTAAAGCTTTGCTGTGCATCCCAACTGATGTCAAGCACATTTCTTGTTAAATTTCTACTGATTTAATACGGGTATTTGGTAATTATAGCTTGCAGCCTTTGTTCTTGAATGTCTCACCACAAATTTTGTTCCAATGGACTTGGAGTTAAAGCCACTCATTTTAAGACCTGTGTCTGGAAGTGCATCTCTCATTTATGATCACACTCTTTAGTATGGCACAGTGGCACAGTGGTTAGCACTGTGTCTCACAGCACCAGAGACCTAGGGTGATACAGTGGTCAGCACTGTTATCTTACAGCGCCAGGGATCCTGGGTAGCACAGTGGTCATGATGTAGAGATGCCGGCGTTGGACTGGGGTAAACACAGTAAGAAATCTGGCAACACCAGGTTTAAATCCAACCGATTTATTTGATAGTAAACTCCAAGCTTTCGACCCTCTGATCTTCGGCAGGTGAATGAGGTGTTCTGATCACAAACAGCACACATAACAGCACAGACTGTTTACAGATTACTGATTAGAATGCCAATCTTTACACCTAACATGCTATTCAAGTCTTAAGACTGTAAACAGTCTGTGATTGGCACTGCTGCCTCACAGAGCCAGGGACTCATGTTCACTTCCCAGCTTGGGTGACTGTATGGAGTTTGCATATTCCGTGTTTGCATGGGTTTCTCTTGGGTGCTCCACTTTCCTTCCACAGTCCAAAGATATGTGTTAGGTTGATTGGCCATGCTAAATTGCCCTTATTGTCAGGGAAATTAGCAGGGTAAATCTGTCGGGCTGCAGGAATAAGACTTAGGTCTGTATGGACTTAATGGGCAAAATGATCTCCTTGTATACTATATAGGATTCTATGGTCATTCTATGATTCTTGATTAGAAACAGGAGAGGAGAGGTCACCCTGTTGGGAGTCTTTTATAGACCTCCTAAAAGTTCTAGAGAGGTTGAGGAAAGGATTGCAAAGTCGATTCTGGTCAGGAGTGAAAGTAATAGGGTAATTGTTATGGGGGACTTTAACTTTACTAATATTGATTGGAATAGCTATAGCTCTAGCTCGTTAGAGGGGTCAGTTTTCGTACAAAGTGTGCAGGAAGGTTTTTTGACTCAGTATGTAGATAGGCCAACTAGAGGTGAGGCTACATTGGATTTGGTGCTGGGCAATGAGCCAGACCAGGTGTTAGGCTTGGAAGTTAGTGAACATTTTGGTGATAGTGACCACAATTCGGTTACGTTCACCTTAGTGATGGATAGGGATAGGCATGAAGCTGGGGGCAGTAGTTATAGCTGGGGGAAGGGTAATTATGAGGCCATCAGGAGAGAATTAGGGTGCATAGATTGGACTAGGAAACTACAGGGACTGGGAACATCTGGAATGTGGAGCTTATTCAAGGAGCAGCTCTGCGAGTCCTTGATAAGTATGTCCCTGTCAGGCAAGGAGGAAATGGTTGAGTAAGAGAACCTTGGTGTATGAAAAAAGTTGATTTGCTGGTTAAGAGGAAGAAGGAGGCTTATGTCAGGATGAGGCTTGACGGCTCGGTTAGTGCAATGGATAACTATAGATTGGCCAGGAGGGACCTAAAGAGTGAATTGAGGAGAGCTAAGAGGGGACACGAGAAGACTTTGGCTGATAGGATTAAGGAGAATCCTAAAGCTTTCTTTAGATATGTTAAGAATAGAAGATTGGTTAGGACAAGATTAGGGCCAGTCACAGACAGCAGTGGGATGTTGTGCGTGGAGCTTGAAGAGATTGGAGAGGCACTGAATAAATATTTCTCTTCGGTATTCAAGCAGGGTGATGTAAATGTAGTTATGGAGAACACTGAGGTACAGGGTAGCAAACTGGAAAGTATTGAAGTAGATAGGGAGGATGTGCTAGATTTTCTCGAGGGTTTGAAGTTGGATAAGTCCCCTGGGCCGGACGGGATTTACCCTAGGATTCTCTGGGAGGCAAGAGAGGTGATTGCAGAGCTTCTGGCTCTGATCTTCAGGTCGTCGTTGGTTACGGGTGTGGTTCCGGAGGACTGGAGGATAGCGAATGTGGTCCCATTGTTCAAGAAGGGGAAGAGAGACCTTCCAGGGAATTATAGGGCAGTGAGTCTTACTTCTGTTGTGGGCAAAGTATTGGAGAGAATTATTAGGGATAGGATTTATAGTTGTTTAGAGAGAAATGAATTGATTGGGGATAGTCAGCATGGTTTTGTGAAGGGTAGGTCGTGCCTTACTAACCTTATTGAGTTTTTTGAAAAAGTGACAAAAGAGGTGGATGGGGGTAAGGCAGTTGATGTGGTATATATGGATTTTAGTAAGGCGTTCGATAAGGTGGCCCATGGAAGGCTTCTGCAGAAAATGCAGATGTATGGGATAGAGGGTGATTTAGCTAATTGGATTAGAAATTGGCTGGCAGATAGAAGACAGAGGGTGGTGGTTGATGGGAGATTTTCTTCGTGGAGTTCGGTGACGAGTGGTGTGCCTCAGGGGTCTGTTTTGGGGCACCTGCTGTTTGTAATTTTTATAAATGATCTGGATGAGGGTATTGAGGGATGGATTAGTAAATTTGCAGATGACACTAAAGTCGGTGGAGTGGTAGATAGTGAGGAGGGGTGTTATAGTTTGCAGAGAGACTTGGACAAGTTGCAGAGCTGGGCCGAGAGGTGGCAAATGGAGTTTAATGTGGAAAAGTGTGAGGTAATTCACTTTGGCAGGAATAACAAATGTGTAGAGTATAGGGCTAATGGTTGAACTAGTGTTGATGAACAGAGGGATCTTGGTGTATGTGTGCATAGATCCCTGAAAGTTGGCAATCAAGTCGATAAGATTGTTAAGAAGGCATACGGAGTCTTAGCTTTTATTGGTAGGGGGATTGAATTTCGGAGCCGCAACGTCATGTTGCAACTGTACAAAACTCTAGTGCGGCCGCACTTGGAGTATTTGTGCAGTTCTGGTCCCCACATTATAAGAAAGATGTGGAGGCATTGGAGAGGGTACAGAGGAGGTTTACCAGGATGTTGCCAGGTATGGAAGGCAGGTCTTATGAAGAGAGACTGAGGGATTTGAGGTTGTTTTCGTTAGAAAGAAGGCAGCTAAGAGGAGACCTTATTGAAACATATAAGATTATTAGAGGTTTAGATAGGGTGGACAGTGATAGCCTTTTTCCTAGGATGGAGAAAGCTTGCATGAGGGGACATAGCTTTAAATTAAGGGGTGGTGGTTATAGGACGGTTGTCAGAGGTAGGTTCTTTACCCAGAGGGTGGTAAGGGTATGGAATGCCCTGCCTGCATCAGTTGTAGATGCGCCAAGTTTGGTGGCGTTAAGAGGTTAGTAGATAAGTTTATGGACAAAAAGGGAATGGTTTAGGTTAGAGGGTCATTGCTTTTTCCTAATTGGTTGGCGCAACATCTGTGCTGTAATGTTCTATGTTTTATAACTCCCTAAACTGCTGCTGCAGGACCTCATCATTCTTCCTGCCTGTGTAGTTAGTACTAATACAAACCGTGATCTCTAGATGGTCACCTTCTCCTTTCAGAATGCTTTCTGTCCATTCAGAGACATTCCAAACTGTCATACCAGGGAGGCAACATACCATCCTGGAGTTTCTTTCATGTCCACAGAAACATCTATCTGTAGCACTCTTAGCTACGGTCCTCTATAACTATTGCTCTAGTCCTCTTTGTCCCTCCCTGATTAACAATAGAGCCAGTTGTGGTGCCACTGCTTTGACTGTTGTTGCTGGCAGTCTCTGATAGCCCATCTTTCCCAACAGTATCCAAAGCGGTAAAATTATTAGAGGGGATGACCACAGGGAATTTCTGCACTGACTGCCTGCCCCTTTGACAGTCACCCATCTATCTGCCTGCACCTTCAGTGTGACCATGTCTCCAAAGTTCCTTTCTATGATGCTTCCCACCTCCTCCATGCTCCGAGGTACATCCAATTGCTGCTCCAACCTAATCATGCGGTGTGCAAGGAGCTGCAATTGACTGCTCTTTGACACCAGTTCTTCCTGCTTTCCACTTCTTGGTAAATGTTGCTGGTCCATCTTCTCAGAGAATGCACAGTGAAGTCTCTTAGCCACTTCTATCACAAGGTTGGCAATTAGGGTTAACCCTTAATATGCTAATGGCAATAGCTTATTCTAATATTTAAAAAGATAAATTCAGTCTACTTGCTATGTGACATAATTTGGCATTATCTATAATTTCAGTAACAACATGACTATGGCAAAGTACCTGAATAAATCCCAAGACTCAACTGAATTAATTTATGGCTATAGTGTAAACTGGGTGATCACACTTCACCACCAGTTACACCTCTCTCCTGACTTTCTGAGAGGGATGTAACATAAGTAGCAAATCCAAAATCACTCATTTTAGCAAATGACAAAAGTCAAATTGTTCCCAGTTTTTCAATATTGAGCATCAAAAACAAAAAAACTGTCCAAAATATTTGTACTTATCATGTATGGAGTTCCTCGTTATTTCATTGTATTTATTATTTATGTACACCAGAATAGAAAACAGTTGTGATTCGATCCAATCTGAATTATTTGCAACCCCCCACTCCAACAAAATGAATAAATTACTGGATAAGATTGTTTACCTTACTGTATTATTGCCCATTCTGGTTGTGTTTCCAACCAGTCATATGTTATAGGTTTTGGACATTGAGTGAAAAGAAAGAGCTAATATTACACCTTTTATAGCTTCAGGATGTCTCAAACTACTTTGTAGCTAATGAAGTGCTTCTCCTCTTGTGATGTAGGAACTCCTTTTTTTACAGGTCAAAGCATAAATTTAAGGTTCCTCCTGAATTCATACCTTACACAATACCTAATTTAATCACAGTGACGTCAAACTGAGTTTAACATTCATATAGATCAGTGTTAAGAAGCAACAGTTTACAATTATCACAGAAGGTTGACTTACTCTAAATATTTACAATAAGGTCAGGATTGAACTTAAACTTTCCTTTCACCAGTTCCATTACCGAACATGTATGTCGTCTTCAGCTTGTACAAATGATTTCTTGCACTGATCCACCCATTTCTTATTTGGGCAAAATAAGTTTGTAAGAGATGGGGACAAACCTTCCATAATTTAATAAGTCCAAAAAAGAACGAAGTTGATTGATGTTTTGAAGTGCCGGTACCTCAGCAATGGCTTTGACTTTTGAAGGTGTTTGTGCAGTCCCTTTGTGTTTATGACATGACCGCAATATTCAGATTGGAAAAATCCACATTTGTCTTTTTGGACTGTCAGTCTGTAATCTTCTAACTCTGGAATTGGTGTCTAGGTTGTGAAGATGTTCTTTCTCCTTCTTTCCAGTAACTTAAGATATCATCTATCTAACACTGGACTCTCAATCCACTTAAAATATGAGGAAGTGGAAGGATACAAAAATTGGTGCTGTTGTGGATAGTCTGGATGTCAGAAGTTACAGCAAGATATAGGACGCAAGACTGGACAGACAAGTGGCAGATGGACTTCAATACAGATAAATGTGTAGTGGTCCATTTTGGCAGGACCAATGGGATAAAGGAGTACAATATCAAGGGTAGGAGTCTTAGCTGTGTTGTAGAGCAGAAGGATCTTGGGGTCCAGGTCCATAGGACTCTTAAATTGGCCTTGCAGGTGGAGGATGTGGTCAAAAAGGCATATGGTGTATTGGCCTTCGTTAATTGAGGGATTGAGTTTAGGAGTCGGGAGGTAATGCTGCAACTTTATAGGATCCTTGTCAGACCCCATTTGGAGTACTGTGTGCAGTTCTGGTCTCACTACAGGAAGGATGTGGAAGCTATTGAGAGGGTGCAGAGGAGATTTACAAGGATGTTGCCTGGATTGGGAAGCATGCCGTATGAAGATAGGTTGAGGGAGCTAGGTCTCTTCTCCTGGAGAGGTGAAGGTTGAGAGGCGACCTGATAGAGGTTTAATAAGATGTTGAGAGGAATAGATAGGGTGGATTCTCAGAGGCTATTTCCCAGGGCTGAAATGGTCGCTATGAGAGGACACAGGTTCAAGGTGCTGGGGGGCAAGTACAGAGGAGATGTTAGAACAATACAGCACAGAACGGGCCCTTCGGCCTTCGATGTTGTGCCGACCAAAATAAAAAGCAATGCCCCTCCAAACTAAACCATCCCCTTCTCTTCCATATACTTATCAATTAACCTCTTAAACGCCACCAAACTTGGCGCATCTACAACAGCTGCAGGCAGGGCATTCCACTCCCTAATCACTCTTTGAGTAAAGAACCTACCTCTGATATCCGTCCTATAACTCATACCCCTTAATTTAAAGCTGTGTCCCCTCGTGCTAGCTTTCTCCATCCTAGGAAAAAGGCTATCACTGTCCACCCTATCTAAACCTCTAATCATCTTATATGTTTCAATAAGATCCCCTCTTAGCCGCCTCCTTTCTAACGAAAACAACCTCAAATCCTTCAACCTCTCTTCATAGACCTGCCCTCCATACCAGGCAACATCCTGGTAAACCTCCTCTGTACCCTCTCCAATGCCTCCACATCTTTCTTATAATGTGGCGACCATACAGAACTGCACACAATACTCCAAGTGCGGCCGCACTAGAGTTTTGTACAGTTGCAACATGATGCTGCGGCTCCTAAATTCAATCCCCCTACCAATAAAAGCTAAGACTCCATATGCTTTCTTAACAACTTTATCACTTGACTGCCTACTTTCAGGGATCTATTACACATACACCAAGATCCTTCTGTTCATCAACACTATTAAGAGCCCTACCATTAGCCCTATACTCTACACATTTATTGTTCCTGCCAAAGTGCATTACCTCACACTTTTCCACATTAAACTCCATTTGCCACCTCTCGGCCCAGCTCTGCAACTTGTCCAAGTCCCTCTGTAAACTAAAACACCCCTCTTCACTATCTACCACACCACCAACTTTAGTATCATCTGCAAATTTACTGATCCATCCCTCAATACCCTCATCCAGATCATTTATAAAAATTACAAACAGCAGGGGCCCCAAAACAGACCCCTGAGGCACACCACTCGTCGCCGAACTCCACGATGAATATCTCCCATCAACCACCACCCTCTGTCTTCTATCTGCCAGCCAATTCCTAATCCAATTAGCTAAATCACCCTCTATTCCACACATCTGCATTTTCTGTAGAAGTCTTCCATGGGCCACCTTATCAAACGCCTTACTAAAGTCCATATATACTACATCAACCGCCTTACCCCCATCCACCTCTCTGGTCACTTTCTCAAAAAACTCAATGAGGTTAGTAAGGCATGACCTACCCTTCACGAAACCATGCTGACTATCCCCAATCAATTCATTTCTCTCTAAATAACTATAAATCCTATCCCTAATAATTCTCTCCAATACCTTGCCCACAACAGAAGTAAGACTCACTGGCCTATAATTCCCTGGAAGGTCTCTCTTCCCCTTCTTAAACAATGGGACCACATTCGCTATCCTCCAGTCCTCCGGAACCACACCCGTAACCAACGAGGACCTGAAGATCAGAGCCAGAGGCTCTGCAATCTCCTCTCTTGCCTCCCAGAGAATCCTAGGGTAAAGGTCAGTGAAGTTTTTCACTCAAAGGGTGGTGAGTGAGTAGAATCAGTTGCCGTCAGTGGTGGTAGAGGCGAATTCGCTGTGGTCTTTTAAGAGACTTCTGGATGAGTACATGGGATTTAATGGGATTGGGAGTTACAGATAGTTCTATGGCCTGGTAGGTATAGATATGATCGGCACAACTTGTGGGCTGAAGGGCCTGTTTGTGCTGTAGTGTTCTATGTTCTAAAACTGCACACAGTACTCCAGTTGTGGCTTCACCAGTACCCTGTACAGCTGCAGTAAGATCTCCCTGCTTTTATATTCTATCACCCTCGCTATAAAGGCCAACATTCCATTCGCCTTCTTGATCACCTGCTACACCTGCAGACTGAGATTTTGCAGGTCCTTCTTCACTGTAACATGCTGCAGCTTTTCATCCTTTATAATAATTCCTCCTACTATTATTTCTACCAAAGTGGATAACCTCACATTTGTTAACATTATACTCCATCTGCCAGGTCCTCACCCACTCACTCAGCCTATCCAGATCTCTCCGCAGACTTTCCACATCCTCCACGCAATTTGCTTTTTCACTCATCTTCACGTCATCAGCAACCTGACGAAGGAACAGTGTTTCCAAAAGCTTGTGGGTTTACTATCAAATAAACCTGTCGGACTTTAACCTGGTGTTGTGAGACTCCTTACTGTGTTCACCTCAGTCCAACGCCAGCATCTCCACATCATATCATTTTTGTCAATATTTCAGTTATCATCAATTCAACTTTCATCCAATAAATACACTTCTTAACAACACTTTCTAAAATCATAAAGCTATCAAGCTCTCTCAATTGAGTTGCAGTGAATGAAGTCTACTTATTACCTGGTTATTACTGAAATAACACTGAATCAAAGTTTGGTTGCATGAGTTCTTTCTGTCACTCCAATTGCGGACATTTGGTGAAAGCATTTTCATCAGAAACAGTGTGAGAAAGGCAGAAATCCACTGCTCTGTAATGTCCTGTGTGCTGTGTCTAGAGGTAAGCTGTTTTATTTGCACTTTGAAAATGTACACACTGACAATCAACATGAGACACTGCTTTGCTGGAATAAGAGGGGATTCCTTTGCAAAATAATTGAGCCGGTACAATTCTGAGGCAATATGGTTGCTAATTACTTAGTTTGCTGCCAACACTATTCAGTATAATGTAGCCCTTTCAAACAAAAGAGAATAAATGTCCAGATTGCAGTTCCTTGGGGCACTTACTCTGTGCCTTCACTCGACAGAACTTCTATTTGATTCTTCCTGTGTCGTTGGCTTCTGTGTAGCTTGAGATTTGCTTCTGTTACTTCCCCAAATAATTCACTCTCAGACTGAGAATCATCATCTTCAGACATTATCTCTTCTCCACTTTCATCAGAATCGTTCAATTCAAAGACAGACACATTCTGAAACAGCACAATTAGAAACATCAGGAACAGTAACAGTTCCCACAGATCTCAGAATACAGGGATATCCATGTATTTCTAGATTCATATCCATGAATCTAGAAAGGATGAGGTGAGGGGGGTCAGGTTTTTAATGGTGTGGTGTGAACTTTGAATATTAACAAGTGATGTTCCCATGCCCAGTAGACTCCATCCAGTAGCGCTTCTTACTTACCATTTCAATCACCTTGCCTTGATAATCCTCTACATTCTCAATATCAAACTGACCCGGCTCAGATGTCTCCATTTGCCTCCTGAGTTCCTCATTAGCTTTGGCTATTTGTGGCAGGAAGTTCTGCAGTTTGTTCAACACTGCGGGCAAAGCAACAGAAGCACATTTCAAGTTTCTTATATCAGCTGTGAAGATAATTAATGTTTGAAATAGTGCTGTAAGTGATGGTCATAAAGAGGTGAGCATTAGTGACCATTCCCAGATGGTGTTGGTCTTACTGAGGTTGTCGCATGAAGAGAGACTGAACAGTTTAGACTTGCATTCTCTGGAATTTAGAAATACGAGGGGAGATCAAATTAAGGTATTTAAGATGATAAAAGGTCTGGATAAAGTAGACATGGAGCGAATGATTTCTCTACTGGGGCATTCTAGGATGAGAGATAAGGGGGAGCAAATTTAAAACAGAGTTGAGGAGAAATTATTTCTCCTAAAAGATTGTAAATCTGTGGAATTCGCTATTCCAAAGTGCGATGGATATTACAACAGTGAGTAAAATTAAGTTAGATTTTTAATTGGTAATGGGTTGAAGAGATGTGGGGAGAAGGCAGGAAAATGGGGATGAGGAATATATCAGCCATGACTGAATGGTGGAACAGATTCGATGGGCTGAATGGCCTATTCTGCCTGGAAATGTCATGAAGTTAGGAGCTGCTGAAGTGGAACTGAATCATGTACAGGCCTGGCCAGGTGGAGGGGGATCGAAAGGACCCTCAGAGCAGAAACAGTCCAATTCAATCAGATTAATTAATAATCTAGTCTATCATTCAGACAACATCCTGAATCTTAACAAAATCCGTTTAAGATTAAAAACACAGAAAAAAATCAGCTGCTTGTGTGAGGAAATGTCTTGAGAATTTTAAGATTCCCTCCTTAGGTAGTGAGTGAGATACTCACCGCTGCTTCTGGGCACCTTCTCAATCTGAGGAGGCACTGACCGGCATTCCGCATTGATCAGGAGCTGCTGATTAATCCCTATGGAAACAAATAACTGGGATTAAACATGAACACGGGGTGAGGGGGAGACCGGAGTGAGGGGGGGGGGGAGGGAGGAGGGAGGTTTCTCACTTGGGCCGCTCTCGGTTCTCAGAAGCTCCGCCGACCGGCCCGTTTTCCCGCCCCGCGCCGCCATCGAGAACATTCCGCGTGAAGCCACTGCGCAGACTCGGCCGGATGAGCGACCCGGACCGGAGCAACAAAACGCAGACCGGAGCCGGAAAACCCGGACCGGAGCAACAAAACTCGGACCGAAGCAGGAAAACTCGGACTGGAGCAACAAAACCCGGACCGGAGCAGGAAAACTCGGACCGGAGCAACAAAACCCGGACCGGAGCAACAAAACGCAGACCGGAGCCGGAAAACCCGGACCGGAGCAACAAAACTCGGACCGAAGCAACAAAACGCAGACCGGAGCCGGAAAACCCGGACTGGAGCAACAAAACTCGGACCGAAGCAGGAAAACTCGGACTGGAGCAACAAAACCCGGACCGGAGCAGGAAAACTCGGACCGGAGCAACAAAACCCGGACCGGAGCAACAAAACGCAGACCGGAGCCGGAAAACCCGGACCGGAGCAACAAAACTCGGACCGAAGCAACAAAACGCAGACCGGAGCCGGAAAACCCGGACCGGAGCAACAAAACTCGGACCGAAGCAGGAAAACCCGGACCGTAGCCGCAAAACCCAGGCCTGTCTCTGTAGGCGTTTGCACGTTCTCCCCGTGCTTGCGTGGGTTTTCTCAGGGAGCTCCGGTTTCCTCCCACAACCCAAAAATGTGCTGTTAGGCTGATTGGCAAAACAAATTTTCCCAAATTAGGCATCTGATTATAATTCCTTTATTGTGGAGTCCAATAGGTGTAGGCAAAGATTATAGGTCGAAGAAGGCACTTATAATGTTAAAATGGCAGCACTTGTTGGGCCGAAGGGCCTGTTTCCCATGCTGTGTTGTTCTTTGTTCTTTGAGCAGCAAAACCTGGACATCCAACTCTCAGCAATTTTTAGAGATGCATCATAGAATCTCGACAGTGCAGAAGGAAGCCATTTCGCCCATCAACTCTGCACCAACAGAATCCACCCTAGCTAGTCCCCCCGAAAAAAGGGTCAATTTAGCATGGCCAATCCACCTAATCCGTATATCTTTGGAGTGTGGGTGGAAACCTGAAGAGAACACAGACAGACTTGGGAGAATGTGCAAACTCCCCTCAGACAGTGACTCAAACCAACAATTGAACCCAGGTCCCTGGTGCTATGAGGCAGCAGCGCTAATCACTGTACCACCACCATAGAAAGCATTTTTTATGGTTGTATCATAGCTTAGTATGGCTTATGCTCTATCCAAGACCACAAGCAACTACAAAGGATCGTGAACAAAGTCAAGTCCATCACACAAACAGTCTCCCATCCATTGACTCTGTCTACACTTCCCATTACCTCAGAAATGCAGCCAACATAATGAAGGATCCCATTCATCCTTGGATATGCTCCCTTCTGCCTTCTTCCTTCGGAAAAAAGATACAAAAGTCTGAGATCATGTGCCAACCAACTCAAGAATAGCTTCTTCCCTATTGCCATCAGACTTTTGAATGGATCTGCCTTGCATTAAGTTGATCTTTCTCTACACCTTGGCTATGACTGTAACAATACATTCTGCACTCTCTCCTTTTAATTTGATTTGATTTATTATTGTCACGTGTATTAGCATACAATGAAAAGTATTGTTTCTTGTGTGCTATACAGGCAAAACATACAATTCATATAGGAGGAAATGAGAGAGTGCAGAATGTAGTGTTACAGTATAGTTAAGAAAGCCCACCAACGCCTCTACTTTCTTAGAAGACTAAAGAAATTTGGCACGTCAGCTATGATTCTCACCAAGTTTTACAGATGCCCTATTGAAAGCCATTCTTTCTGCTTGTATCACAGCTTGGTATGGCTCCAGCAAACTGTAGTGGATCCAGACAGTCCGGGAGGCTGGAACTGATTCGTGTCATGACTAACTTTTCGAAGAACTTCATAATGATGGATGTCAGAGCCACCAGCCTTTCCTTCTCTATGAACGGTATGCTTTGCCTGTAAAGCACACAAGAAACAATACTTTCCACTGCATCCCAATATATGTGACAATAATAAATCAAATCAATTCTAGACTGGAGACACAAACGCAGAGTAGAGTCACATTTCCTGGAGAGGAAACAAAAATAGAACACGGGTGGCACAGTGGTTGAGTGGTTAGCACTGCTGCTTCACAGCTCCAGGGACCTGGGTTCAATTCCCAGCTTGGGTCACTGTCTGTGGGGAGTTTATACATTCTCCCCATGTCTGTGTGGATTTCCTATGGGTGCTTTGGTTTCTTCCACAGTCCAAAGATATGCGTGTTAGGTGGATTGGCCAAGTTAAATTGCCTCTTAGCGTCCTGGGATGCATAGGTTAGAGGGATTAGCGGGTAAATATGGGGATAGGGCCCTGGTGAGATTATTATCAATGCAGATTTGATGGACCAAACGGCCTCTTTCTGCACTGTAGGATTTCTAAGAGCAGATTATTCAACCCTTTGAGCACTTTATGTCATTGAGTATGATCGTATCTGATTCTCTATCTCCACACCATATACTTTGACACTTTTAGAATCCAGAAATATATTTCTTTTTTAAATATATTCCATGACTTGGCCTCCAGAGCCTTCTGGGGTAGAGAATTCTGCAGGTTTGTCGACCTCTGAGAGATGGAGTTTCTCCTCATTAGTCCTAAATATGATCATATGAAGCAACAAAACTCAGAGTTGAGCAGCAAGACCCAGGTTGGACCAGGATCCATATTCCAATTGGGCTATGGGATCTGATCACAGGAATCCTTAATATATGCACTGCAGGGAAGTGCCCTTGACACAACTCTTTCCTCAGAAACACTAGGAAGTTTTGTGGAAAAAAGGGGCAGCATGTTAGTTCAGTGGTTAGCATGGTTGCTTCACAGCGCCAGGGTCCTGGGTTTGATTCCCAGCTCAGGTTACTATCTGTGCAGAGTTTGCACATTCTCCCTGTGTCTGTATGGGTTTCCTCTGGGTGCTCCAGTTTCTTCCCACAGTCCAAAGATGTGCAGGTTAGGTTGATTGGCCATGCTAAAATTACCCCTTAGTGTCCCAATATGCACAGATTAGAGGGATTAGTGGGTAAATATGGGGAAAGGGCCTGAATGGAATTGTTGTTTGTGCAACTCAATGGGCTGAATGGTCTCTTTCTGCACTGTACAGTTTCTATGAGTCTCTAAATGGACCTTAGTTTGTCCATAGATCTCTGAAGGCAGAAGGGCATATTATATTAGTCAGGTGGTGAAAAATGTGTATGGGACACATGCCTTTGTCAATCAAAATGGTCTGGGATGTGCTGCTTGTGAGGGTGGTCGAGGTTTTGAAGTAGCTGGATGAGCACTTGGCACCATATAACATTCAAGGCTCTGGGGCAACTGCTGGTAAATTGGATTGGGGGAGAGAACAGCGTTTCTTGTGTGTCAGTACAGACTTAATGTGCCGAAAAGCCTCTCCTACACTGTATGATTCTATAGAACATAAAACAGTACAGCACGATACAGGACCTTCGGCCCTCGATGTTGTGCTGAGCTATGTCCAAAATCAAGATCAAGCTATCCCACTTCCTATCATTCTGGTGTACTCCATGTGCCTGTCCAATAACCACTTGAAAGTTTCCAAAGTGTCCAATTCCACTACTGTATTTGGTAGTTTTTTAGTTCTATGCCCTGGTAAGTATAGATATGATCGGCACAACTTGTGGGTCACAGGGCCTGTTTGTGTTGCAGTGTTCTATGTTCTATCACAGCAGGCAGTGCATTCCACACCCCAACCATTCTGTGAGTGAAGAACCTACCTCAGACATCCCTCCTATATCTCCCACCATAAACTTTATAGTTATGCTCCCTAGTAACAGCTACATTCACCCGAGGAAATAGTCTCTGCATGTCCACTCTATCAATCCCCCTCATCATCTTATAAACGTCTATTAAGTCGCCTCTCACCTTCCTCTTCTCCAAAGAGAAAAGCCCCAGCTCCCTCAACCTTTCTTCATAAGGCCTACCCTCCAAACCAAGCAGCATCCTGGTAAATTTCCTCTGCGCTCTCTCCAATGCTCCCACATCCTTCTTATCATGAGGTGACCAGAGTTGCACATCATATTCCAAATGTGATCTCACAGTTACAGCATAACCCCATGGTTCTTAAACTCAAACCCCTGTTAATAAACACTAACACACAATAAGCCTTCTTCACATCTCTATCCACTTGAGTGGCAACCTTCAGAGATCTGTGGATATGAACCCCAAGATCTCTCTGTTCCTCCACATTCCTCAGAACCCTGCTGTTGACCCTGTAATCCACATTCAAATTTGTCCTACCGAAATGAATCAGCTCACACTTATCAGGGTTAAACTCCATCTGCCACTTTTCAGCTCAGCTCTGCATCCTATCAATGTCTCTTTGCAGCTGCAAGAGCTCTCCATCTTATCCAGTACTCCACCAATCTTGGTGTCATCAGCAAATTTACTAACCCATCCTTCAGCCCCCTCTTCCAAGTCATTGATAAAAATCACAAATAGCGGAGGACCCAGCACTGACCCCTGTGGTACACCTGCTGGTAACTGGCCTCTAGTCTGAAAATTTTCCCTCCACCATCACCCCTCTGTCAGGTAGCCAGTTACTTATCCAATCGGCCAAATTTCCTTCTATCCTACACCTCCTTACTTTCTTCATGAGCCTACCATGGGGAACCTTATCAAACACCTTACTAAAATCCATGTGTATGACATCAACTGCTCTACTTGTCTACACACTTAATTACCTCCTCAAAAATTCAATCAAATTTGTAAGGCAAGACTTATCAAAATTTGCTGGACACCACTGTTTAAAAAAGAAGGTAGACAAAAGGCCGGTTAGCTTAACGTCTGTAGTTGGGAAAATGCTGGCATCCATCATTAAAGAAGAAATAATAAGACACCAGGAAAAGAATGGTTCAATCAAATAGATGCAGCATGGATTCGTGATGGGAAAGTTGTGTTTGACAATTTTACTGGATTTTTATGAAGATGTAACGTGTGCGGTAGACAGAGAAGATGTGTTTTTAGATTTCCAAAAGGCATTCAAAAAGGCACGTCACAAAAGGTTGCTGCAAAAAGTTAGGGTACACAGAGTTAGGGGTAAAGTGTTGGCATGGATTGGCTATCTAACAGGAAGCAGAGAATGGGAATAAATGGGTGTTATTCTGGTTGGCAGCTGGTGACTAGTGGAGTGCCCTAAGGTTCAGTGCTGGGGCCTCAACTGTTTACCATTTACATAGATGATCTGGAGGAAGGGGCTGAGTGCAGGGTGACAAAATTTGCTGATGACATGAAGATAATTGGAAAAGCAATTTGTGTGGAAGATGTGGAAAGTCTGTACAGAGATTTGGATAGGCTGAGTGAGTGGGCGAGGATCTGGCAGATGCAGTATAACATTGGCAAGTGTGAGGTTATCCACTTTGGAAGAAATAATAGTAAAATGGACTATTATTTGAATGGTGAAAAATTACAACATGCCACAGTGCAGAGGGGCCTGGGGGTCCTTGTGCATGAATCGCAAAAACCCAGTCTGCAGGTGCAGCAGGTGAACAAGAAGGTGAGTGGAATGTTGGCCTTTATAGCGAGGGGGATAGAATAGGGTATAGGGCTAGAGTATAGAGTATAGAGTATAGTTAGAGTATAGGGCTAATGGTAGGGCTCTTAATAGTGTTGAGGAACAGAAGGATCTTGGTGTATGTGTCAATAGATCCCTGAAAGTAGGCAGTCAAGTGGATAAAGTTGTTAAGAAGGCATATGGAGTCTTAGCTTTTATTGGTAGGGGGATTGAATTTAGGAGCCGCAGCATCATGTTGCAACTGTACAAAACTCTAGTGCGGCCGCACTTGGAGTATTGTGTGCAGTTCTGGTCCCCACATTATAAGAAAGATGTGGAGGCATTGGAGAGGGTACAGAGGAGGTTTACCAGGATGTTGCCTGGTATGGAGGGCAGGTCTTATGAAGAGAGGCTGAGGGATTTGAGGTTGTTTTCGTTAGAAAGGAGGCGGCTAAGAGGGGACCTTATTGAAACATATAAGATGATTAGAGGTTTAGATAGGGTGGACAGTGATAGCCTTTTTCCTAGGATGGAGAAAGCTAGCACGAGGGGACACAGCTTTAAATTAAGGGGTATGAGTTATAGGACGGATATCAGAGGTAGGTTCTTTACTCAAAGAGTGATTAGGGAGTGGAATGCCCTGCCTGCAGCTGTTGTAGATGCGCCAAGTTTGGTGGCGTTTAAGAGGTTAGTTGATAAGTATATGGAAGAGAAGGGAATGGTTTAGTTTGGAGGGGCATTGCTTTTTATTTTGGTCGGCACAACATCGAAGGCCGAAGGGCCTGTTCTGTGCTGTATTGTTCTATGTTCTATGTTCTATGTTAATATAAAAGCAGGGAGGTCTTGCTGCAACTGTACAGGGCACTGGTGAGGCCGTAACTGGAGTACTGTGTGCAGTTTTGGTTCCCTTATTTGTGAAAGGATATATTGGCCTTGGAGGAACTGCAGAGAAGGTTCACCAGGCTGATACCGGAGATGAGGGGGTTAGCTTATGAGGAGAGATTGAATAGACTGGGCCTGTACTCAGAGTTTAGAAGGCTGAGAGGGGATCTTATGGAAGGCTTACAAGATAATGAAGAGGCTAGATAGGGTAGAGGTAGAGAGATTATTTCCACTGAGAAAGGAAAACAGAACTAGAGGGCACAGCCTCAAAATAAGGGCTGGGGCAGTTTAGAACGGAGTTGAGGAGGAACTTCTTCACTCAAAGGGTGGTGAATCTCTGGAATTCTCTGCCCGTTGAAGTGGTGGAGGCTACCTCGTTAAATATGTTTAAGTCACGGGTAGATAAATTTCTGATAGATGAGGGAATTAAGGATTATGGGGAGCAGGCGGGTAAGTGGAACTGAACCACTGTCAGATCAGCCATGATTTTATTGAAGGGTGGGGCAGGCTCAAAGGGCTGGATGGCCAACTCCTGCTTCTATTTCTTATGTTCTTATATTATTATCCCTCATAAAATTGTGCTGTCTATCCTGCATTAATCTGCATTTTTCCAAATGGTTATAAATCCTAGATCTTAGGACCTTTTCCATTAACTTACCAACAATCGAAGTAAGACTAACCAGGTCTATTTTAAGAGACATTCGTGAGAGCGTCTTATCCGAGTTTTATTGTCACTTGTCGACATGCGTCATTCACTTCTGAATGGAATCAGAGTGACATCCTCCTGATGTATCACAGCCGTAGGGTGTAGGTGGAAACGGGGAAATGATCAGAACGATGCGGCAACAACTACCATAATTGCAGACAAGCAGATTGAATCACACCTTTGGGAGCGCCTGACGTGCAGGTTAGTTTTTGCTCGTCAGCCTCGAGCTGTTTACCCATAAATCATCATTTGATACAAAAATGAATTTTTGTTTATTAGGAGACCCGCCCGCGCAATGAACAAACTACATTGCCGAAAACGCGACCGTGGCATGAGAATCGCTTGTGCAACACCGGGAGCTGCGCCCATCGCTGTCAACCACACTCAACCCCTGGGGCGTGGAAGACATGTCTATATCGGTAATTTTTTTCATCAACATCTGGCAGCAATCATCAGGAACAAGACGGGGCACTATGTCCCTTCTCTGCATCACACCAGGTACAGGTCTATGTGTCTTTTCCTCTGTGCCGATCATGTGGGCAGGAGGTTGCGGAGGTGCTTCTACTACCTTGATAGGCGTGACCGCATCTGTCAGCAAATCACCAACTATCCCCGGGACAAGCCGAAACCTGTCAAGACAAATTTTTTCTTTCACAATTAACCGGGTTTATAGGTATAGAAGTGTGTTGGCTGTTCTCGGCCAGTCAAATTCCCTTCAGGACCATTCACCTGCCAGCTTGAAAGCCTGAATACCCTGCGGGACCTCGGTCAGGTTTGACTCACTGTGATCTAGAACACCAAGAATACCACAGTTATGCGAAACATACCAGAGACCATTCCAACAATACCACTCCTGGCTGGCAGTCCGGTGGTAGTGGTTGTGGTCCTAGCATGAGTGGCCCTCGCTATTAGTTTCTCAGCCAGTCATAGAATACCATCTCCTGTGCCCATGGAGACGATACCAGGTGGCTCCTGCAGAAGGGATTGACTCACTGTGCGCTAGAAACCAGAAGAATCGCACAGCTACTGGGATTGGCTAAAATCAAGCCTTTACGCATGAATGGATACTAGCCGATCCCAAACACCTGTTTGTAACTGCAGTCAGACTGAGTACAGACACACATGCAACTACATCCGCGTCGCTTCTTGGACAGTCGCTTTAGACATCATCGTGGTGGAGTAGCGGCGATGTTGCCTGGCGGGACCATCGAGGAAGCGCAAACTCGCTGTGCTACCAGGGTCATTCCTATTTCCTTTCTTGAAGAGAAGAACAACATTCACCACTTTCCAGTCCTCTAGCACAATCCCCATGTACAATGAGGACCAAAAGATCAAAGCTAGAGGGTTCACAATCTCATCCCTTGCCTCCTGAAGTATCCTAGGATGTATCCCATTTGGCTCAGGGGACTTGTCAACCCTCAGGTTTTTCAAAATTACTAATACATCTTCCTTCAGAACATCTACCTCCTCCATCCTATCAGCTTGTATCGCACTGTCATCCTCAAAAACATGACCCCTCTCTTTAGTGAACACTGAAGAAAAGTATTCATTCAATGCCTCACCTATCTCTACTGACTCCATGCACAAGTTCCCACTACCATCCTTGACCCTAACCTCACCCTGGTCATTCTTTTATTTCTCACATAAGAGTGAAAAGTCTTGAGGTTTTCTTTTATCCGACCCGCCAAGGATTTCTCGTGCCTCCTCCTAATTCTCCTAAGCCCTTTTTTTAACTCATTTCTAGCTATCTTGTAACACTCAAGCAACCCAACTGAACCTTGTTTTTTCGTCCTTACATATACTTCCTTTTTCCTCTTGACAAGATTTTCAACCTCCTTTGTGAACCATGCTTCCCTCATTTGGCCATTTCCTCTCTGCCTGACAGGGACATACCTATCAAGGACACACAGTATTCGTTCCTTGAACAAACTCTACTTTTTGTTTGTGCTCATACTCGACAGTTTCTGTTCCCATCTTATGCTCCCTAATTCTTGCCTAATTGTATCATAATTACTCTTGCCCTGTCGTGTGACCCTATCTCTCTCCATTGTAACACTGAATTGTGGTCGCTATCTCCAAAATGCTCCCCCACAAACAAATCTAACACTTGGTCTGGTTCATTAACCAGAACCAAGTCCAATGTGGTCCCACTTCTTGTTGGCTTATTTATATATTGTGTTAGGAAACTCTGCTGCATATACTGTACAAAAAGAGTCCCATCCGAACTATTTGACTTATAAAGGTTCCAATCAATATTTGGAAAGTTAAAGTCACTCATGATAACTATGGATCTATGATTTGAGAAATCTTTTTCATTGGCGTCAGAGTTTCAGAAACATCAGCTTCATTCACAATCTTTTGTCCCATTCCAGGACCTGTTTTCACACATGATTCAAACCACAAAGTGTAATCTTCAACAAGAAAATGTACAGCCACTTTCTCCTGGCCCTGATCTTAACAGTAATGTCATGGCTGGTCACTTTTGATCTGATGTTTAATTGGAGCAGCTATATCACGGCAAAGACTGGTCTCAATTCATAGGATGGCCCATGAATTAAAACTTTAATTATAATGATAGATTTGCACAAACCTGTTTGTATTTTGCAAGTATTGAAAATTTAAAAGGTGATCGGGTGGCATGGTGGCACAGTGCTGAACATTGCAGCTCAAAGTGCTAGAGTCCCAGGTTCAATTCCAACCTTGGGACACTGTGTGGAGTTTTGCACTTTCTCCGAGTCTGCATGGGTTTCTTCCGAGTCCCTCCCACAGTCCAAAGATGTGCAGGTTAGGTTGATTGACTATGCTAAATTGACCCTGGTGTCGGGGGATTGTCACAGTAAGTGTACGGTGTTACGAGAATAGGGACTGGGTGGGATTGTGGTTGGTACAAACTTGATGGACCAAATAGCTTCCTTCTGTATTGTTGAGATTCTATGATTTAACAAACATTTTATGACGAAAGGAAGGAGCTGCAGAAATTGGGGTTTTGATTGAGAATTGCTAAGCAGCCCAGATGTAATTCAAAAAAGTTGTTTATTACAGTTGAAAGATAGTCTTTGTTTATCTGACATTGTAACATGTATGTGATATAAATTTATGTTTTTCCAGAATTAAGGAAATCCTTGGAATTGAAAACTTTGGCAGCATATTAAACAGAGGCCATTGTAGCTTTGCTTCCTCATTAGTATAATGATTAGTATCCCTACCTACCACATGGAAGATCAGGGTTCAATTCCCTGATGGGGACTCACAAAAACAAAAATAGGCATCACAATGGCTGACATCACTGCCTGACAGCACCAGGGACCTGGGTTCAATTCCAGCCTCGGGTCACTGTGTGGAACATAGAACATTACAGGGCAGTACAGGCCCTTCGGCCGTCGATGTTGTGCCGACCAGTGGAACCAATCTAATGACCCTCTATCCTAAACTATTCCGATATTATCCAGATGCCTATCCACTGACCATTTGAATGCCCTTAAAGTTGGTGAGTCCACAACTGCTGCAGGAGGGCATTCCACACCCTTACTACCCTCTGAGTAAAGAACTCACCTCTAACATCCATCCTATAACCACCACCCGTTAATTTAAAGCTATGTCCCCTTGTGTTATCCATCTCCATCTGAGGAAAAAGGCTTTTACTATCTAACCCTCTAATCATATTGTATGCCTCAATTAGGTCACCTCTTAACCTTCTTCTCTCTAACGAAAATAACCTCAAGTCCGTTAGCCTTTTCCATAAGGTGTTCCCACCATATCAGGCAATATCCTGGTAAACCTCCTCTGCATCCTTTCCAATGCTTCCACATCTTTCTTATAATGCAGTGACCAGGATTGTACGCAATACTCAAGTGTGGCCACACCAGAGTTTTGTACAGTTGCAACATGACCTCATGACTCCGAAATTCAATCCCTCTACCAATAAAAGCTAACAAGCCGTACGCCTTCGTAACAACCTGGGTGAAAACTTTCAGGGAGCTATGCACATGTACACTGAGATCTCTCTGCTCGTCGACACTACCAAGAGTCCTTCCATTAGCCCTATATTCTGTACTCCTGTTACTCTTACCAAAGTGAATCACATCACACTTCTCCGCATTAAACTCCATTTGCCACCTCTCGGCCCAGCTCTGCAGCTTATCTATGTCCCTCTGCAAACTGTAATAAAGAACAAGGACAAAGAACAAAACAGCACAGGAAACAGGCCCTTCGGCCCAACGAGCCCGCGCCACCACCCGGATGTTCCCACCTCTACCCGCGATCCCTATCCATGTTTATAGATCTATCGATTAAAAACCAAATTTGAGGCAATTTAGGGAGAATTTATTTTGCCAATCAGCCTAAGAGCACATCTTTGGGATGTGGGAGGAAACCGGAGCACCCGGAGAAAACCTATGCAAGCATGGGGAGAATGCACAAACTCCCACAGACACAGGCCCAAATCCATGTATCTGCACAGCACAGCGATAGTCACTGAGCTGTCGTGTTGCCCATCAAATGGTCCAGGTCAAGCGTACACTAACGACGTGAAGCACTAGGATACTCTCGAAAAAAAAATCCAAGAGCAGCCCTCTCACGACCCATTGCATGTATGCCTCTCGTTAGACAACAAGGTTGACCAAAGCACCTAGAACATAGAACAATACAGTACAAACAGGCCCTTCGGCCCACGGGTTGCGCCGATCACATCTACCAACCCATATACCTATCTATAACCCCCTATCCTATTCTTTTCCATATACTCATCCAGAAGTCTTTTAAAAGATCCCAGTGAGTTTGCCTCAACAACCTCCGACGGCAGTCGGTTCCATTCACTCACCACCCTCTGAGTGAAAAACCTACCCCTGACATCTCCTTTGTATTTGCTTTCCTGCACCTTAAATCTGTGTCCTCTCGTAGTGACCATTTCAGCTCGGGGAAATAGTCTCTGAGAGTCCACCCTATCTATTCCTCTCAACATTTTATAAACCTCTATCAGGTCGCCTCTCAACCTAGGTCTCTCCATTGAGAAGAGTCCCAGCTCCCTCAACCTATCTTCATAAGGCCTGCCTCCCAATCCAGGCAGCATCCTTGTAAATCTCCTGTGAACTCTCTCAATAGCCTCTACATCCTTCCTATAATGAGGCGACCAGAACTGCGCACAATACTCCAATTGGGGTCTGACAAGAGTCTTATAGAGCTGCATCATTACCTCCTGACTCCTAAACTCTATTCCTCGATTAATGAAGGCCAGTACACCGTACGCCTTCTTGACCACTTCCTCCACCTGCGAGGCCGATTTAAGAGTCCTATGGACCCGGACCCCGAGATCCTTCTGCTCTACAACACAGCTAAGACCCCTACCCCTTATATTGTACTCCTTCATCCCATTATTCCTGCCAAAATGGACCACTACACATTTATCCGCGTTGAAGTCCATCTGCCACTTCTCCGCCCAGTCTTGCATCCTGTCTATGTCTCGCTGCAACTTTTGCCATCCCTCCAGACCATCCACAACACCACCGACCTTTGTATTGTCAGCGAACTTACTAACCCATCCCTCCACTTCCTCATCCAGGTCATTTATGAAAATGACAAACAGCAGGGATCCCAGAACAGATCCCTGGGGCACTCCACTGGTTACCGACCTCCACGCAGAACAAGACCCATCCACAACTACTCTCTGCCGGCAAGCCAGTTCTGGATCCACGAGGCCAAAGCTCCTTGGGTCCCATGCCCTCTCACCTTCTCCAGAAGCCTGTAGGATAAAAACAATTACATCAATATCATCATCTATTTACACACTTCCCAGGGACTCCCAAGGCTCATGATCACTATTTTAAATCAGTTTTCTATACCCCTCCATTCCCATTCTGTTCATGTGCCCATCTAAGTATTTCTTAAATAAATCCAGAGTACCTGCCTCCACCACTTTACTTGCCAGCGCATTCAATAACCCTCTGTGTGAAAAAAAACCCAGCATCCAAATTATACCTTACCCCCCTCACCCTAAGCCCATGACCCCTGGTGGTATTTGAGTCCATCCTAGGAAAAATCTTAACCCTGTTTTCTCTATCTATCCCCTTCATAATCTTGCACACCTCTATCAGATCTCCTCTAAGTCTTTCTAAGGAAAACAGTCCCAATTTGCCTAATCTCTCCTTGTAACTCAGACCTTCCATACCAGGCAGCATCCTGGTAAACCTCCTCTGCACTCTCTCCAGAGTCTCCACGTCCTTCCGGTAGTAAGGCGACCAGAACTGGACGCAGTATTCCAAATGAGGTCTAACCAGCGTTTTATACAACTGCAACATTAAAGGCCAGCTCTTGTACTCTATACCCCTTCCTATAAAGGCTAACATACTATATGCTTTCTTCACAACCTTCTCCACTTGCTCTGCCACCTTCAGAGACTTGTTCACCTGCACCCCCAGATCCCTCTGCGTTTCTATACTCTTAATAGGTCTACCCTTTATCATATACCTCCCCACTACATTCTTTCTCCCGAAATGCATCACCTCACATTTATCAGGATTGAATTCCATCTGCCATCTATCTGCCCAAGCTACCAGCCTATGTCCTGCTGCATCACCTGACAATGCTCCTCACTATCCGCAAGTCCAGCCATCTTTGTATCGTCTGCAAACTTGCTGATCACTCCACTTACTCCCTCTTCCAAGTCATTTATATATATTACAAATAGAAGAGGTCCCAGTACCGAGCCCTGCGGCACACCACTAGTGACAGACCTCCAGCTAGAGAAACACCCTTCCACTATTACTCTCTGTCTCCTATTACCAAGCCAGTTACTTATCCATCTAGCTACCTGTCCTTGTATCCCATTAGCCTTGACCTTCTCGACTAACCTCCCATGAGGGACTTTGTCAAACGCCTTACTAAAATCCACATAGACGACATCAACGGCTCGCCCTTCGTCCACCGTTTTCGTCACCTCCTCAAAAAATTCTACCAGATTTGTAAGGCACGACCTCCCTTTAACAAATCCATGCTGTGTATCTCTAATCAGATCGCAACGCTCTAAGTGCCTATACATCCTATCTCTAAGAATCCCCTCCAACAGCTTCCCTACCGCTGACGTCAAACTCACTGGCCTATAATTTCCAGGGTTATCCCTGTCACCCTTTTTAAACAACGGTACAACAGTAACTATTCTCCAGTCCTCTGGGACCTCACCTGTGTCCAAGGAAGAGACGAAGATTTGCGTCAGAGGCCCAGCAATTTCACCTCGCACCTCCCTGAGCAGCCTGGGATAAATGCCATCAGGCCCCGGAGATTTATCAGTTTTAATGCTACCTAGAAGCTCTAACACTTCCTTCCTCAGTATGGATATTTCCCTCAACTGGTCCACAGCTCCCTCAGAGACAGGAGCTGTCAACAAGCCGCAAAGTATTCATTCAGGATCTCTGCCATTCCCTCAGGCTCTAAGCACAGTTCCCCTCCTCTGTCCCTAAGAGGTCTGATTTTTCCTCTGACCACCCTTTTATTCCTAACATAGGATTTAGGAAAATCCAAAGGCTTTTTACTCCTATCTGCCAAAATCACTTCATGCCCCCTTTTTGCCCTTCTAACTCCCCGTTTGAGCTCCCTCCTACTCTATATTCCTCCAACGCTGTCTCGGTTCCCAGCTGCTTTGATCTATCATACGCTTCTCTTTTCTTCCTAACCAAGTCCTCAATATCCCTAGTAATCCACGGCTCTCTAATCCTACCTTTCCCATCTTTCCTCTTGGCCGGCACATATTTATCTTGCAACATTTTCAGTATTCCCTTGAAAGAGTCCCACATGCCTAGCATGGACTTACCCTCGAACAACTGTTCCTGATCAGTTTCCCTAAGTTCCTGCCTAATCCGACCATAGTTAGCCTTCCCCCAATTCAGCACCCTGCCCCTAGGGCAACACGCATCCTTTTTCATCCTGTCTACAACTCCTCCGACTTTGGTGTCGTCAGTAAATTTACTAACCCATCCTTCTACACCTTTATCCAGGTCATTTATAAAAATGACAAACAGCAGTGGCTCCAAAACAGATCCCTGAGGTACACCACTAGTAACTAAACTCCAGGTTGAATATATCCCATCCACCCTCTGTCTTCTATCAGCTAGCCAATTCCTGATCCAAACTGCTAAATCACCCGCAAAACCATGCATCTGCATTTTCTACAGTAACCTACCATGGGGAACCTTATCAAACGCTTTACTAAAATCCAGATACACTACATCAACTGCCTTACCTCTTTGGTCACTTTTTCAAAAAACTCCATAAAGTTTGTGAGACACAACCTTGCCTTCACAAATCCATATTGAATATCCCTAATCAATTTATCTAATCAATCACTGGCTACAGGGGTGGTCATGATGTAGAGATGCCAGCGTTGGACTGGGGTAAACTCGGTAAGAGGTCTGGCTACACCAATTTTAAATCCACCCAATTTATTTGATAGTAAACTTGCTAGCTTTCGGCGTTTGTGCCTTCGTCAGGCGATTGAGGTGTTCTGGTTTCATATCGGACTGTGCTGATATGTGTGCTTTTGGAGACCAGAACACCTCATTTGCCGGACGAAGGCACAAACACCAAAAGCTAGCAGGTTTACTATCAAATAAATCGGTTGGATTTAAAATTGGTGTTGCCAGACCTCTTACAGGGGTGGTTCCAGAGGATTGGAGAAGAGCCAATGTTGCTCCTTTGTTTAAGAAGGGTAGCAAGAAAAATCCAGATAATTACAGGCCGGTGAGCCTTACACCAGTAGTAGGGAAATTATTAGAGAGGATTCTTTGAGACAGGATTTATTTCCACTTGGAAATAAGTGGATGTATTAGTGAGAGGCAATGTGGTTTTGTGAAGGGGAGGTTGTGTCTCACAAACTTGATCGAGTTTTTTTTTAAAGGAAGTGATGAAGATGATTGATGAGGGTAGGGCAGTGGATGTTGTCTACAAGGACTTCAGTAAGACCTTTGACAAGGTCACCTTTGGCAGACTGGTGCAGAAGTGAAGTCATATGGGATCAGAGGTGAGCTAGTGGATACAAAACTGGCTCGGTCAAAGTACAGAAGTTTCACAACATCAGGTTAAAGTCCAATAGATTTATTTGGCAACAAACGCCACTAGCTTTCAGAGCACTACTCCATCAGGTGAGTGGGAGATGTGTTCACAAACAGGGCACATAAAAACACAAACTCCAGTAACAGAATAATGATTGGAATGTGAATCTTTACAACTAATCAAGTCTTTAACTGATCAAGGTACAGACAATGTGAGTAGAGAGAGCATTAAGCACAGGTTAAAGAGATGTGTATTATCTCCAGACAGGACAGTTAGTGAGATTTTACAAGTTCAGGCAAGTTGTGGGGGTTACACCTAGGATTTGTATCCAAGTCGGGACCAGGGAATTGAATTTAAAAATTGGCAAGTCATGTTGCAGCTTTATAGAACTTTAGTTAGGCCGCACTTAGAATACAGTATTTAATTCTGGTTGCCACACTACCAGAAGGATGTGGTGGCTTTAGAGGGAGTACAGAAAAGATTTACCAGGATGTCGCCCCTGGTATGGAGAGCATTAGCTATGAGGAGAGGTCGGAAAAACTTAATTTATTCTCACTGGAGAGACAGAGGTTGAGGGGAGACCTGACAGAAGTCTACAAGATTGAGAGACATGGACAGAGTGGACAGTTGGAACCTTTTTCCCAGGATGGAAGAATCAATTATTAGGGAGCATACGTTTAAAGCATGAAGAGCAAGATTTAAAGATGTATGAGGCAGATTTTTTTTATTTACACAAAACGGTGGGTGCCTGGAACTCGTTACTGGGGGAGTTAGTGGAAGCGGGTACAGTAGTGACTTTTAATGGGCGTCTTGACAAGTACATGAATAGGATGGGAATGGTGGGGGGCGGTGGGGGCACAGGATATGGTCCCCAGAAGGGTAGGGAGTTTTAGTTCAGTCGGGCAGTATGGTCGGTGCAGGCTTAGAGGACTGAAAGGCCTGTTCCTGTGCTGTAATTTTCTTTGTACTTCCTTGGAGGTCATTTAATAAAACTAACACAAGTTTTTTTTTAAACGTTAAATCTTGGGGAATAATTCTGTTGGTTAACTGCAAGAGGATGATAACAGAAATATCATAAGAACATTATCTGAGTTAACAATCCATCAAGACTCCCATCACTTTCTGGTCTCAATTCAAGTTCTTCCAGCAACTTTGCTCTCAATTCCTACAGTTCCTGCCTCTCACAGTCATCCCACCACTGTCTGCACTCTTCCCATTTCTCCCACTTCTCCTCCTCTTTCCTTGCCATCCATGCCTCTCTGATAGTGACTGGTGGTTTGAACTGTGTATAAATCATTACTGTTAATGGTCCAATGATCCAGAAATTCAAATTGAAATTTGTACATCATTCCCTCAGTTTTATTACTGTTAAAATACAAGTGATGAGCCATCATTAGACAAACAAATTGTTCATTACACGCTTGCTTAAAGACAGTTAACTTCATTTTTCACAAAATCAAGTTACCATAAGTTCAAACATCCAGTTAGTTTATGTACAAATCACAAATCTTCTAGAAGTTAATGGCTTTGCCAAATGATGCTGCTATATTTGCCTCTCTGAAAGCTTCTGAGACAGTCTGTAAGAGAAAAGAAAAACAGTCAAACTCCACCAGTTTAATCATTAGTTTAATACAGTCTTGACAAAGATCTGTAGTTGGAATAGCTTTTATACTATTTGCTTTCATAACTGACATCGGGATTTTGTCTGCTCTAAATCTCCAAATTCTCAAATTTCAGAAGGGTAAACAATGGCAGGTTAAGTGAAAATCCCCTAGTTGCCACACGCTGGCACCTGTTCAGGTACAGGGAGGGAGAAATTAACATGGTCAATGCATCTAACTGGCATGTCTTTCAGACTGTGGGATGAAACCAGAACACCTGGAGGAAACCCATGCAGATATGGGGAGAATATGCAGACCCCGTAGAGTGACCCAAGCTATGTATTGAACTCAGGTCCCTGGTGCTGTGAAGCAGTTGTGCGAACCACTGTGGCACTGTGCCATGCTGTGAATAGGAAAATGGAACGTTGGGAATTGATGATTTTTGTTTAGAAAGTATTAAATATTTATACATAAGTGAATGAATATTAAACAGTGAAAATAATCTAGAAAGTTATCACTGCTCCACCAATGCTTTCAAGCATCCACACTGAATACTGTGTGCAGTTTATTCTCATCAAATCACTGGAAGAACGTTATCATCTTTGAAAATGTTTCTTTTAAGATCTTGTATTAAAGATGGCTCCTTGATCAGGAATGTTTAATGATGTGAGGAGGTAAATGAATTTGGATCAGATGGAAGATTTGACTGGGACAAAGGGATTAAGGCAGAGTGCACAAACACCAGGAACTGGAATTTAAAAATCCGGATTGAGAAGACATGCCAAACACTATCAACACAAGGGTAATAAATTTTGGATATCTGCCAGGGATAACATCACCATCAGGATGGGAATCTCTCAACAGTTGTCAACGGAAATGTGGTGGGAGCTGGTGCCATAAATAACCTTTAAAGAAAGACGGTGAGATACATGGAAGTAACCGGAAAAAAACAAAGATACTGAACTAGGCATTACTGATCTTCAAGTGCCAGGACAAGCATGATGGCAGTGTAGGCTTCTAATTATTTAGTTTTATGATCTGCACGTATCACCGTCCTTTTCACCATCCTTTCCCTGCACCACTTACTGGATGGGCATGACAAACTCGGGCAACATCTTCACATGATGCTCCATACTCCATAGCGAGGGTTGCTTCATTGATCATTTCACCAGCACCCTTGATATAAAGAAAACCATATTCATGAAAGGATCCAAGATTATATCCTAGGTTGAGACACAAAAGGTTTTGTTACTTACAGATCCAAGGATATGTGCTCCAAGCATTCTGTCTGTTTCTTTATGGCTGAGAATTTTTACCAGACCATCGGTATCATTGTTAGTCTTAGCTCTGCTATTGGCTGCAAATGGAAATTTGCCAATCTTGTATGGAATACCCTGCAAGAGGAGGAAATGAATGAAGTACAGGTTACAACAGGCTCACATTCACTTTAAATGTAAAGTAGATCTGTATTTTTAGAAATAAAAATTTACTCTCATTGCTATACTGAGAGGTACTGTCCTTTAGATGAACTAGAACATAGAACATTACAGCGCAGTACAGGCCCTTTGGCCCTCGATGTTGTGCCGGCCAGTGGACCCTCTAACCTAAACTATTCCAATATCATCCATATGCCTATCCACCGAACATTTGAATGCCTCCAAAGTAGGCGAGTCCACAACTGCTGCAGGCAGGGCATTCCACGCTCTCACCACCCTCTGTGTAAAGAAAAGTTGATCCTGGATAGGTGTGAAAGTAACAGGGTAGTTGTAATGGGGGACTTTAACTTTTCTAATATCGATTGGAAAAGCTATAGTTCAAGTACGTTAGAGGGGTCAGTTTTTGTTCAATGTGTGCAGGAAGGTTTCATGACTCAGTATATAGATAGGCCAACAAGAGGCGAGGCTATATTGGATTTGGTACTGGGTAATGAACCAGACCAGGTGTTAGACTTGGAGGTGGGTGTGCACTTTGGTGATAGTGACCACAATTCGGTTACGTTTACCTTAGTGATGGAAAGGGATGGGCACATACCGAATAACAGTAGTTATAGCTGGGGGAAAGGTAATTATGAGGCTGTTAGGAGAGATTTAGGATGCATAGGGTGGAGCAGGAAATTGCAGGGGCTGGGGACATCTGAACTATTAAATAAACACATCCAGCAACTCAGAGTCCACAGCCATTTTGGAAGAACAGTAGAGAAACAGGACCTAATCTGCAGAGTGAGACCTGAAGTGTCCTGTGTTGACCAAATATAGGAATTAGTTTATGTTGAGCTAGACATGGTGACACTGAGTTTTATGGAGCTACATGCTATCTCAACCAAACATATTGGCAGCGTTTACAAATAATTTCATTGGCTGTTTGAGTCATGATTGGTTTCCAGTTATACCATTGGCTGCTACCACGGAACCTACTGGGAACACGTCAAAGAACGTGTAGATGAAAGATATGTCTAGTTTTATTGTCTCCCACAACAACTCTAAAAACCTACTATTGTAAAAGTGTGCCCTGAAGAACATCTTCAGAGATAATCACAAGGATAGATTCTACATCGGGAACAGATCTAGCCAGTTCTTTCCTAAACTGGGCAGTGTCTATTTTCAGTAAACAGTCAAAGTTCAGTAAAAGAGTTGCAACTGGTTTGAGTTGGTATCTAAGAAGTGTTAACTAAAGGGAGATTGTTGATTGAATTAAGAGTTGACTCCTGTTCTTGTTTATCATATTTAATTAGAGTGCTTTCAGCAACTGATGCATGAGGTCACCGAGATCTCGCTGTGCAGCCAGCTCTCTCAAATAAACCAGCAAGCAACCCATTCAAGTAATAATCTGCCTTTCTATTATTTCCGCCAAAGTGGATAACCTCATATTTATCCCCATTATGCTGACACACACAGCCTGTTTAAATCATGCTGAAGCATCTCGGCATCGTCCTCACTACTCACTCTCCCTCCCACCTTTGTATTATCTGCAAATTTGGAGTTAATACATTCAGTTCCCTCTTTCAAATCATTGATATAGTCATTGGCAAATGGAGTTTAATGTGGAAAAGTGTGAGGTAATTCACTTTGGCAGGAATAATAAATGTGTAGAGTATAGGGCTAATGGTAGGATTCTTAATAGTGTTGATGAACAGAGGGATCTTGGTGTATTTGTGCATAGATCCCTGAAAGTAGGCAATCAAGTCGATAAGGTTGTTAAGAAGGCATACGGAGTCTTAGCTTTTATTGGTAGGGGGATTGAATTTAGGAGCCGCAACGTCATGTTGCAACTGTACAAAACTCTAGTGCGGCCGCACTTGGAGTATTGTGTGCAGTTCTGGTCCCCACATTATAAGAAAGATGTGGAGGCATTGGAGAGGGTACAGAGGAGGTTTACAGGATGTTGCCTGGTATGGAGGGCAGGTCTTATGAAGAGAGGCTGAGGGATTTGAGGTTGTTTTCGTTAGAAAGGAGGCGGCTAAGAGGAGACCTTATCGAAGCATATAAGATGATTAGAGGTTTAGATAGGGTGGACAGTGATAGCCTTTTTCCTAGGATGGAGAAAGCTAGCACGAGGGGACACAGCTTTAAATTAAGGGGTGATAGTTATAGGACGGATATCAGAGGTAGGTTCTTTACCCAGAGGGTGGTTAGGGAGTGGAATGCCCTGCCTGCGGCAGTTGTAGATGCGCCAAGTTTGGTGGCGTTTAAGAGGTTAGTTGATAAGTTTATGGAAGAGAAGGGAATGGTTTAGTTTGGAGGGTCATTGCTTTTTTATAATGGTCGGCGCAACATCGAAGGCCTAAGGGCCAGTTCTGCGCTGTAACGTTCTATGTTCTATATACTATGTGAACAGTTGAGGTCCTAGCACAGCTCCCTGCAGGACCCCATTAGTCACTGACTGCCAATCAGAAAAAGACCCAACTATGCCAACTCTTTTGCTTTCTATCTGCTAACCACTTTCTATCCATCTCAAGACATTACTTGCTTTAAATTTACATAGGAATCTGAAAGTCTATATAAACCACATCCACGTTCTCTGCTGTCTACTAGTTATTCCAACTCAAAATTCCAACAGATTCGTCAAACATGGTTTTCCTTTTGTATACCAAGCTAACTGTGTCTGATTATACGACTGCCTTCCAAATACTGAGTTATGAAATCCTTAATAGTAGACTCTGGCAACTTCCCCAATACTGGCATTAAGCTATTCTTCCCTGTTTTCTCTCCACCTCCCTTTTTGAAAACCACATTTATATTAGTTACCCTCCAATTTGTGGGAACTGTGCCAGAGTCAAAAGAATTTTGAAAAATAACTAATAGACTTCAGGACCACGTCTTTCAGTACTCTGGGATGAAGATTACTGGGACCTGGAGATTTACCCACCTTCAATCCCATCAATTTTCCTACATTTCTCTACTAGTGCTGATTTCCATCAGCGCCTCACCAAAATACGATTCTCTTAGCATTTCTGGCACATTTACTTTTCTCAAGCTCTGGTTGGGCCCAACTTGGGGGTACTGCTTCCAGTTCTGGTCATCACACAATAGGAAGAATGCAAACATGGGTAAACATTCTCTGAAGTGGCCTTCACGACACACGACAGTGCAGAGTCTTTGAATAGAGACTGATAGCACACAAGGATGGCTTCAACCAGTGCGACATGATCCTATCTGTAACCCCCACAACTTGCCTGGGTTTGCAATACCTCACTGTCTGGAGACAATACACATCTCTTTAACCTAATGCTCTCTCCACTCACATTGTCTGCATCTTTAAGACTTGAATAGCAAATTAGCTGTAAAGACTTGCATTCTAATCAGTATTCTGTAAACTGTGTGTGCTGTTATACGCTCTGTCTGAGACCAGAACACTCCACTCACCTGACAAAGGGTCAAACCACTTTAACCTGATGTTGTGAGACTTCTTACTGTGTTTACTCCAGTCCAACGCCAGTATCTTCACATCTGCACTCTGCCACCATTGGGAGTATAGTTCCTGCATCTATCCTGTCTAGTCCTGTTAGAATTTTGTAAGTCTCTATGAAATCCCCCCTCACTCATCTGAACTCCAGCAAAAAACAATCCTAACCTAATCAATATTGGAAACGGGACACAGGAGATTTACCAGAATGTTGCCTATTTTGGTGGGAAGATCTTACAAAAGGTTGTGTGACTTGAGGCTGTTTTCGTTAGAGAGGTGGTGGTTAAGAAGTGACTTAGTGACGTACAAGATGATCAGAGAATTAGACAGGGTGAACAATAGGAACCATTGTCCTCGGATGGGGATGGCTCGTATGAGGGGCATAGCTTTAAATTGAGGGGGATTAGATATAAGACAGATGTCAGAGAAAGATTCTTTACTCAGAGTAGTAAAGGCATGGAATGCCCTTCCTGCAATAGTAGTGGACTTGTCAACATTAAGGACATTTAAAGGGTCATTGGATAAGCAATGTAGGTTAGATGGGCTTTAGATTTACTTCACAGGTCAGCACAACACTGAAGGCCAAAGGGCCTATACTGCGCCATAATGTTCTATGTTCTAATATCTCTTCATACATCAGTCCCACAGTACCCGAAATCAGCCTGGTAAACCTTTGCTGTACTGACTCAAGAACAAGAATATCCTTCCTTAGAAAAGGAGACCAAAACTGCACACAACAATAAGGTCCTTATAATTGCAACAATACAATCCTGCTCCTGTACTCAAAACCTCTGGCAATGAAGACCAACATGCCATTTGCCTTCTTTACTGCCTGCTGCACCTGCATGCTTATCTTCAGTGACTGGTGCACAAGAACACCCAGGTCCCACATTCCCCTTTTCCAATTTACAGCCAAAGACGTGATGTCATCTTTACAAGGACTGTGCGATGATCACTCTTCCTGATACTGTCGTGGACAGATGCAGATTAGTAAGAATGAGGTCAGATATGTTATTTCCTCTTATTGGGTCCTTCACCAGCTGCTGCAGTTGTGCAGTTATATCCTTCAGGATCTGATCAGCTGATCAGTAGTGCTGCTGCCGAGCCATTCTTGGTGGTGGACATTGAAATCCCCTACCCAGAGTACATTTTGTGTCCTTGCCACTCTCAGTGTTTCCTCCAATTGTTGTTGAACAAGGAGGAATACTGATTCATCAGCCGGAGGAGGATGGTACTTAGTAACCAGTAAGAGGTTTCCTTGCCCATGTGTAACCTGAAGCCATGAAACTTCATAGGATCCGCTGTTGATGTTAAGGATTCCCAGGGCAACTCCTTCCCGACTGTGCCACCACCTTTGTTCAGCCTACTGCTGGTGGGACAGGATATTTCCAGGGACGGCAACGATGCTGTCTGGGATATTATCTGTAAGGTATGATTCCGTGAGAATGACTGTATCAGGCTATTGCTTGACTAGTTGATGAGACAGCTCTCCCAATTTTGACACTAGCCCCCAGATATTAGCAAGAGCACTTTGCAGCGTCAACAGGACTGGTTGTTTTGCCATTGTTTTTTCCAGTTCCTAGATCAATGCCAGATGGTCTATCCAGTTCCATTTCTGTGATGAGATTTTGCAGCAATTGATACAACCAAGTTTCTCACTCGGCCGTTTCAGATGGCAGTTAAGAGTCAATCACATTGCTGTGGCTCTGGTGTCTCATGTAGGCCAGACCAGGTAAAGACAGCAAATTTAATTCCCTAAAAGAACATGAATGAACTAGAGAGATCTGGGCCCAGGTACCAGCATGCATGCAGAGCTCAGTAGGACTCAGACTAGTTTGCACCAGGGCATCATCATAATGGTGCTTATCACTCATCATCACTCTCCTGCCAGCAAAAAACTCACTAACAGGCCCACCACTCTCGTGTGACAATGTGGAGGATATAGAAGGAATTTGGGGGGTGGAACCCACAGACACAAACTCATAATAAGGCTATCAGTACCTCCTCCCTTTCGACTCTCCCATTTGGGCTGCCAGCCCTCAAACGCCTGGTTGGTGTTCCTCGGCCTGCTCTTCCTCATTTTCTTCCTCCTCCTGCTAGTCATCCTTCCCAGTGTCAGATGGCTGATCAGCCCCCACATCCTTCTCCCCCTTCAAGAGATCACCTCTGTCAGTGCCAGATTGTGCAAGGCATAGCACATATGGGAACAGCTCACTAGGCTGTATTGGAGGACCCCGCCAGATCAGTTCAGGCATTGGAATCACACCTTGAGGAGTCCACTATCGTGAAGGTGGCTACACAGGTCTCTGCCTCAAACACAGGCATCATCAGCCATGTCCAAAGCAGGTAACACATATCACCCAGGAGCCAATCTCACAGCCTGGGTTCCTTCTCGAATGCCTCTGGGATGTCTCAGTAATGACAATGTAGCAGTCACGTGTGCTGTCTGGATGTCTAGCAGATATGCATGATGGTCATATTGTGATTGCACATCAGCTGAACGTTCAGAGAGTAGAACCTCTTCCTATTTATAAATCTTTGTGGATTCTGTAGGTGGGCCTTGAGCAGTCATTACCCCCTACACCTTAGGCATCCCCTGAAGGTCAGCTAGGGCACATGTAGCTTCAGTGATCTGCCTCATGAAGCTGTACACGGTAGGGTGGGAGATGCTACAGACATCTCTGCTTGGGTTTTGAGTTTAGAGTGGCCATCAATTTGACAACGGAGACTAAGCGCCTGCCCTACGTACTCCATCGACCACTGCCCCACCCCGCTTTCCCCTCCCCCCAACCTCTAGGTGCCAGGTCCTGCAACAGGTTGCACAGGAGTTGCATGGTCGAAAAAGCACGTGTGCATGCACATGCTCAAATGCAGTTAAATTAGTGTCACACCTATTTCGGGCGTGGTCCTGATTGTGACCATTTTGGGCATTTGGTAAAAGGGTAACAGGTGCTGAGTCGGTTGCGGGTCACACTACTCGCCTCATGCCCGACTTTATTAATTTTCGCATCTGAAAACAGGTGCACCTTAATGGTTAAATAGGGCCCCTAGTGTCAGCTAGGTTCAATACTTTGCTCTGAAATCAAAAGTGCTAAGATCTTGAATTAATAGGGACAGTACCTCCTCCTTCAATTGTTCTTCAGATTTGCCAACCCAAGCAACCTCTGGATGTGTATATACTACAGATGGGATGCAGTTATAGTCAATGTGTACAGCTCCTCCAGCCATTCCTTCCACACAGATGATACCCTCATCTTCAGCCTTGTGAGCTAGCATGGGGCCAGGTATCACATCTCCAATGGCAAATATACTGTGGAAATAAACAAACAGTTTGTGATTGCAGTTGCATGTAATAAATAATCCATTTATACACCAGTAAATATACTCAGAAGGTAAAGAGTTGAGTTTGCAAGGTTCGGTACTGGGAACGTTGTAGTTTTGGATGAGGTGGGGTAGACAACAGGGGACCAAAGTTTGTAGATGGCATGAAACTTGGAGGAACGAGGAGGACAGCAATAGGTTACAAGCGGACATTGACAATGTGGCAGAATGGGTGCACACGTGGCGATAAAATTCAGCACGTGAGAAGGATATATTTTGGTCGGATGATGAGACCATACATGATAAAAATAGTATAATATTAAAGGGATCAAGAGGTGTTTTGTGCACTAATTAAATATGTGGGCTTTACAAGTGGAAACGCAGAGCACAGAAGTCAGGAAGTAATGCTAAATCAGATAAAAACCCTGCTGAACTCTGGGTAACAAACTTTGGAAGGTTGCAAAGAGTTTGGAATGTACAGAGACATCACTGGAACTGTTCTATTAGATACAAAATTATGATTATGCAGATAAGATTAAAGAAGTTGTCACTGTTCTCAGAGTAAAGCAGGAAATTAGATCAAAGTGCTTAAAATTCTGAAGTTACGTGAAGGTGCCAATGTTAGACTGGTGTGAGCACAGTGAGAAGTGTCACAATACCAGGTTAAAGTCCAACAGGTTTATTTTGTAGCACAAGCTTTCAGAGCACTGCTTCTTCATGAGGTGACTGGAGAGGTGAGTTAACAAACACAGCATACATAAACAGAGACGCAACTACAAGATAATGGTTGGAATGGAAGTCTTTACAGATATAGACAGTGCAAGTGGAGAGAGGCAATTCACATGCACTGCCCCCTATCACCATATTCTGCACCCCACCCATCCCCTCACACACACATACACCCCCTCCATACAGGGCCCCCACCTCAACTCCCACACACACATGGGGCCCACACTCCCCATGCACACACACTGGGTGGCCCCCAAATGTGCGCACGTGCACACACACACCCCACCATGCGCCCCTCCCCCCCCACACACACCCCTGCCCACTCACTCGATAAAGGAGCAGCGCTCGAAAGCTTGTGATGTCAAATAAACCCATTAAACTTTAACCTGGTGTTGAGATTTCTTACTGTGCTTACCACAGTCGAACGCTGGTGTCTCCACATCACGGACACCACATCCACCCAGACGTGTGTGCACAGCCACACACATCGGATGGTCCATAGTCATCTCATCCTTTCAGCAATAGTTTTGCTGTAGAGTGGAGCATATACTATATAGCCATGCAAAAGAATTACTTACTTTGGAATATTTGTCTGGAAACGATTGTTGACAAGTATTCGGCCTTTCTTGTCAACTTCAATTCCCATCTCCTGCAGTCCCAGATTGTCAGTGAAAGGGCGACGCCCAATACAAACCAGCAACACGTCACAAGTGATCATATCAGCCTTTCCACCCGTAGCAGCCTCAAAACTAGGAAAAGCAGAAAAATGTGTCTGCTAGAGGTGAATTACTTATTCCCATGCACCCGAGTGATCCATTCCACAAACATTTTCATTTCATACTCACGAAACATCAATCTTTCCATCAGGTCTTTTAGCTGCTGAAGTAACTTTTGTGTTGAGTTTAAACTTCAGACCTTGCTTCTGAAGAATGCGTTGAAAATTTTTTGAGATCTCCATGTCGATGCCAATCCCTCCAACATGCCCCAAGAATTCAATAGCTGTCACTTCAGAGCCAAGCCTCTGCCACACAGAGCCCTGCAGACAGATGAACATTGATTTCCAGACACCCACTGCTGCAAAATACACACTAACATATTCAATAATTCTACAAAGCTGGGTGCAGAAAGAGCACTGGAAATGGTGCTGGTAACAGACATTATGTACATTCCAGGAATCACATCGCCAGGGAAAGAGGCAGATGCTGCAGACTATTGCTGACATGAGGCTGCCTCATTGGCTCAGGACCAAAATTCCCTCAAATCTCTAGTATGTGATCCATTTGCTATACTGTGTGGCCCTTTGAAGATTGCTGTGCAGTTGCGCACACCACAACTAAACAGACAGGAATTTGAGAGCGGTCTCTGCTCCCTGTATGATACATTCTAGATAGCTGCATGGTCACACATCCACACAGCTCAAAGGGAACACTGCATGGGACATCACTCTCACAAGCAGGGCAAATAAATCTGGTAGAAAATATGCAGCCTAAGAGTTTGTATGGTAGAGGCCAGTCACATGTTGGATCACCTTCAGCAGTCATGCTTGGCATCACAAGATAATCCTGGTACTCCAAATGTTCCTTCACCTTAGCACGGCTGAGTGCATGACTCAACGATCCTCCAATGGCCACGTAGGCAATGACAGCACATTGCACAGGTTATAAAAAAAATCATATGACTTCCAGTCTACACAGTTAACTGATTGTAACTGGGCAGCTGTGCAGAAGGAATAATCAGTTAATAGTAAAGCATTGGAGAGAATTAGAGAGATTTAGGGATACATGTTCATAGCTCCTTGAAAGTGGAGTCACAGGTGAACAGAATGGTGAAGAAAACATTCAGCATTCTTGCTATCATTGTTTAGAATATTGAATACAGAGTTGGGACGTCTTGTTGAAGTTGTACAAGACATTGGTAAGGCCACATTTGGAATACTGTGGTCACCCTATTATGGAAAGGATGTTATTAAACTAAAAACAGCATAAAAAAGTTTTACTAGGATGCTACCAGAGCTTGATGGTTTGAGATATAAAGAGGCTGGATAAACTGGGACTTTTTTTCTGCAACGTAGGAGGCTGAGGGGTGATCACATAGAGGTCTATAAAATAATGAGAGGTGTAGATCAATTGAATGGTCAATATCTTCTCCCAAAGGTAGGGCAGTCTAAAACTAGAGGGCATAGGTTTAAGGTGAGAGGGGAGAGGTAAATAAGTGTCCAGAGGGGCAATTTTTTCACAGAGGTTGCTGAATGTCTGGAATAAGCTGCCAGAGATAATTGTAGAGGTGTAAATTGTCTTTTAAAAAGTGTTTAGACAGTTGTTTGAGCATAGAGGAATATGGGTCAAATGCTAGCAACTGGAGTAGCTTAAGCTAAAAACAAAAATGGCAGCATGGACAAGTTGGGCCGAAGGGCCTATTTCCATGCTGTAAACCCCTATGACTCTAAAGCAGGTTAATCACATCCATCAACTTTGCTGGAAGGGGCATGGACATTTACTGTGACCCAGATCAGGGTTGGTTGAGTACTCTACAGTCTAGCAAAAGGAACACATTTTCCTAATAAGCGTCCAGAGGGGCAATTTTATACAAAATAGTTTGTAATAAACTTTGTGATTTATTTTCCTTATTACTTGCACACTTATTAAAAGGTGTGTGAGTAATATCTATCATTTGTCTTGATATTAGTTTCAAGAAGAAATTTGATTCCACGCTCAGATTTACAGGAGACCAGAAGTTGTTTGGAGTTGCATTCTCCAACAGGTACTGAAAACCCCAATATGCTGACCTGAACCCGTGTTGAAGGCAGACTGACAGATAACCTGTAGTCATCATTTTGCCACGCTAACTCTATTAATAAATTATTAAGAAATAATTTATAAAAGAAATGAAATTCTAGCATGGATCTGATGAGTTGAATGTGGCCTCTTTCTGTGCCACAATGACTATGATATAATAATCCAGCTGAATTGCACGAGAGATGGTACAGAGGTGGTTCATCCGGATAATTCTCCTTAGAGCTTAGGATAAGTTTGCAATGTTTTCTGTGAAGCAGAGAAGGCCGAGGTGGGATACGAGTTCTCAGCAGAAGTAATTTAGAATTAGCTGCATACATGCTGCTCTCAACATAGAACATAGAACAATACAGTACAAACAGGCCCTTCGGCCCACGAGTTGCGCCGATCACATCTACCAAACCACAGACCTATATATAACCCCCTATCCTATTCTTTTCCATATACTCATCCAGAAGTCTCTTAACAGACCCCAATGAGTTTGCCTCAACAACCTCCGAAGGCAGTCGGTTCCATTCACTCACCACCCTCTGAATGAAAAACCTACCCGATATCTCCTTTGTATTTGCTTCCCTGCACCTTAAATCTGTGTCCTCTCGTAGTGACCATTTCAGCTCGGGGAAATAGTCTCTGAGAGTCCACCCTTATCTATTCCTCTCAACATTTTATAAACCTCTATCAGGTCGCCTCTCAACCTACGTCTCTCCAGGGAGAAGAGTCCCAGCTCCCGCAATCTATCTTCATAAGGCCTGCCTCCCAATCCAGGCAGCATCCTTGTAAATCTCCTCTGCACCCTCTCAATAGCCTCTACATCCAGAACTGCGCACAATACTCCAACTGGGGTCTGACAAGAGTCTTATAAAGCTGCATCATTACCTCCTGACTCCTAAACTCTATTCCTCGATTAATGAAGGCCAGTACACCGTATCTCTTCTTGACCACTTCCTCCACCTGCGAGGCCGATTTAAGAGTCGTATGGACCCGAACCCCGAGATTCTTCTGCTCTACCACACAACTAAGACTCCTACCCCTTATATTGTACTTCTTCATCCCATTATTCCTGCCAAAATGGACCACTACACATTTATCTGCGTTGAAGTCCATCTGCCACTTCTCCGCCGAGTCTTGCATCCTGTCTATGTCCCGCAGCAACTTTTGGCATCTCTCCAGACCATCCACAACACCACCGATCTTTGTATCATCGGCGAACTTGCTAACCCATCCCTCCACTTCCTCATTCAAGTCATTTATGAAAATGACAAACGGCAGGGGTCCCAGAACAGATCCCTGGGGCACTCCACTGGTTACCGACCTCCATGCAGAACAAGACCCATCCACAACCACTCTCTGCCTTCTGCCGGCAAGCCAGTTCTGGATCCACGAGGCCAAAGCTCCTTGGATCCCATGCCCTCTCACCTTCTCCAGAGGCCTTGCATGTGGGACCTTATCAAACTTACTAAAGTCCATGTACACTACGTCCACCGCCCTTCCTTCGTCAATGTGTTCAGTCACATTTTCGAAGAACTCAACTAGGCTTGTAAGGCATGACCTGCCCTTGACAAAACCATGCTGACTATTTCTAATCAGTCCAAACTTCTCCAAATGTTCATATATCTTATCCCTCAGAAGCATCTCCATCAGCTTACCAACCACTGAAGTCAAACTCACCGGTCGGTAATTTCCTGGACTATCCCTGTTCCCTTTCTTAAAGATAGGAACCACATCCGCAATCCTCTGGAACCTCTCCCGTTTCCATGGACGACGCAAAGATCATCGCCTGGAGCTCTGCAACTACTTCCCTCACCTCCCACAATAACCTGAGGTACATCCCATCCGGTCCCGGCGACTTGTCTACCTTGATAGAATTTACCAGGTCTAACACATCCTCTTTCCTAACATCCACATACTCAATCTTTTCAGTATGCTGCAAACCTGCAGTGCAATCTCCCAGTTCACTTTCCACCATGAATATTGAGGCAAAGTACTCGTTAAGCACCTCTGCGATTTCTTCCGGATTCACACAGACTTTTCCCCCTTCACTTTTTATAGGCCCTATCCGTTCTCTTCTCAACCTTTTACTTTTCACATATTTGTAGAAGGCCTTGGGATTCTCCTTAATCTTACCTGCCAAGGCCTTCTCATGACCCCTTCTGGCTCTCCTAATTTCCTTTTTAAGTACCCTTCTACACACCTTATACTCCTCTAGATCCCTAACATCCCCTAGCTTTCTGAACCTTTTATATACCTTTTTTTCTTCCTAACTAGGTTCACCACTACCTTGCTAGCACGAGGGGACACAGCTTTAAATTAAGGGGTGATAGTTATAGGACGGATATCAGAGGCAGGTTCTTTACCCAAAGGGTGGTTCGGGAGTGGAATGCCCTGCCTGCAGCGGTTGTAGATGCGCCAAGTTTGGTGGCGTTTAAGAGGTTAGTTGATAAGTATATGGAAGAGAAGGGAATGGTTTAGTTTGGAGGGGCATTGCTTTTTATATTGGTCGGCGCAACATCGAAGGCCGAAGGGCCTGTTCTGTGCTGTAATGTTCTATGTTCGTGCACCACGGTTCCTGCGTCCTACCAGAATCTCCTTGACTCCTTGGAACGTTGTCTTGCATGCCCTATACAAACATTCCTTGAAAAACTGCCACTTTCCTCCTGTACTCTTCCCCAAGAACACCTCCTTCCAGTTTATGCATCCAATTACCTGCCGAACGTTTTCATATTTCCCCTTACTCCAGTCATACACCTTCCTAGCCTGCCTGATCCTATTTCTTTCCATCGCTATCGTGAAAGAGATAGAATTATGACCTCTATTCCCAAGATACTCACCTACCGTGAGATCCAACACCTGCCCTGGCTCATTAGTAAGCACCAGGTCAAGTACAGCCTCTCCTCTCGTAGGCTTTTCCACATACTGTGTCAGGAAACCTTCCTGAACACACCTAACAAACTCCACACCATCCAAACCCCTTACCTTGGGACATTCCAGTCGATGTTTGGGAAATTGAAATCTCCCATCACGACAACCCTGTTATTTCTACATCTGTTTAGGATCTGTTTCCCTATCTGCACCTCAAGTTCCCTGCCGCTGTTGGGCAGCCTATAGAATACACCCAGCAAAGTTATCGACCCTTTGCTGTTCCTAACTTCCACCCACAGAGACTCCGTAGACAATCCCTCCCTGTCTTCCACCTTCTCTACAGCCATGACACTGTCCCTGATCAACAGTGCCACACCACCTCCTCTTTTGCCCCCAACCCTGTCCCTCCTGAAGCACCTGAATCTTCTTGAAGATCTTGAAATAAATCTCCTTTCGTTCACTAATGAAGTGTCTGAAATGCATCATTTCATGTTAAGGTTTTGAAGAGACTACAAAGATTTACCAGTGGTTCCTTATTGCAGAGGGGGTTAAAAGGAGATCAAAAAGAGATATGCAAAGTTACGAGACACCTGGCAAGGAACCAGGGAAAAACAGTTTCCAATGTCAGAAGAGTCAGTAACACAAAGCCAGATAATTTTGGACAGAATTCCTCCATTCCACCACCACTCCCAGTGAGTTAGTGTCATCTGGGGAAAACGCTGGGTACAGCAGAACCAGATTCATTCGCAACTTTCAAAACAGAATAAGATAAAAAATTGAAGGGGAAAGAAATTGATCCACAATCAGGAAAGGCAAGGAACTTATGGGTTAGGTCTAGCAAAGAGATTGTACAGGCATAATGAGTTGAATGGCTCTTTCTGCATTGAATTATTTTATGATTAATTGTTTTTTAATAATAGGATCTCTTTTCTGCCGTTTCCAACATCATTCAAATACTTTTCATTCCATTTCCTGTTTCTTACCAACTCAACACCAATGACACCAGCACCAATAACCACCAACTTCTCAGGAATCTGCTTCAGTGATAAGGCTCCCGTTGAAGACACAATAGTCTCTTCATCGATCTATGGGTTTGGCACATAACATTGATTTAGAAATTGAATTGAAAAACCGACCTACAGATAAAAAACAAACAGATTTGAAACAAGCTCCAAGGTCAGGATTCTGAGACTGGACAAAGAACTGGGATTGATGTTGAAATGTTGCACCAGCATAGGTGTGATGGGTTGAATGGCCATTTTTGTACTGCAGCTTCCACAAAACTGTTTCCAAACAAGGCGATGGATTAACTGAACAGTTATTACAAAGACATGTCAAATGACAATAATGGAGAGATTATGACAAAGTGGTAATGTTATAGTACTAGACACTCAGGCTGGTGGAATTTGAATTCAACTCAAATCTGCTACATAAAGCTACTCTCTCTAATGGTGACCATGAAGCTATCACAGATTGCTGTAAGAACATAAGAAATAGGAGGAGTAGACCATCTAGCCCCCCGCTTCCCCAAGCCTGCCCCGCCATTCAATAAGATCATGGCTGATCTGACAGTGGTTCAGTTCCACTTACCCGCCTGCTCCCCATAACCCTTAATTCCCTCATTGATCAGAAATCTATCTACCCGTGACTTAAGCTGTGACTTAAACAAAAATCTACCTGGCTCACTAATATTCTCGAGATAAGGAAATCTTCTGTCCTTAGTCGGTCTGGCCTACATGCGACTCCAGACCCACTGTCATATAGTTGACTCAATAGCCCTCTGAAATGTTGTATTCACCATAATCTTCTCAAGGGTAATCACTAATGGCAACAAATGTTGGCCTAGTCAGCAAAGTACAGCCCATAAAAAATAAAACAGGGAATAAAACCTTTCTTCAAAGTCAACAGATGTACCTGAATTCCAGGAAAAGGTGTAACCTCTGACCCTGTGGCAATGAGTATGTTCTTGGAGTTGATGATTTGCGTGCTGCCATCACTGCACTGAGCTGTGACCTGGTTTTTCCCAGTAATCTTACCATGTCCTTGAATGTGCGTCACCTTGTAGAGTTAGGCAAAGAGATGAATAACTATCAACAACTTTTATTCTTCCATCTAAATGCAAATCAAAACTTTTCAAATAACCAACATATCAAATGACATTTTAAAAATAAAATGCTATAAAATAAAAACAAAATAAAAGTTACAAATGTGGGACCTTACGAGATGGTTTTGTTTTAAAATGTAACTTTTAAATTAAAGTGAGATAATGGCTGGTTAATTGTAAACTAGTTAAAACCAGTTCCAGGGCTTTGTAAGTTACGCCTATAAAAACAAAAGCCAGTAAGTGCTGCTCTGTCTGCACCGTGAGTGCTGCCTGGCTGTAAGGAGTGAAACAGGCAGCAGGGACCACAAGGGAGAGTGCTGATTGGTCAATAAGTCCCAAAAGGGAGAGTGCTGATTGGTCAATAAGTGCTACGCTTGATTCTCTGAAACTGATGGTGAGTTTGGACTAAAGAAAGAGTTAAAAGTGAATCACAGGAGGGCTCTGAACTGATTGGCTAAGAGGGAACCGTGCTAAATTTGAAAATCCATTTAAATTACTCGTTAGTAATTGTCCAGAGACTGTGGTAATAAGGAGATACGTCATAAAAAGTAAATTAAAAATTAAGAACCAAATTATAAAATAGAGATAGAGGGTCAGGTTCATGCATGATGTGGGAGCTAGTGGATCCCGTTTGTGGTTCCTAGTCAGCACATCTGCAGTAAGTGCTTGTTGCTTGAGGAATTCTTGGCTCAGAGTGAATGAGCTGGATTCTGAGCTTCAGATGCTGCAACACATCAGGGAGGGGAAGAAACATTTGGAAACTATGTTCCAGGGGGCAGTCACACCCAAGATTAAATTTGGCCTTGAATTTGGCCAGTAGTCAGGAACAGGAGAGTGTGGCTGTGAGTGAGACAGGTTGAGAGATCCAGGAGGTAGGTCGCAGGAGCCTTAGTCCCTGAACTTGTCCAACAGGTCTGAGATACTTGGGAATGGGTACTGTAGAGATGAGCAAACTGACCAAGGCACCTTGCTACAGGGAGCTGTTCAAGGAGGGGGAGAAACAAGAAATGTAATTGTAATTGGCGATAATATAGTTAGGGGTATTGACACTGTTCTGTGACCAGGATCAAGAATCCCAAAGGTTGTGTTGCCTCCTGGTGCTCGGATACAGGATATCTCATCTGGGCTGCAGAGGAACTTGGAGCAGGAGGGTGAAGATCCAGCAATCATGGTCCATTTAGGTACCAACTACATATGTAGAACAGCAACGGAAGTTCTGATAAAGGAAAATGAACAGCTAGGAGCTAAATTAAAAAGCAGAATCAAGAAGCTAATAATCTCTGGATTACTACCTGAGCTACGAGCTAATTGGCACAGGATCAATAAGATTAAGGAGGTAAAAGCTTGGCGTGTGCAGAATGAGTTTGAATTCATGGGATTTTGGAAAAGAGAGACCTGTTCCAATGGGAGAGTCTTCATCTGAACTATGCTGGAAGCAGAGTCCTGGCGAATCATGTAAATAGTGGGGGGAGATTTCAGTTTTACGGTGAGTTAGAAAATCAAAGTTAAAGGAGAGGGCAGAATTGCAGGTTAACGATGAAGGCTTTCAGTTAGTTAAAGGAGCCGAGAGCTCAGGAGAGATTAGTAAAGTTTCCAGATCACATAACAGAGCAGAGAGAATAGAAAGTGGCAGGAATCTAACCTCAGGCAGAGCAAAAAAAGTGACAAATGTGAGAAGGGAGGTGGTCAATGAAGGACTGAGGATGTTGTATTGAAATGCACACAGTATATAGAACAAGGTAAACGAGCATGTTGCACACATTGAAATTGACTGGTACGATGACGTAGGCATCAGAGACGTGGCTGCAAGGGGATCAGGACTGGGATCTAAATATCCAAGGATACGTGTCATATCAGAAGGACAGACAGATAGGCAAAGGAGGCAGATTTGCATTGTTAGTAAGAAATGAAGTTAAATTGATTGCAAGAAGTGATGTAGGATCAGAAAGCATAGAATCTCTAAGTAGATTGAGGAATCGCAAAGGTAAAAAGACATTGATGGGAGCTATGTACAGGCCCACTAGCAGTAGTCAGGATGTTCTCTTCGGTATTCACGCAGAGTGCTGGAAATGTAGCTATGGAGAGCACTGAGGTACAGGGTTGCAAATTGGGGAGTATTGTAGTAGATAGGGAGGATGTGTTAGAAATTCTCAAGGGTTTGAAGTTGGATAAGTCCCCTGGGCCGGACGGGATTTACCCTAGGATTCTCTGGGAGGCAAGAGAGGAGATTGCAGAGCCTCTGGCTCTGATCTTCAGGTCCTCGTTGGTTACGGGTGTGGTTCCGGAGGACTGGAGGATAGCGAATGTGGTCCCATTGTTTAAGAAGGGGAAGAGAGACCTTCCAGGGAATTATAGGCCAGTGAGTCTTACTTCTGTTGTGGGCAAGGTATTGGAGAGAATTATTAGGGATAGGATTTATAGTTATTTAGAGAGAAATGAATTGATTGGGGATAGTCAGCATGGTTTCGTGAAGGGTAGGTCATGCCTTACTAACCTCATTGAGTTTTTTGAGAAAGTGACCAAAGAGGTGGATGGGGGTAAGGCGGTTGATGTAGTATATATGGACTTTAGTAAGGCGTTTGATAAGGTGGCCCATGGAAGACTTCTACAGAAAATGCAGATGTGTGGAATAGAGGGTGATTTAGCTAATTGGATTAGGAATTGGCTGGCAGATAGAAGACAGAGGGTGGTGGTTGATGGGAGATATTCATCGTGGAGTTCGGTGACGAGTGGTGTGCCTCAGGGGTCTGTTTTGGGGCCCCTGCTGTTTGTAATTTTTATAAATGATCTGGATGAGGGTATTGAGGGATGGATCAGTAAATTTGCAGATGATACTAAAGTTGGTGGTGTGGTAGATAGTGAAGAGGGGTGTTTTAGTTTACAGAGTGACTTGGACAAGTTGCAGAGCTGGGCCGAGAGGTGGCAAATGGAGTTTAATGTGGAAAAGTGTGAGGTAATGCACTTTGGCAGGAACAATAAATGTGTAGAGTATAGGGCTAATGGTAGGGCTCTTAATAGTGTTGAGGAACAGAAGGATCTTGGTGTATGTGTCAATAGATCCCTGAAAGTAGGCAGTCAAGTGGATAAAGTTGTTAAGAAGGCATATGGAGTCTTAGCTTTTATTGGTAGGGGGATTGAATTTAGGAGCCGCAGCATCATGTTGCAACTGTACAAAACTCTAGTGCGGCCGCACTTGGAGTATTGTGTGCAGTTCTGGTCGCCACATTATAAGAAAGATGTGGAGGCATTGGAGAGGGTACAGAGGAGGTTTACCAGGATGTTGCCTGGTATGGAGGGCAGGTCCTATGAAGAGAGGTTGAAGGATTTGAGGTTGTTTTCGTTAGAAGGGAGGCGGCTAAGAGGGGATCTTATTGAAGCATATAAGATGATTAGAGGTTTAGATAGGGTGGACAGTGATAGCCTTTTTCCTAGGATGGAGAAAGCTAGCACGAGGGGACACAGCTTTAAATTAAGGGGTATGAGTTATAGGACGGATATCAGAGGTAGGTTCTTTACTCAAAGAGTGATTAGGGAGTGGAATGCCCTGCCTGCAGCTGTTGTAGATGCGCCAAGTTTGGTGGCGTTTAAGAGGTTAATTGATAAGTATATGGAAGAGAAGGGAATGGTTTAGTTTGGAGGGGCATTGCTTTTTATTTTGGTCGGCACAACATCGAAGGCCGAAGGGCCTGTTCTGTGCTGTATTGTTCTATGTTCTATGTGAGAGAGAACATAAATCAGGAAATAGCAAAGACATAAAAAAAACACAATATTACAATAATCAATATGCAGGTGGACTGGGAAAATCAGACAGGTAGTGGATCACAAGAAAGTGTCCGAGAGATATTTTTGAAGCAGCTTGGGACAGAGCTACTAGGGAACTGGCAATTCTGGATTTGGTGATGTGTAATGAGGCAGACTTAATTAGGGAACTTAAGGTGAAGGAACCTTTAGAATAACCACATTATAGCATTTTCCCTACAGTTTCAGAGGGAGAAGCTGGAATCAGATGTAACGGTATTACAATTAACTACAAAGACATGAGGGAGGAGCTGATCAGAGTTGATTGGGAAGAGAGCCTAGCAAAAAGTGGGTGCTTGAATTCGTTGCTGGGGAGGTAGTGGAAGTGGATACAGTAGTGACTTTTAAGGGCCGTCTTGACAAGTAAATGACTAGGATTTAAATAGAGGGATATAGTTCCCTGATGGGTAGTTTAATTAAGTCGGGCAGCATGGTCGGTGCAGGCTTGGAGGGCTGAAGGGCCTGTTCATGTGCTGTAATTTTCTTTGTTCTTTGAACCAGACAGAACACTGATTGTTTAGGATAACCATAGGGAGGAAATACTCAAAGGGGTGGAATCCCTGTACATTGATAAGTCAGATGGATTGTTTCTGAAGCTGCTAAAGGTGAGGGAAGGGATAGCAGAAAATGCTTAAGGAGAATTTCCCAATCCTCACTAGGTACAGGAGAACTGGCAGAAAAGTGGAGAAATGCAAACAGAGTTTCATTGTTTAAAAAAAGGATTGAAGGAAAATGTCAAACAATTATAGACCAGTTAGTCCTACATCTGTGGTGGACAAATTACTGGAATCAATCCTGAGAGATAAAATTAACTGTCACTCAGAAAGGCTTGGACTACTCAGCAATGATTAGCATGAATTTGTTAAAGGAAGGTGATGGTTCACAGACTTAATTGAATTCTTTGAGGACAAGAAAGGCTAATGAAGGTAGTGCAGTGGGTGTTATGTACATGGGTTTTAGCAAGGTGTTTGACAAGGTCCCACACGGCAGATTAGTGGAAAAAGTAAAAGCCCCTGGGATGCAAGGTAATGTGGCAAATGGATCCAAAGTTGGTTTAGTAACAGGCAATAAAGGGTCATGGTCGATGGATGCCCTAATGAATGGGAAGTTATTTCAAGTGGTCTTCCACAGAGCTCACTGAAGAGACCCCTACCATCTGTGTCATAGATGAACAATTTGGACATAAACATGGGTGACATGATTGGAAAATTTGCTTATGACACAACGATTGGCCAAGTAGTGGACAGTGTACAGGATAGCTGTAATCTACAAAACAATATTGATGGATTGGTGAAGTGGATGATGAAATGGCAGATGTATTTTAACAGAAATGTGTGAGGTAATAGGAGATCTAACAGTTACAGGGAATACAAAATAAATACAAAATACTAGGAGGGGTAGAAGAAGGGAGAGATTTTGGCATACAGGCAGACAAATCTCTAAAGGCAGCAGTTGAAATGGACAAAGAAGGATATTAGTAGAGGTATAGAATATAAAAGGATGTAGGGGTGGAATAGTACAAAACACTGGCAGGGCCATAACCGGAGTACAGTGTGTGCAGTTTTGATCATAATACAGGAAGGATGTAATTGCTCCAGAGAAAGTGCAGAGGAGGTTTTATAGGAATGTTGCCAGAGCTACAAAAGTGTAGCTTTCATGAGAGATTGGATTGGTTGGGGTTATTTTCCTTGGAACAAAGGTAACTGAAGAATGACTTGGTAGAGGTGTACAAAATTGAGGGGAAGAGACAAGAATGGATAGGATGAAATTATTTCTCTTGGAATAGTTCGACAGTGAACGCAGATTCAAAATAAGTGGCAGTCTGTGTGGAGGGGACAAGAAGAACAACTTTTTTAAAAAATACAGAGGGTGGTTGGTGTATGGAATTTACTGCCTGAGTTGGTGGTGGAGGCAGAGACGTAAGTTCTTTTAGAAAATTCCTGGATCTGTACCTTAAGTGCTGTAAATTACAGGGTTCTGGGCTGGGTGCAGGATGTTACAATTAGAAAGGGTGTTCTTGAGCTGGTGTGGAAAAGATGGACCAAATGGCAACCTTCTGTGCTGTCACTTTTCTATGGTTCCAAGTGAGCCTGCTGGAAAATCAGGAATAATTTGGAATTTGTTCTTGGAATGGTACACATCATCCAGATGTGGAACATGCACCAAAGCAGATCATAACATAAATCAATTGCTTGAATTAGTCAATACAAAAGTACCATGCTAGTTCAACTAGTTGCCTGTTAACTAATTTTTCATCTTAGTTATTTGTTTTGATTACTTGCGCATTTTAAAATTTTAAAACATGAAAATCTTGTCCTTTTAAAATTGACTGCACTGCAGCATTGATAATTTTTAAAAAATTTCCCAGCAATCAATCTCCATGGAAATAGTAAGGGGAAGAATGAGTCTCGTGACAAAAATATTGCACATTTTATAATTCATAAAATGGATCGTTAGAATACAGTGAATCATTTGCATTGTTACTAGAGAAGAAACCTTGAAAAAAGAATGGTCGATATGCAGATGAGGTATAACAAACCAATCGGATTATGTAATTGAGAGAAAATAAAATTTGCTTCAGATTTCACAGATCGCAACGTAACAGAAGCTTACACGGCAGCTCACGGAACATCAGCACAAATCTCCTATCACTACACTTCACACAAAAACATTTGTATCACATGAAAAATTTGTAAATATTGCTAAATTGAAAAACAGAATTTCCTCCACTTATAAGGATCTGAATTTTTAAAATATACTTCAAAATGTTAAAACTAAACTTGCGTTCTGCTCATGCTTGAGTAAGGAAGAGAGAGTGGGCATTAAAAATACAAAACTTGGCAGTTAACCAAACTTTGACATATTCTGGCACAAATCTGGAAAAAAACACCGTAGGCAAATAGCTGATTAGTTCAACATTTATATCAGAAACAAACCTTATTTTGTTTAAATAAATGGGCAATTCCACCAGTCAATGACCTCACTGCATTATTCTTTTGTTCCATCATCTTTTCCAGGTTAAGATTCATGCCTGTGACTTTAAAACAAAATGAAGATTAAGCTTTAGCACCTTCAAAACTGTGCATGAAGTTACATTTTATCAAATGTAAGATAAGAAACAAATTTTAAGGAATCAAATAATTAAGAATTCTGCACTATTAATGGGGATAGGGCGGAGGGTAAGGCCTGGGTAGGATGCTCTTTTGCAGAGTCAGTGCAAATTCGATGGCCCAAGTGGCTTTCTTCTGTCTATGGGGCAGAATGCCCTTCTATGGTTAACAAAACATTAGGCTGAAAATATTCCACCTCCTTTTACAGGTGGTAACTTGCAGGGAGGGATATCTTTGATTCTGATGGGCATTTGATGCATTTCAACAAGGATTTGCAATATTGTCATAATATTGTTAATGTAGATCCGTCTCAGAATAAACCAGATACAAATTAAACCATAAAGAGAGCTGCTGTCACCACTGCTAACGTCAAAAACTTCAGCAGTCTCACAACCTGTAGTGAAATAAACCATGAGGCCCAGCTTCATTCATTTTAAAGATCAGAAACAGCATAACAAAAACAATCTGAAAAAATTGTTAAAATATTAGCTTTTTCCAAGGATGGACTCTAATAGCACGAGGGGTCACGGGCTTAGGGTGAGGGGGGTAAGGTATAATTTGGATGCTAGAGGGAGTTTTTTCCACACAGAGGGTGGTGGGGGTATGGAATGCACTGCCAAGTAAAGTGGTGGAGGCAGGTACTCTGGAGTTATTTAAGAAATACTTAGATGGGCACATGAACAGAATGGGAATGGAGGGGTATAGAAAACTGATTTAAAATAGGGATCATGAGCCTTGGGAGTCCCTGGGAAGTGTGTAAATAGATGATGATATTGATGTACTTGTTTTTATCCTACAGGTGCTTTGGTCCACCTTGTTGTCTAACGAGGGGCATACACACGGTGGGTCGTGAGAGGGCTGCTCTTGGATTTTTTTTGAGAGTATCCTAGTGCTTCACGTCGTTAGCGTACGCTTGACCTGGACCATTTGATGGGCAACACGACAGCTCAGTGACTATAATGGATTTGGGCATGTGTCTGTGGGAGTTTGCGCATTCTCCCCGTGCTTGCATGGATTTTCTCCGGGTGCTCCGGTTTCCTCCCACATCTCAAAGATGTGCTCTTAGGCTAATTGGCAGAACAAATTCTCCCTAAATTGTCTCAAATTTGGTTTTTAATCCATAGATCTATAAACATGGACAGGGATTGTGGGTAGAGGTGGGAACATCGGGATGGCGCCATGGGCTCGTTGGGCCAAAGGGCCTGTTTCCCATGATGTTTTGTTCTTTGTAAAACACAGCAAAGTTAAAGGGGGAAAAGATCAGCAAGTGATCGTGTAAACAATGACCACCCTATTCCAACTTCTAGCCAAATCTTGTACTAAAACCAATCAGAACAGGAAGACAGGCGATAAACAAAACATATCTACAAAAGACCATGCTGGTAGGCCCATCATTTCAGCCTGTTTGGACAGATTTCTTCCCATCTCAGCATCCTTTCCAATCTCTTCCCATCTATATCTATGACCATGTCAACACCTCTTAAGTTTCTGGAACCTAAGTATCTCATTTTCAACACAGATGTCCAAACACACTACACCTCCATCATCAACCAAGACAATCTGACTCCAATTCTTCATCCCAAACAGCCCGACATTCACCACTATTTCACTTTAAACAATCTCTCCTTTAATTCCACCTCCTCTTAATAAAAGCTGTTGCTATTGTGTCTTTTGTTCAATACATCCAATGGATTATGGCATAGCTTGGCCTTTCAAATCCAGATCACACTGTCAGACAATCCAGTTAATTCCATTCCCCCTCTACATCCCAGCATTTTCATTTCCTTCAAATGCCCAATCTTTTGCTTTTAAAGTTGATTTCAAGCAGCAAGTTATAGATCAATATCACTTGCGGCGTGAAAAAGTTCTTCCTCATCACCAAAATCTTATATTAATCTCTTCAAATCAAAGAACAAAGAACAAAACAGCACAGGAAACAGGCCCTTTGGCCCAACAAGCCCGCGCCACCACCCCGATGTTCCCACTTCTACCCATGATCCCTGTCTATGTTTATAGATCATGCATTGGAACCAAATTTGACACAACTTAGGGAAAATTTGTCTGCCAATCAGCCTAAAAGCACATCTTTGGGATGTGGGAAGAAACCGGAGCACCCAGAGAAAACCCACGCAAGCACAGGGAGAATGCACAAACTCCCACAAACACAGGACCAAATCCACATATCTGCACAGCACAGCTACAGTCACTGAGCTGTCGTGTTGCCCATCAAATGGTCCAGGACAAGCGTACACTAACGACGTGAAGCACTAGGATACTCTTGAAAAATCCAAGAGCGGCCCTCTCACGACCCATCGCGTGTACGCCCCTTGTTAGACAACAAGGCAGACCAAAGTACCTGTAGGGTAAAACAAATACATCAATATCGTCGACAGTTTACACACTTCCCAGGGAACTCCGAAGGCTCATGATCCCTATTTTCAATCAGTTTTCTATACTCCTCCATTCCCAGGCAGAGAATTCCAAAGATTCACCACCCTTTGCGTGAAGAAATTCCTCCACAACTCTGATCTAAACCCCTTCCCCCCTTCCCAACTAATCTTGAGGCTGTGCCCTCTAGTCCTGCTATCTTTGCTAAGTGGGAAGAGTCTCTTAACCTCTACTCTATCCATCCCCTTCATTATCATATACATCTCTATAAGATCCCCTCCCAACCTTCTAAACTCCTTTTCAGTCTCTCCTCATAATCCAATGCCCTCATCTCCGGTATCAGCCTTGTGAACTTCTCTGCACCCCCTCCAAGGCCAATATATCCTTCCTCAAATGCAGCGACCAAAACTGCACACAGTACTCCAGCTGCGGCCTCACCAGCACCCTATACAGCTGCAACAGAACCTCCCTACTTTTATATTCTATCCTCCCTCGCTATAAAGGCCAACGTTGCATTTGCCTTCTTAATCACCCGGTGCACCTACAGACTGTGTTTTTGCGATTCGTGCACAAGGACCCCCAGGTCCCTCTGCACCAGTGCATGCTGCAGCTTTTCTCCATTTAAATAGTAATCCTTCCTACCGTTATTACGACCAAAGTGGATAACCTCACATTTACTAACATAATACTCCATCTGCCAGGTCCTCGCCCACTCACTCAACCTATCCAGATCCCTCTGCAGGCTTTCCATACCTTCCACACAATTTGCTTTCCCACTCATCTTCGTGTCATCAGAAAATTTTGTCGCCCTGCACTCAGCCCCTTCCTCCAGATCATCTATGTAAATGGTAAATAGTTGAGGCCCCACCACTGATCCCTGAGGCACTCCACTAGTCACCAGCTGCCAATCACAGTAGCACCCATTAATACCTACTCTCTGCTTCCTATTAGACAACTAATCCTCTATCCAGTCTAACACCCTACCCCCGACTTCCTGCATCTTAACCTTCGGAAGCAATCTTTTGGGAGGCACCTTGTCAAACGTCTTTTGGAAATCCAAAAACACCACACCCACATGTTCCCCTCTATCTACCGCACTAGCCACTTCCTCATAGAACTCCAATAAATTTGTCAAGCACGACTTCCCCTTAACGAATCCATGCTGCGTCTGCCTGATCAAACCACTCGTATCCAGGTGCCTTGTTATTTCTGCTTTGACGACAGATTCAAGCATTTTTCCTACTACAGATGTTAAACTAACCAGCCTATAATTCCCTGCCTTCTGTGTGCTTCCTTTTTTAAACAGCGGCGTATCATTAGCCGTTTTCCAATCTTCCTGCACTTTCCTGGAGTCCAGCAAATTCTGAAAGACAATTACTAGGGCATCCGCTATCACTTCTGCCATCTCCTTGAAGACCCTGGGATGCATTCCATCCAGTCCTGGGGACTTATCTGCCCTCAACCCAGTTAGCCTATCAAGCACCACCTCTCTAGTGACTCACTTATCATCAAGGACCTCATTTCTTATCACCCTTCTATCCTTAATTTTGGGCAAGCTATTTTATGTCCTCCTCCGTAAAGACCAACACAAAAAACTTAATCAAGGTCTCCGCCATATCCTTATCATCCACCATTAAACCACCCCTCTCATCCTCCAAGGGTCCTACATTAACTTTGGCCATCCTCCTATTGTTTATATATTTATAAATATATCCATCCCAGAAAAAAGCTTAACCCTGTTTATCTATACCCCTCAATCTTGTATACCTCTATTTGATCTCCCCTCAGTCTACGTTTTTCTAAGGAAAACAGTACCAATTTGCCTAATCTCTCCTCGTAACTCAAGACCTTCCATACCAGGCAGCATCCTGGTAAACCTCCTCTGCACTCTCTCCAGAGTCTCCATGTCCTTCCAGTAGTAAGACGACTAGAACTGGATGCAGTATTCCAAATGAGGTCTAACCAACGTTTTACACAACTGCAACATTAAATGCCTGCTCTTGTACTCTATACCTCTTCCTATAAAGGCTAGCATACCATATGCTTTCTTCACCATCTTCTCCACCTGCTCTGCCACCTTCAGAGAATTGTGCAACTGCACCCACAAGTCCCTCTGCGTTTCTATACTCTTAATAGGTCTACCCTTTATCACATACCTCCTCCCTATATTTTTTCTTCCAAAATGCCTCATCTTGCATTTAACAGGATTGAATTCTATCTGCCATCTATCTGCCCAAGCTATCAGCCTATGTCCTGCTGTATCGCCTGACAATGCTCCTCACTATCCGCAAGTCCAGCTGTTTCGTATTGTCTGCAAACTTGCTGATCACTTCACTTACTCTCTCTTCCAGGTCATTTGTATATATTACAAATAGTGACCACTATTGACCGACCTCCAGCTAGAAAAACACCCTTCTACTATTACTCTGTCTCCTATTATCAAGCCAGTTACTTATCCATCTAGCTACCTGTCCTTGTATCCCATTAGCCTTGACCTTTTCAACTAACCTCCCATGAGGGACTTTGTCAAACGCCTTACTGAAATCCATATAGACGACATCAACTGCTCGCCCTTTCTCGACCATTTTCGTCACCTCCTCAAAAAATTCTACCAGGTTCGTAAGGCACAACCTCCCCTTCACAAAGCCATGCTGCGTATCCCTAATCAGATTGCAACGCTCTAAGTGCCTATACATCCTATCTCTAAGAATCCCATCCAACAGCTTCCCTACCACTGACGTCAAACTCACCGGCCTATAATTTCCAGGGTTTTCCCTACTACGCTTTTTAAACAACGGTACAACATTAGCTATTCTCCAGTCCTCTGGGACCTCACCTGTGTCCAAAGAAGAGACAAAGATTTGCGTCAGAGGCCCAACAATTTCATCTTGCGCCTCCCTAAGCAGCCTGGGATAAATGCCATCAGGCCCAGAGATTTCTCAGTTTTAATGCTACCCAGAAGCTCTAACACTTCTTCCCTCGGTATGGATATTTCCCTCAACTGATCTACAGATCCCTCAGAGACAGGAGCGGTCAACAAGCCCCTATCTCCTTTGTGAATACTGACACAAAGTATTCATTCAGGATCTCCCCCATTCGCTCGGGCTCTAAGCACAGTTCCCCTCCTCTGTCCCTAACAGGTCCAATTTTTCCTCTAACCACCCTTTTATTCCTAATATAGAAGTAAAAAGGCTTTGGATCTTCCCTAATCCTATCCGCCAAAACCATTTCATACCCCCTTTTGCCCTTCTAACTCCCCATTTGAGCTCCCTCCTACTCTCTCCATATTCCTCCAACGCTCTCTCCGTTCCCAGCTGCTTTGACCTAAAATAGAACATAGAACATTACAGCACAGAACAGGCCCTTCGGACTTTGATGTTGCACCAACCAATTAAGAAAAAGCAATGACCCTCTAACCTAAACCATTCCCTTTTCATCCATAAACTTATCTACTGACCTCTTAAACACCCCCAAACTTGGCACATCTACAACTGCAGCAGGCAGGGCATTCCATACCCTTACCACCCTCTGGGTAAAGAACCTACCTCTGACATCCGTCCTATAATTACCACCCCTTAATTTAAAGCTATGTCCCCTCATGCTAGCTTTCTCCATCCTAGGAAAAAGGCTTTAACTGTCCATTATGAGGGGTATAGATACAGTAAACAGGGATAAGCTTTTTCCTAGGATGGACTCGAATAGCATGAGGGGTCATGAGCTTAGGGTGAGGGGGGTAAGGTATAATTTGGATACTAGAGGGAGTTTTTTCACAGAGGGTGGTGGGGGTATGGAATCCGCTGCCAAGTAAAGTGATGGAGGCAGGTACTCTGGAGTTATTTAAGAATTACTTAGATGGGCACATGAACAGAATGGGAATGGAGGGGTATAGAAAACTGATTTAAAATAGGGATCATGAGCCTTGGGATCCCTGGGAAGTGTGTAAATAGATGATGATATTGATGTACTTGTTTTTATCCTACAGGTGCTTTGGTCCACCTTGTTGTCTAACAAGGGGCATACACGCGATGGGTCGTGAGAGGGCTGCTCTTGGGATTTTGTTTCGAGAGTATCCTAGTGCTTCACGTTGTTAGTGTAGGCTTGACCTGGACCATTTGATGGGCAACACGACAGTTCAGTGACTATCGCTGTGCTGTGCAGATACATGGATTTGGCCCTGTGTCTGTGGGAGTTTGCGCATTCTCCCCGTGCTTGCGTGGGTTTTCTCCAGATGCTCCGCTTTCCTCCCACATCCCAAAGATGTGCTCTTAGACTAATTGGCAAAACAAATTCTCCCTAAATTGTCTCAAATTTGGTTTTTAATCCATAGATCTATAAACATGGACAGGGATCGCGGATAGAGGTGGGAACATCAGGGTGGCGGCACAGACTCGTTGGGCCGAAGGGCCTGTTTCCCATGCTGTTTTGTTCTTTGTTCCCCCAATTCGGCACCCTCTCCCTAGGTCAACAAGCATCCTTTTCCAACTGTATCCTAAAGTAGACAGAATTGTGGTCACTGTTAGCCACATGTTCTCCTACTATAACCTCAACCACCTGACCTGGCTCATTACTCAGAACTAAATCCAATATAACCACCTCTCTAGTCGGGCTAGCCACATACTGCTCCAATGATCCTTCCAGTACACATTTTACAAATTCCTCCCCGTCCGAACCCCCAGCTCTAAGTACCTTCCAATCCACCCCAGGGAGGTTTAAAATCTCCCACTATAATGAACATAGAACATAGAACAATACAGCACAGAACAGGCCCTTCGGCCCTCGATGTTGTGCCGACCAAAATAAAAAGCAATGCCCCTCCTAACTAAACCATTCCCTTCTCATCCATATACTTATCAACTAACCTCTTAAACGCCACCAACTTGGCGCATCTACAACAGCTGCAGGCAGGGCATTCCACTCCCTAATCACTCTTTGAGTAAAGACCTACCTCTGATATCCGTCCTATAACTCATACCCCTTAATTAAGTTGTGTCCCCTCGTGCTAGCTTTTTCCATCCTAGAAAGGACCAGTACCTGGAACTTCGATGTTGTGGCCATTTCAGAGACTTGGGTAGAGCAGGGACAGGAATGGATGTTGCAGGTTCCGGGGTACAAATGCTTTAGTCGGAGTAGAGAAGGGGGTAGAAGGGGGGGAGGAGTGGCGTTACTGGTCAAAGACTGTATCACGGTGATCGAAAAGAAGTTTGATGAGGACTTGTCTGTTGAGGTAGTATGGGCTGAGATTAGAAACAGGAGAGGAGAGGTCACCCTGTTGGGAGTCTTTTACAGACCTCCTAATAGTTCTAGAGAGGTTGAGGAAAGGATTGCAAAGTCAATTCTGATTAGGAGTGAAAGTAGTAGGGTAATTGTGATGGGGGACTTTAACTTTGCTAATATTGATTGGAATAGCTATAGCTCTAGCTCGTTAGAGGGGTCAGTTTTCGTACAGAGTGTGCAGGAAGGTTTTTTGACTCAGTATGTAGATAGGCCAACTAGAGGTGAGGCTACATTGGATTTGGTGCTGGGCAATGAGCCAGACCAGGTGTTAGGCTTGGAAGTTAGTGAACATTTTGGTGATAGTGACCACAATTCGGTTACGTTCACCTTAGTGATGGACAGGGATAGGCATGAAGCTGGGGGCTGTAGTTATAGCTGGGGGAAGGGTAATTATGAGGCCATCAGGAGAGAATTAGGGTGCGTAGATTGGACTAGGGAACTACAGGGACTGGGAACATCTGGAATGTGGTGCTTATTCAAGGAGCAGCTGCTGAGAGTCCTTGATAAGTATGTCCCTGTCAGGCAGGGAGGAAATGGACGAGTAAGAGAGCCTTGGTGTACGAAAAGAGTTGATTTGCTGGTTAAGAAGAAAAAGGAGGCTTATGTCAGGATGAGGCTTGAAGGCTCAGGTAGTGCAATGGATAGCTATAGATTAGCTAGGAAGGAGGTAAAAAGTGAATTGAGGAGAGCTAAGAGGGGACACGAGAAGATGTTGGCTGATAGGATTAAGGAGAATCCTAAAGCTTTCTTTCGATATGTTAAGAATAGAAGATTGGTTAGGGCAAGATTAGGGCCAGTCATAGACAGCAGTGGGAAGTTGTGCGTGGAGCCTGAAGAGATTGGTGAGGCACTGAATAAATATTTCTCTTCGGTATTCACGCAGAGTGCTGGAAATGTAGCTGTGGAGAGCACTGAGGTACAGGGTTGCAAATTGGGGAGTATTGTAGTAGATAGGGAGGATGTGTTAGAAATTCTCGAGGGTTTGAAGTTGGATAAGTCCCCTGGGCCGGACGGGATTTACCCTAGGATTCTCTGGGAGGCAAGAGAGGAGATTGCAGAGCCTCTGGCTCTGATCTTCAGGTCCTCGTTGGTTACGGGTGTGGTTCCGGAGGACTGGAGGATAGCGAATGTGGTCCCATTGTTTAAGAAGGGGAAGAGAGACCTTCCTGGGAATTATAGGCCAGTGAGTCTTACTTCTGTGGTGGGCAAGGTATTGGAGAGAATTATTAGGGATAGGATTTATAGTTATTTAGAGAGAAATGAATTGATTGGGGATAGTCAGCATGGTTTCGTGAAGGGTAGGTCATGCCTTACTAACCTCATTGAGTTTTTTGAGAAAGTGACCAGAGAGGTGGATGGGGGTAAGGCGGTTGATGTAGTATATATGGACTTTAGTAAGGCTTTTGATAAGGTGGCCCATGGAAGACTTCTACAGAAAATGCAGATGTGTGGAATAGAGGGTGATTTAGCTAATTGGATTAGAAATTGGCTGGCAGATAGAAGACAGAGGGTGGTGGTTGATGGGAGATTTTCATCGTGGAGTTCGGTGACGAGTGGTGTGCCTCAGGGGTCTGTTTTGGGGCCCCTGCTGTTTGTAATTTTTATAAATGATCTGGATGAGGGTATTGAGGGATGGATCAGTAAATTTGCAGATGATACTAAAGTTGGTGGTGTGGTAGATAGTGAAGAGGGGTGTTTTAGTTTACAGAGTGACTTGGACAAGTTGCAGAGCTGGGCCGAGAGGTGGCAAATGGAGTTTAATGTGGAAAAGTGTGAGGTAATGCACTTTGGCAGGAACAATAAATGTGTAGAGTATAGGGCTAATGGTAGGGCTCTTAATAGTGTTGAGGAACAGAAGGATCTTGGTGTATGTGTCAATAGATCCCTGAAAGTAGGCAGTCAAGTGGATAAAGTTGTTAAGAAGGCATATGGAGTCTTAGCTTTTATTGGTAGGGGGATTGAATTTAGGAGCCGCAGCATCATGTTGCAACTGTACAAAACTCTAGTGCGGCCGCACTTGGAGTATTGTGTGCAGTTCTGGTCGCCACATTATAAGAAAGATGTGGAGGCATTGGAGAGGGTACAGAGGAGGTTTACTAGGATGTTGCCTGGTATGGAGGGCAGGTCCTATGAAGAGAGGTTGAAGGATTTGAGGCTGTTTTCGTTAGAAAGGAGGCGGCTAAGGGGGGATCTTATTGAAACATATAAGATAATTAGAGGTTTGGATAGGGTGGACAGTGATAGAAAGAACAGAATGACTCTGTTCTTTCTGCATCTATCAAAAGTGTCTTTACATATGCCTTCTTCAACTACCCACGGGCTGTTGGGTGACCTATAATACACCCTTAGCATAGTAATTGCCCCCTTCCTATTCCTCAACTCCACCCACAGTGACTCAACTCCTCTTTATTGTCCTCCCTCTGCACTGCTATGATGCTCTCCTTAACTAACAACGCCACTCCTCCACCTCTTCTGGACTCCTCTGTCATGCCTGAAACACTTATACCCAGGAATATTCAGCTGCCACTGCTCCCCTTCCTTTAACTACGTCTCCGTCACTGCAACCACATCCAAGTTCTAATCCTTCCTTGTTTGAGTGCTACCTCTATTTCTAGTATATAAATGATCCTGTTTGAACTTGAAAATTTCATTGATTTTACTTCTGATTTCCAACATTTTCTCATCTTCACATGATCTACCTCTGACTCTTCCCTCCTCTGACACCACACCTGCCATCCCACCAACCCCAAGAGGTCAAAGAAACATAGAAAATAGGAGCAGGTGGTGGCCATTCTGCCGAGGTCGTCCCCACTGATTGCTGTCCCATTTTGCCCCTCCCTCTGGCCGCCCCCACTGGTGGTTGTCCCCATCGACTCCCTCCCAACAGTCACCTCCACCGATCGCCCCTGCTGACTCCACGCTGCCAACCACCAAACCCCACCCCAAACCCCCCCACTCAAGCTGCCTCTGCCCTTCCAGACCTTTTTTTGCTTCTTTATTTCTTCCATCACCATGTCATTTGCGCTTGATACACAAAGCCTTTTATTACCTGACCTTTCTTGTCTGGCACTATTACAGGTCTTCCCCTTTTGATTTTTTTCCCACCCCAACCCTTCTTCCAAAACTATTATTACTAACTTTTGCCAGAAAGGTCACAGACATGAATGTAATTCTGCTTCTCTCTCCACAGATACTGCCAGGTATGGATGGAGGGTTTTCAACAGTTTTGTTTTTATTACAAATGGAAGTTGTACTTACTTTCAATCCCTCGGCTGGCAAAGTCTTTCCCATGGGCCAAGTGATAGAGATAGGAGTTATTCAGCAAAGCCTTTGAACAATAATCACATTTGTGATTAACCAGCTAATCTTGTAATACGTAAAGCACTCTAAGACATGTAAGAGAGCGTGTTAATACAGCATCGATTAAAAATGCAGCACGGCACATATTGAATAATTACTTACTTTGGAGGGGATACATCCCACGTTCAAACATGTTCCACCCAATGTATTGTTCTTTTCCACACAGACGGTCTGCAAGATTTTAAGAAGTAGTCAACATACTGAAATTATCTTAGAAATCAGAGTTGACTGCGCTTAGTTTGACCTGAAGCTATGTAATAAAGAGATAAGAAATACAATCAGGAATTATCCAGCCCTTTGAATCTGCTCTGTCCGTGGGCAACACGACAGCTCGATGACTATCACTGTGCTGTGCAGATACATGGCCTGTGTCTGTGGGAGTTTGCGCATTCCCCCCGTGCTTGCGTGGGTTTTCTTCGGGTGCTCCGGTTTCCTCCCACATCCCAACGACGTGCTCTTAGGCTGAATGGCAAAACAAATTCTCCCTAAATTGTCTTGCAAATTTGGTTCCAATGCATAGATCTATAAACATAGACAGGGATCATGGGTAGAAGTGGGAACATTGAGATGGCGGTGCAGGCTCGTTGGGTTGAAGGGCCTGTTTCCCGGACTGTTTTGTTCTTTGTTCGGTCATTCAATAAGATTTTCCACTTCATTTCATCTTCCCATACGCCATTCCCCTTTGCTAAATTAGAATTGTTTTAATTATGAACACATAAAATATATAGTTTAATAAAACCAACAGAAAAACAAAATACCAAGAAGTTAGAAATTTGAAACAGTGAAATCTGAAATGTATTTTATATTAAGATGGTTTAATTTAGTTCTGTAATTAGTGTTGTCAAGATCAATTTGCTATAGTTTGACTGGCATGGGAAGCTGTGGCTTCAAGTCACACATTACCACTTTACCAAAATACCTGTGTATCATTTCCAAAAATAAGCAACATGAAAAGTAACTGAACAACTTAGAAGGAAGAATAATATCCATTGATGCAGGGACAAATCCCAGAGTTGAGAGGAAAACAGAATAGATGAGAAATGAAAGAGAGCTGACCACAACATAACTGGGGGAGAGGTTTAAAGGGGAACAAAGTTGACTGATGATAGAATAAGAGCTGGGGCAATGGGTAGCATAGAAGACTAGCAGAAATGATTAGCTGGGAAGCGTGACACCAAGGTCAAGAGGAGTGGGACTGCAAAAAAAGAAATAAATAGACAAGGATAAGGAGCTTGAAATCCAAGCTTGGATGGGTAGGAAATTTAGTGGAGATCATCCAAATCTCTGTACTTGTGTCTTAACTGTCAGCAAGTCTGGCTCCCCTATCACTCCAGGGCTCGCTGACCTATGTTGACTCCCAATCAAGCTATGTCTTGACTTCAATCCTTGCCCCTCCCTCAATTCCTTCTTGGCTTTGTTCCTTGTTATCTTGATAATCTCCTCCACAGTCCTCCAAGATGTCTGTGCTATTCTAATTCAGACCTCTTGTGCATTCCTAATTGTAATTGCTCTACCATGTTGCAACTGTACAAAACTCTGATGTGGCCGCACTTGGAATATTGTGCGGTTCTGGTCGCCGCATTATAAGATGTGGAGACATTGGAAAGAGTGCAGAGGAGGTTTACCAGGATGTTGCCTGGTATAGTGGGAAGGTCTTATGAGGAAAGGCTGAGGGACTTGACGTTATTTTCATTACAGAGAAGGTGGTTAAGGGGTGACCTAATTAAGTCATACAAGATGATCAGAGGGTTAGATAGGGTAGACAGTGAGAGCCTTTTTCCTTGGATGGTGATGGCTAACACAAGGGGACATAGCTTTAAATTAAGGGGTGGTAGTTACAGGACGGATATCAGAAGCAAGTCCTTTTCTCAACGATAGGAAGGGTGTGGAATGTCCTGCCTGCAGGAGTTGTGGACTCGCCAATTTTAAGGGCGTTCAAATGGTGAGTGGATAGGCATATGGATAACACTGGAATAATTTAAGGTAGAGGGTCATTAGATTGGTTCCTCTGGTTGGCGCAACATTGAGGGACGAAGGGCCTGTATTGCGCTATTATGTTCTATGTTTATATTCTATAGCATTGGGAATCACCTTTTGTCACTTTACCTGCCATAAACATAATGCTCCCTTTCCCTTGTGCCAGCTGAGATCCCACTTTTTTTAAAGATTGGTCCTCAGAATTTGGATTCTTTGAACTGATCACCATAAAAGTGATTAACTGAGTTTCAGCTCACTGCAGATTATCTTTCTGCACAGCCTAGTAACAGGCACTTATACAATGTGACCAGCCTACTATGTATTCTTTTTACAATCAGTGCCTCCATCATTACCAGAGGCTCAGGTTCGATTTCAGCCTTGGGTCATTGTCTGTGTGGAATTTACACATTTTCCCCGTGTCTGCATGGATTTCCTCCAGGAGCTCTGGTTTCCTGTAGGTTATATGGGCTGGCCATGTTAAATTGCCCCTTAGTTTTCAAAAGTGCATAGATAAGGGGTATTAATCATGGCAAATGTTCTGAGTTACAGGTGGGAATGGATATCCTGGATGGGATTCTCTCAGAGTCAGTACAGACTCAATGGGCCAAGTGGCCTCCCTCTGCACTATAGGAACTCTATTAGGCCTTGAACCTGGCTATCCAAAACCTTGTGGTACCATCAGGTTGTCATGATTTTTCAATTTTGCAACTACCTTCTTGTCAATCTCAAGTGCTGAGACTTTTGACCCATGGCAGATGAAATTTAGTGCAGGGAAGTGTGAAGAGGCAAATTTTGGTAGGAAGAATAAGTAAAGACAAAATAAAATGCAGAGGAGTACCAGTGGGACCACGACTGAAGGATTTTGAATCATGTAATCAGTAAAATCAGGTAAAACACCATTTTACCAGTAAATGCAGGTTTTACACATTTGATCTGATGGATTCAGACTACGCCGAAATTGCTGCCCAATGTCAGGACAAGTTGCTTTAGGCACTGACAAATGTGCTTCAAAAGTCTGCTATATCCAAGAGTTGCACTGAACAGCAGAATTAAGACAAATAAGCTTTTTAATTTTCTCTTTGCCAGACCTAGGAAAACTGCTGACCCCATCCCCCACACAGACAGATGACGAGGGTGTCTGGGGCCACAAATGCAGGGAGAAGTTTTGAAAATTTCCTTGCTTGTGCAGTAAATATAGGGCATGGGTCACCTCCATTGTGAATTAAATGTCTAACACCAGAGAAAGTGGCGTCTAATCACAGCACATATTTCCTTTTTAAAAATTTCCAGTATTTGAAAACTATAGCTCTATATTTTGGAGATTGCTTCTTTGTAGAGTACAATGCTAAAGGAGATATGGAAGCAAGGGGATAGGGTTGGACAGGGGTTATATGGGCACATTTTGTGCATGTAACAGAAGAGGTTGAGAAAGTTGTTAATAAGGCATCTGATATCCTACAGTTTATAGAGGCATGAAATACGAAAGGAAATTATGGTTTATAAAAACGCTAGGTTTGAGTTCAAATGTATTAGTGTGCCCAATTCTGCATCCCACTCTCTAAAAAGGATGCGAAGGTTTCAGAAAACATTGACAAGAATCATTGGGGATCAAATGAAGCAGGAGTAACTAATTTAACCCTCGAAGCGAGCTCCATTATTCAATAAAATCATGGCTGATTTTGGTCCCATGGTCCCAATTCTACTTGCTTGCCTGTCCCTCATAACGCTCAATCTCCTTGTTTAATAAAAATCTAACACTGCTTTGGGTATATTCAATTATCCAGTTATCTCTGCCAGCCCGGAAGAACAACACAATTAATGACCCTCTGAAAAAAATTCTCATCACCTTCATTTTAAAAAGGAGTTCTCTTATGCTAAAATTATGCCCCGCCCCCATTCTACTTTCCCCTACAAGTGGTAATATCCCCCCAATATCCACCCATCAAGTACCCTCAGGATTGTTCGTGTTTTGATAAGTTCAACTTTGATTTTTCTGAACTCCATTGGTCCGATCTGCCCAAAATTTCTTCATAGAATAAATCCCTCATCCCAAGAATGAATGAAGAGGATCTTTGAACTACTTCTAAAACAAATATTTCTTTTGATAGATATGGAGACCAAAACTCTGCACAGTATTCCAACTGCATTATCACCAACTCCATTACAGCTGTAGTATACTTCCCTACTTTTATATTGCATTTCCCTTGCAATAAATAGCAACATCCCATCTTCCTCCCTGCTAACTTTTGGTGATTTGGTTAGTTCACTGGCTGGACAGTTGGTTTGTTCTACAGACTGACACTAATAACATAGGTTCAATATCCATACTGGCTGAGTTAATTCATAAAGGCCCTGCCTTCTCAACCTTGCCCCTTGCCTGAGGTGCACTGATCCTCCAATTAATTCACCACCAGTCAGTGCTCTCCCTCAAATGAGGGAGCAACCTATGGTTATCTGGGACTGTGGCGACTTTATCTTTTATAAACCTTTTTGATTATTTTCTGTACTTGTCCTTGACATTTTAATAATTTATGAACGTGGAACCCCAACCTGCACATCTGTGTGGATCTCCAGTTTTTCAATTAAAAGTTCCCCTGTTTTTATCCTTTCTGGTCCAAAGTGGATTTGCCTATGCTGGAAATGAATTTATATAGATTAAATGAATGGGCAAAACTATCAATTTCTTTTTACAATTCCACGTTTTCTACTCATAATACCATTTTGATATCATTGGTAAATTTGGACGCATGGCTTTCATCTAAACACAATGTCAATTTATATTTAGCCAGCTATTCTTTAACTTACCTTAAACCCCAACTGTGCTGCCTTAATGGCAGCAACATACCCTCCTGGACCCGAGCCCACCACTGTGACATCGGCATCAACTGGAATGAGAAACAATACCTTAGCATCGATATAATACACTGATATTGTCCCAGTATCAAACTGAGAGTCTCACTCTCACACTGTCTAACATATATTTGAAGGAGACAAGCAAGAATGGGGCTGTAGGGAATCCAGTTTACAAGAAATAGGAACACGATAAGAAATTTGAAGCACGACAAAATGAACAAAAAGTTACTTAATAACATGCATTTCTCTAGATTACAATTGAATGCAATAAACTGCTTAATAACCTAAAAGCAAACAAAATATATCTAATCAGTACAAACTGATCTTAAATTTGCTCTGCATTAAAATGCAAATTTAATAAGATAAAAACCACTTCTCCAAAATAAATCTCATTTGTGAATAGCGATATACATGAAACATGTTGTTGCTGAATAATCCAAACACCGATTAAGATGATGCTACTTAGAAGATTCCTTTTTTAAATAGAAGGAACTTATTTAAACAGGAACCGGTGTTTCAGAGATGTTTTCTGGTCTTGAAATTTCTCGTGTGAAAACCCGAAGCAGCTGAGGGGACTGACTGTACCAGTCTCAGATTATTCAGATGTCACCACCACAATATTCACAAATATATAAACTACAACAAAGCCATTAACTCAAACGTATGAACTTTTAGATTAATAAGGTTATTTTAACTTTTGTTATTGATAAATTATTACATGGAACAATTAATTGTTATACTGGGGTCAACTGACTGCCACCAATAAGCACTGACCATTCAATAAACTGCTGCAGTCTTGACACCTCTGACTACAAACGTTACACTCACATAGGGATTGCACAGCAAACTGGGGTACATTAAACTTGTTGAAAGATAGCCAAGTGGTCGCAAATGGACACTGGACATAAAGTCTGAAGTCTGATTTTTTTTTTCCCTATTGAATTAGTTCCAGCAACTATAGACCTGAATCAGGTCTGAACACATCCCAGGAAAAGCCATATAGTGACAAGTAGACGCATCGTGATAAGAACCTGACAAGAGAAGACCGATCTTAACTGACCTTAGAACTGTCCAAGTAGCAAGGAATAGAATTATTCTCATACAAACATCTTTAAGATACAAAGGACTGAATTTTCGAATTGTTTGAGGAAGTAACATGGCTGTGGATAAAGGGGAATCAGTGGATGTACTGTACTTAGATTTCCAGAAGGCATTTGATAAAAAAGTGCTGCATCAAAGATTGCTGTAGAAATTACAAACTAATAGTATAGGGAATAACATTGACATGGATAGAGGATTTGCTAGCTAACAGGAAACAGAAAGTAGGTATAAATTAATCTTCTCAGGTTGGCAAAACGTAATGGGTAGTTTGCCACAGGGATCAGTGTTTTAACCTCAATTGTTGACACTTATGGAAATGACTTGAATAAAGGATTGGAGGTTTGTTCACAAATTTGCAGATGACACAAAGATAGGTAGGGAAGTTGTGAAGAGGACATAAGGAGACTACAAAAAGATATATGCCAGAATTGTACAGAATCAGAGCTGGCAAGGGGCTCTCCATTGAGCTCAGGCAGGAATCTCCAGTCTTGCTTGAGCGAGGCTGTAAAATCCCGCTCCTGGACAGGTTAAATGAACGGGCAAAGATTTAGCAAATGGAGCACGGTGTGGGAAAAGATGAAATTGTCTGTTTTGGGAGGAATAATAAAGCATAATATCTAAATGGTGAGAGATGCAGAGCTCTGAGATGACTTGAGTATTCTAGTGCATGAATCACAAAAGACCAATATGCACAAACAACCAGTAATTAGGATAGCGAGCAAAATGTTATTGTTTATTGTGAGGGAAATTAAATACAAAGAAAGGGAAATTATGCTTCAGTTGCACTCATGTGACCACATTTGGAGTACTGTGTACAACAGTAGTCTCCTTATTTATGGGTGTAAATGTGTTGGAAGCAGCTCAGAGGTTTATTAGATTAATAGCTGGAGCAGGTGCATTGTCTTATAAAGAAAATTTGACGGGGCCAGGCTTGTGTCTGCTAGAGTTTAAAGAGGCGAATTGATTGAAACATGGGATCCTGAGGGGACCTGACAGGGTGGCTGTGGAGAGAATGTTTCCTCTTGTAGTAGAATCTAGAACTAGGGGGTCACTGTTTAAAAATTAGAGCTAAATAGGGAAGTGGTGATTTTTTTCAAAGGGTCATGAATCTTTGAAATCTTCTTCCTGAAAAGATCGAAGAAGCAGCCTTTGAATATTTTTAAGACAGAGGTAGACAGAATCTTTGTAACCAAGGGATGATAGGATATAAGGGTTGGCAGGATGCAGATACAAAGTTATGATCAGATAAGCCTATTGAATCTGCTTTGCCATTCAATCATTGCTGATGTTTCTTAACCCTATTCTACCAACTTTTCCCCATAACCTTTGATCCTCTTACCAATCAAAAAACTATTTATCACCATTTAAATGGTGAAGCAGGCATGAGGATTGAATTGCCTATTGCTCCTTATTCAAATGTTCATATGTAATTTAAGTTTAAAGATTCCAAAGCCACAGAGAGAAGGTAAGTGCATGGTAGTTGGGTGGGTGAATGTATAGAGTGGCAAAGGGTTGGGGGGGAATCTAAGAGTCTAATGAGGGGGTGCAATGGTGACTCAGGGGTCCAGTAGTACAGCTGCACAAGAGCTTGAACCAGCTTTAATCCTTCTAAACTTTCCTTCTAACTGATGAGTTGGAATCATCCGAAGTCTCTGACTTTAACTGAAGCATTTCAGAGGCACTCTGAACATGGGATATACTCATTGCAACCAGAAAAAGATACAAAAGTCAGAGGTCACGTAGCCAGCACGAGGGGAAAAAAAAACAGCCTCTTCCCAGCTGCCAGACTTTTGAATGGATTTGCCCCGCACTTTGAGCTTTCTTCTACACCCTAGCTATACCTATTGCTCTATATTCTGTATCCTCATTTCCTTCACTGTGAACAGGACGTTTTGTCTGTATAGTGCACAAGAAACAATACTTTTCATTACTAGTACATGTGACAATAATAAATTAAATCAAACAATGTCCAAACCTCCCCCATGATGCATAGAGGGATTTCTTGGAGATCTCCCCACACCGTGTACATGGGAATTATCCAGGGAGATAGGGGATTGGGAATATCTCCAGAGTAAGATCATCAAGATCTGGGCCAAATATACCACTGGAGGTGGTGCCATAGATCATAAAAATCACAACTAAACACTGGGCTTTATTTCTGGAGGAGTAACACTGAAAACCAAGGAGGTTACATCAATTCTGTTTCGAATGTTGATCAGACCACATTTGGAGGACTGCATGTAATTTTTATAATATGCTGACCAAAAAGATATAGAAGCACCATTCAGGATGCAGAGAAAATTAATAAGCATGATTCAAAAACGTATGAGTACACATCTGCTGGCCTATGCTCAAAAAAACGTTGAGGGAAGATTAATTAGAGGCCTTTCAAATTCTGAAAGATTTTGATGGAGTGGGTACACAGAGTGTTTCCTCTATAGGGAAAAGGCCATCAATTAAAATACTTACCAAGAAATCCAGCAGGATGGTGACTGAGTGGAATCGGCTGCCATCAGTGGTGGTAGAGGCGAACTCACTGGGGTCTTTTAAGAGACTTCTGGATGAGTACATGGGGTTTAACGTGATTTGAAATTACAGATAGTTCTATGGCCTGGTAGGTATGAATATGATCGGCACAACTTGTGGGCCGAAGGGCCTGTTTGTGCTGTAGTGTTCTATAGAACTCGGAATAAATAGTTTCACCCAGAGAGTGGTGAGAAAGTGGAACTCACTGCTGCAGGAGTAAGTAAATAATATAAATGTGTTTAGCCAATGAAATAGATGGTTACAATGGTGGCTAAAGAATGATGACAGGTAGCCTGAATGGAGTGTGAACACTGGCATGGACTAGGTAGGCCAAGCCATCTGGTTCTGAACCACATATCCTTTGTAGGATGTGCTTAGCTTGAGGGAAAAAAGCTTCCAAATTCATCAATGTACAGCCTCACTCTGTCAATACTCTTCTCAGTTCCAAACAAACTAGAGTGAGGCTTTAATTTTAAAAGCAACACGTTTCCGGTCCCCCTTTGCAACTCATTTTCCATTAGAATCAAATTTTCATTGCAAAAGTCTTAGTGAACTATGATTGTCACTGAAATAACAAAGATTAAAAAGCACAGCAAAGTTAGTGCACACCAGTGGGTCAGTAACTGATGGAAGGGGAAAAATTCACACCTAACAGGGTCTGAGTGCACGTACCATACCTGGTGCAACATCGGCATAGGTTCGCAATGTGATTGCTGAAAGGCCTTGGAGTCTGCGACAAGCATGTCCAGTCTGCATTAAGAAAAATACAATTTCAATGAATTTTAAGTAGAAATCAGTGATAATATAATGGAACAAATGAGGGCACATTCTGACTCGGGAACCATTACTTTCTTTATCAAAAATCCTTTACTGCAGATGGTGCAGACAGTTTAGATTTTAAATCAAAGCAAGCATGGGTTAGGTTTGTGAGATTACACATAAACACTAAAAAACTTTCATAGAAACATAGAATCCATTCAGTGTAGGAGGCCGCCATTTGGCTCACCAACCATTTGACAACAATCCCACCCAGGCCTTATCCCAGGTATTTAAGAGCAACACAGCACGGGAAACAGGCCCTTCGGCCCAATGAATCTGCTAATCACCCCTAGAACTCAGGGACAATTTCGCATGACCAATCCACCTAACCTACTAAAATGAGGAGACTTTCATATAAATTATGAAAATCATGAGGCAGCATGGTAGCACAGTGATTGGCACTGCTGCTTCACAGCTCCAGGGATATGGGTTCGAATCCTGGCTTGGGTCATTGTCTGTGTGGAGTTTGCACATTTTCCTCATGTCTGCCTCCAGGTACTCCGGTTTCCTGCCACTCTCCAAAGATGTGCAGGGTAGGTTGATTGGGTCGTGCTTTAAAAAAAGTTGCCCCTTAGTGTCCTGAGATACGTAGGTTAGAGGAATTAGTAGGCAAATATGTAGCGATATGGGGATAGGACCTGGGTGGGATTGTTGTCAGTACAGACTTGATGGGTGAAATGGCCTCTTTCTGTACTGTACGGTTTCTATGACTTCTATTTCTATGATATTAATTATACAATCTACATTCCTGCTGCATAATTTTACAAACACTTACATGTATTCAGGTTTGCCCATCTACTAACACTGACAACTCCATATGCCAACAAATTAGAGAATACCACGAGTGAGGTGCCACTTTGAGACTGTGGGGGGAGGAGAGAATACAGTCTCCAGGAAGATCTGGGGGCATAGCCATCCCTCCCCATTGCACTTGACCCCCTCTGTTCCCTGCTTCACTGCCCACATGGGGGCCCCCCCCCAACGTCGCGGGGGCGCCCCCCGCCCCCCCCCTCTCCAACGTCGCGGGGGCGCCCCCGCCCCCCCACCTCTCCAACGTCGCGGGGGCGCCCCCGCCCCCCACCTTCCACGTCCGGGGCGCCCCGCCCCCGCACCTCTCCAACGTCCCGGGGCGCCCCCCCCACCTCTCCACGTCCCGGGGCGCCCCCCCACCCTCTCCAACGTCCCGGGGGCGCCCCCCCCACCTCTCCAACGTCCGGGGGCGCCCCCCCCACCTCTCCAACGTCCCGGGGGCGCCCCCCCCACCTCTCCAACGTCCCGGGGGCGCCCCCCCCACCTCTCCAACGTCCCGGGGGCGCCCCCCCCACCTCTCCAACGTCCCGGGGGCGCCCCCCCCACCTCTCCAACGTCCCGGGGGCGCCCCCCCCACCTCTCCAACGTCCCGGGGGCGCCCCCCCCACCTCTCCAACGTCCCGGGGGCGCCCTCTGCCCCCTTGTCTCACTCTCTCTCCTCACCGTCTCACTCTCCCTCCCTCCTCCCCCTCCTTCCTCTCCCCGACCCCTCTCCCTGTCCTCCCCGACCCCTCCCCCACCTCTCCGACCCCTCCCCCCCCTCTCCCTGTCCTCCGGGCCCGAGGCCTCCCGGAGACCGGGCTTCTCCCCTCTAACTGAAGCCTGCCCGCAGTCTGGGCCCTGGTATCGGTGAGGGTGGGCTGTGTAGATGGGAGGCCCTGGAGGTGAAGCAGTGGGTTGAGGACTGGGTGTGAGGGGCCGGCCTGACCTTGAGCAGTTGCCCGGACATCAGATTCCAGCTTCGCATCGTCCCCGCCATAACCGGAAATACGTCATCGCCCTGACCAGCACACACCGCGGCTCCGATTGGCTGCAGCGGAAGGAGCATTCCCATGATGCTCAGAGTGAGACCCGGCCCTCTGGTCACAGCCAACAATCCCCATGGCAACGCCTCCAAATCCCCTTCCCTCCAAATCTCCATGGTAATCCTCCAAATCCCCATGGCAATCCCCCAAATCCCCATGGTAATCCCCCAAATCCCCATGGCAACCCCCCAAATCCCCATGGCAATCCTCCAAATCCCCATGGTAATCCTCCAAATCCCCATGGCAATCCCCCAAATCCCCACAGCAACGCCTCCAAATCCCCATCCCTCCAAATCCCCATGGTAATCCTCCAAATCCCCATGGCAACCCCCCAAATCCCCATGGTAATCCCCCAAATCCCCATGGCAATCCCCAAATCCCCATGGCAACCGCCCAAATCCCCACGGCAACGCCTCCAAATCCCCATCCCTCCAAATCCCCATGGTAATCCTCCAAATCCCTATGGTAATCCCCCAATCCCCATGGCAACCCCCAAATCCCCATGGCAATCCCCCAAATCCCCTGGCAACCCCCCCAAATCCCCATCCCTCCAAATCCCATGTAAATCCTCCAAATCCCCATGGTAATCCTCCAAATCCCCATGGTAATCCCCCAAATCCCCATGGCAACCCCCCAACCCAACCCTCCAAATCCCCATGGTAATCCTCCAAATCTCCATGGCAATCCCCCAAATCCCCATGGCAATCCCCCAAATCCCCATCCCTCCAAATCCCCATGGTAATCCCCCAAATCCCCATGGTAATCCCCCAAATCCCCATGGCAACCCCCCAAATCCCCATCCCTCCAAATCCCAATGGTAATCCCCAAATCCCCATGGCAATCCCCCAAATCCCCATGGCAACCCCCCAAATCCCCATGGCAACCCCCCAACCCCATCCCCTCCAAATCCCCATGGTAATCCCCCAAATCCCCATGGTAATCCCCCAAATCCCCATGGCAACCCTCCAAATCCCCATCCCTCCAAATCCCCCTAGCAACCCTTGGGCTGACAAGTAGCAACTAACATTTATGCCACACAAATTCCAGGCAATGACCTTCACCAGTAAGAAATCATAGAAACCCTACAGTGCAGAAAAAGGCCAATTGTCTGCACCAATCACAATCCCATTCAGATCCCAACCCCATACCCCTGTATATTTACCCACTAATCCCTCTAACCTACACATCTCAGGACTCTAAGGGGCAATCTTTAACATGGCTAATCAACCTAACCCACACATCTTTGGAGGAAACCTAAGCACCCTGAGGAAACCCACACAGACACGAGGAGAATGTGCATACTCCACACAGACAGTGAACCAAGCAGGGAATTGTACCCAGGTCCCTAGAGCTGTGAAGCAGCAGTGCTAACCACTGTGGTACCATGCCGCCGAAACTGTGCTACTGTTCCGTCGTGGGCAGCACAATAGCACAGATGCTACTTTGCCATCATAAGAGGTGCTCTAACCATTGCCCTGTTGGAGGATCTGGTCATTTTGGTCTGTGATGTGTAAGTACTGATTTGGAACTTGGCTTTCATGTTGAGCTTCTGCCTTAACAATAGTTCAGATGTCCTTTACAGAACAGACACGGTACACAGATGCAGAATTCTCAAACAGTGATAGTTTATTCAAAGTTCATACAGCCATATGCAGGGAGATTGCTAGTCCTAGGACCATTTGCAGAGCAATCTGACAATGTTACACACAGCTTGCATATTTATTAAGTCCTTGTCACACACACCTTAATCACCCCTCAAAAGTACATCACGTGTTATTACAGTTTTCAAAAAATAATGCAAAATGCATAGTTATCTAACCACATTATCTCTTGACCATATCGTCACTTGACCACAATATCACTTGACCTCATTATCTCTAACTATAAGTTGCAGCATATTGGAAAGCATCTGCATGGCATTCATTTTTGCAAAATTGCTAACATTTTGGTTTGTTGTGTCCTAAATGCTTAACCCTATTCTACTCTTAATATATTTCCCTTTGATTATTAACTTCTTGTTTCCCATATTCAGAATTTCCTTAAACAGAGGAACATGTTACCATCACTAAATGCTGCACTGCCAACATCCTTGAAATTACCAGTGACCAGAAACTCAACTGGATTCATCACAAAAACATAGTGGCTACAAGCATAGGTCAGAGGCTAGGAATACTGTGGCAAGTAATTTATCTCCTGACTCAAAGAATAAAGAATAAAGAACAAAACAGCACGGGAAACAGGCCCTTCGGCCCAACGAGCCCATGCCGCCATCTCGATGTTCCCACTTCTACCCGTGATCCCTGTCTATGTTTATAGATCTATGGATTGAAACCAAATTTGAGACAATTTAGGGACAATTTGTTTTCCCAATCAGCCTAAGAGCACATCTTTGGGATGTGGGAGGAAACGGAGCATAGAACATAGAACAATACAGCACAAACAGGCCCTTCGGCCCACGAGTTGCGCTGATCACATCTACCAATCCACAGACCTATCTATAACCCCCTATCCTATTCTTTTCCATATACTCATCCAGAAGTCTCTTAAAAGACCCCAGTGAGTTTGCCTCAACAACCTCCGACGGCAGTCGGTTCCATTCACTCATCACCCTCTGAGTGAAAAACCTACCCCTGACATCTCCTTTGTATTTGCTTCCCTGCACCTTAAATCTGTGTCCTCTCGTAGTGACCATTTCAGCTCGGGGAAATAGTCTCTGAGAGTCCACCCTATCTATTCCTCTCAACATTTTATAAAACTCTATCAGGTCGCCTCTCAACCTACGTCTCTCCAGTGAGAAGAGTCCCAGCTCCCCCAACCTATCTTCATAAGGCCTGCTTCCCATTCCAGGCAGCATCCTTGTAAATCTTCTCTGAACCCTCTCAATAGCCTCTACATCCTTCCTATAATGAGGCGACCAGAACTGCGCATTATACTCCAACTGGGGTCTGACAAGCACCGGAGAAAACCCACGCAAGCACAGGGAGAATGCACAAACTCCCACAGACACAGGCCCAAATCCATGTGTCTGCACAGCACAGCGATAGTCACTGAGCTGTCGTGTTGCCCATCAAATGGTGCAGGTCAAGCGTACACTAACGACGTGAAGCACTAGGATACTCTCGAAAAAAATCCAAGAGCAGCCCTCTCACGACCCATCGCGTGTATGCCCCTTGTTAGACATCAAGGCAGACCAAAGTACCTGTAGGATAAAAACAAATCCGTCAATATCATCGACAATTTACACACTTCCCAGCGACTCCCAAGGCTCATGATGCCTATTTTAAATCAGTTTTCTGTATCCCTCCATTCCCGTTCTGTTCATGTGCCCTTCTAAGTATCTCTTAAATAACTCCAGAGTGCCTGCCTCCACCACTTGGTAGCGCGTTCCATACCCCCACCACCCTCTATGTGAAAAAACGTCCTCTAGCATCCAAATTATATCTTACCTCCCTCACCCTAAGCCCATGACCCCTCATGCTATTTGAGTCCATCCTAGGAAAAAGCTTAACCCTGTTTATCTATACTCCTCATAATCTTGTACACCTCTATTAGATCTCCTTTAAGTCTACGTCTTTCTAAGGAAAACAGTCCCAATTTGCCTAAACTCTCCTCGTAACTCAGACCTTCCATACCAGGCAGTATCCTGGTAAACCTCCTCTGCATTCTCTCCAGAGTCTCCACGTCCTTTCGGCAGTAAGGCGACCAGAACCGGACGCAGTATTCCAAATGAGGTCTAACCAACGTTTTATACAACTGCAACATTAATGGCCAGCTGTTGTACTCTATACCCCTTCCTATAAAGGCTAGCATACCACATGCTTTCTTCACAACCTTCTCCACTTGCTCTGCCACCTTCAGAGACCTGTGCACCTGCACTGCCAGAGCTCTCTGCGTTTCTAAACTCTTAATAGGTCTACCCTTTATCATATACCTCCCCCCTACATTCTTTCCCACGAAATGCATCACCTCGCATTTAACAAGATTGAATTCCATCTGCTATCTATCTGCCCAAGCTACCAGCCTATCAATGTCCTGCTGTATTGCCTGACAATGCTCCTCACTATCCGCAAGTCCAGCCATCTTTGTATCATCTGCAAACTTGCTGATCATCCACTTATTCCCTCTTCCATGTCATTTATATATATTACAAATAGAAGAGGTCCCAGTACTGAGTCCTGTGGCACATCAGTAGTGACCAACCCCCACCTAGCACCAACCTCCAGCACTCTTCCACTATTACTCGCCAAAGCACAAGTCAAGAATATGATGGAATAATTTCCACTGGCCTAGGGGTGTGACTCCAATAACACTCAAGAAGCTTGACACCATCTAGGACAAAGCAGCCACTTGATTGGCACCACATTTACAAACATCCACTCCCTCCACCACTGATGCTCAGCAGCAGCAATGTATATTATCTACAAGACACACTCCAGCAATTCAGCAAAGATCTTCCATCAGCACATTTCAAATGCACAACCACTTCCACCTAGAAGGACAAGAACAAGGGGGTTCTATCATTGATCTGGGAGGGAGGGGAGGAGATGAGGGTCATGGTACGGGAGATGGACCACACACTATTGAGGGCCCTGTCCACAACTATAGGTGGGAATTCACGGTTGAGGAAAATGGAGCGTATATTAGAAGCAGCAATTTAGAAAGTGGCACCATTGGAACAAAAACAATCATTGGCAGCAAAAGAGCTGAGAGAAATGGATGGAGTCCTTACAGGGAACTGTGTGTGAAGAACTGTAGTCAGCTGTGGGAGTTAGTGGGGTTGTAATGGATATTGGTAGGTAGTCTATTGCCAGAAATAGAGATGGAAAGGTCAAGGAAAGAAAGGAAAGTGTCTGAGATGGACCAGATGAAGCTGATGGAGAGGTGGAAACTGGAAGCAAAGTTGAATTTTTCAAAGTCTGGATGAGAGCATGAAACAGCACCAAAATATTCATCAACGTACTAGTGAAGGAGTTGTGGAAGGGGGCCTGGGTAATCCTGGTACAAGAAATGTTCATGATGTAGAGATGCCGGTGTTGGACTGGGGTAAACACAGTAAGAGGTCTGACAATACCAGGTTTAAATCGGTTAGGTTTAAACGACGATGATACAAAGGTCGGTGGTGTTGTAGATGGTCTGGAGGGATGCCAAAAGTTGCAGCAGGACATAGACAGGATGCAAGACTGGGCGGAGAAGTGGCAGATGGACTTCAACGTGGATAAATGTGTAGTGGTCCATTTTGGCAGGAATAATGGGATGAAGGAGTACAATATAAGGGGTAGGAGTCTTAGCTGTGTTGTATAGCAGAAGGATCTCGGGGTCCAGGTCCATAGGACTCTTAAATCAGCCTCGCAGGTGGAGGAAGTGGTCAAGAAGGCGTACGGTGTACTGGCCTTCATTAATCGAGGAATAGAGTTTAGGAGTCAGGAGGTAATGATGCAGCTCTATAAGACTCTTGTCAGACCCCACTTGGAGTATTGTGCGCAGTTCTGGTCGCCTCACTATCAGAAGGATGTAGAGGCTATTGAGAGGGTGCAGAGGAGATTTACAAGGATGCTGCCTGGATTGGGAGGCAGGCCTTATGAAGATAGGTTGCGGGAGCTGGGATTCTTCTCACTGGAGAGACATAGGTTGAGAGGCGACCTGATAGAGGTTTATAAAATGTTACATAGAACATAGAACACTACAGCACAAACAGGCCCTTCGGCCCACAAATTGTGCCGAACACATCAAAACCTACCCAGCCATAGACCTATCTATAACCCCCAATCCTATTGGATCCCATATACTCATCCAGAAGTCTTTTAAAAGACCCCAGCGAGTTCGCCTCGACCACCACCGACGGCAGCCGATTCCATTCACTCACCACCCTCTGAATGAAAAACTTTCCCCTAGCATCCCCTCTGTACTTGCTTCCCTGCACCTTAAATCTGTGCCCTTCGTCGCGACCATTTCAGCCCTGGGAAATAGTCTCTGAGAGTCCACCCTATCTATTCCTCTCAACATCTTGTAAACCTCTATCAGGTCGCCTCTCAACCTTCGTCTCTCCAGGGAGAACAGTCCCAGCTCCCTCAACCTGTCTTCATAAGGCATGCCTCCCAATCCAGGCAACATCCTTGTAAATCTCCTCTGCACCCTTTCAATAGCTTCCACGTCCTTCCTATAGTGAGGCGACCAGAACTGCGCACAGTACTCCAAGTGTGGTCTGACAAGGGTCCTATAAAGCTGCAGCATTACCTCCTGACTCCTGAACTCAATCCCTCAATGAATGAATGTTGAGAGGAATAGATAGGGTGGACTCTCAGAGACTATTTCCCCGAGCTGAAATGGTCACTACGAGAGGACACAGATTTAAGGTGCAGGGAAGCAAATACAGAGGAGATGTTAGGGGTAAGTTTTTCACTCAGAGGGTGGTGAGTGAATAGAATTGGCTGCCGTCAGAGGTTGTTGAGGCAAACTCGCTGGGGTCTTTTAAAAGACTTCTGGATGAGTATGTGGAAACGAATGGGATTGGGGGTTATAGATAGGTCTGTGGATTGGTAGATGTGATCGGCGCAACTCATGGGCCGAAGGGCCTGTTTGTGCTGTATTGTTCTATGTTCTACTAGATGAGTGGGGACTTGCTCAATACGAAAGAAGTGGCAGGGAGTTCTAAAACCAGCTGACTACACTCAGACCAGCGGTTGATAGACCAATGAGCATTCTGTAGCCACTGAACAGCACTCCAACACCTCTAAATAAAGGGTGATTGGTGATAGAAGAATGACCTCGGTAAGATTATTACACCCTCATTTAATCTCTCTGTCTTGTTTGAGGCTTTTTATACATATATAAAGAGCAAGAGGGTAGCCAGGGAGAGGGTCGGCCCACTCAAGGATAAGGGAGGGAATCTTTGTGTGGAGCCAGAGGAAATGGGCAAGGTGTTAAATGAGCACTTTGTATCAGAGAAGGACTTGGTGGATGATGAGTCTGGGAAAGGGTGTGGAGATAGTTTGAGTCATGTTGCAATCAAAAAAGAGGAGATATTGGGATTCTTGAAAAACATTAAGGTACACAAGCACCTAGGGCATAAAGGGATATACCCCAGAATATTGAGAGAGGCAAGGGAGGAAATTACTGGGGCCTTGAGAGAAATCTTTGTATCCTCACTTGCTATAGGGGAGGTCACACAGTAAGAAGTCTCACAACACCAGGTTAAAGTCCAACCAGTTTATTTGATAGTAATCCCACAAGCTTTCGGAAACAGCGTTCCTTCATCAGATGTGAGGAAGATTCTGATCAGAGAAGGGCATATAAAGACACACACAGTTTACAGAATACTGATTAGAATGCAAGTCTTTTCAGCTAACCTGCTATTCAAGTCTTAAAGGTGCAGACAGTGTGAGTGGAAATAGCATTAGCACAGGTTAAAGAGATGTGTATTGTCTCCAGACAGGACAGTTAGTGAAATTTTACAAGCCCAGGCAAGTCATAGGGGTTACAGATAGTGTGACATGAACCCAAGACTCTGGTTGAGGCTGCGCTCATGTGTGGGGAACTTGTATATTAGTCTCGGAGTTAGGGCAGGTGATGGATGTGAGTGTGAGGGAACATTTTGGATCCAGTGATCGTAATGCCATTAGTTTCAACCTGATCATGGATAAGGACAAATCTGGTCCTCAGGTATGTGAATATTAAGTTTATTTATTGGTGTCACAAGTAGGCTTACGTTAATACTGCAATGAAGTGAAAATCCCCTAGTTGCCACACTTTGGTGCCTGTTTACGTACACAGAGAGAATTTAGCATGGCGAATTAACCTAACCCGCACATCTTTGGACTGTGGGAGGAAATTGGAGCACCTGGAAGAAACCCATGCAGATACGGAGAGAATGTGCAGCCTTTGCACAGTGATCCAAGCCAGTAATTGAACCTGGGTCCCTGGCACTTTGAGGCAGTGATGTTAAACACTGTGCCAAATGAGTGGGTATTGAGAAATGGGAAGAGGGACTTACCCTGGCTGCACAAATGAGATTATTCAACTTTCTGCACTAAATTCCTGCTCATTAATTTTGTGAGCTTGGGCTTACTAGCGCTTTCAATACGTCCATGTTCTTTGAACCTCTGCCCACCTGAGGGTAGAGAAGATTCCGTGGCTGCTCTACCCCATCCTGTATTCTGGTGAGTGCTGCCTCTAAGAATCTTGGTGCTGTCTTTCTCATAGCCAAAATCCTAACTGGACTTGGAGCATGAGGTGTTTGTGTAGAGCATCAGCCCCTCCCCTCCCAAAAGGTGACCAACTTTTCTCGCCTAAAGCAAAACGTTGGCAACATAATGGAAAACATCCACCCCAGGAAAGACAAAGCTCACTCATTACTGAAGACTGATTCAGAATCAGATCCCACATGAACCATATTTCCAAATCCATACTTACCTTCCTTGCAGAACTAAAAATAAGATTAGAGAATATATATTTTGCAGAAGGTGAAGGCAGCTAAATGAATATCTCAAAGTACACAATCCTAAACTGATAAGATAACCTTTAACTTTAAAATATATCAAATAAAACCAGGGTTATAAATGCCAAGTATGGATATCAGGAAATTGGATTTTATAAGTGATAACTGTTCAGAATAACCTTCATAAAAATACTCCTGAAGGTTGATACCAGTATTATAGAAGTTAATTTAATTCACCAGTTTGTACACCAGAGAAACAAGTCTGTTTACCGATTTGCCCTATGTTTTGTGATGTGAAGCTTAAGTATCATGCAAAATAAAGAAAGGACAACATTATGAAATAAATTGCAATTTTTTTGAAATAATGAATGAATCAAATATTTATTTATTAATAAAGCATTAATCCATCACCAATCTGACCTAACAATACAGTCATAGCAAAGAACAAATAGGAACCAGAGGAAATGGGTGAGATACTAAATGAATACTTTGCCTCAGTAGTTGATGGATGAGAAACCTAGGGTGTGTATATATTCTGAGTCATATAAATATCAAAAAGGAGGGGATATTGGGCATACATCTTAAAAAGCATTAAAGTACTCCAGAATACTGAGGGAGGCAAGGTGGAAATTGCTGGGGCCCTGACAGAAATCCTTCTATTCAATTGGCTATAGGTGAAGTTCCAGAGGGTTGGAGATAGCCAATGTTGTTCCTGTATTTAAGAAAGACGATGGGACAATCCAGGAAATTATAGGCTGGTGGGCCTAACATCAGTAGTAGGGAAATTATTGGAAAAGATTCTTAAGGACAGGATTTACTCACATTTAGTGATAGCATGATTTTGTGAAGGCGATATAATGCCTCACTAACTTGATTGAGTTTTTTGAAGATGTGAAGAAGATGATAGATGAGGGTAGGGCAGTGGATGTTATACACATGGTAGACTGATACAATAGGTGAAGTCACACGGGACCAGAGGTGAATTGGCAAGATGGGTACAGAACTGGCTTGGCCGTATAAGACAGAGGGTAGCAGTAGAGAGGCTGTTTTTCTGAATGAAAGGCTGTGACTAACAGAGTTTCATAGTTCTGGGATCTTTGTTCTTCATAGTATGTGTAAATTATTTGGAGGAAAACGTAGCAGGTCTGATTAGTAAATTTGCAGATGACACAAAAATCAGTGGAGTTGTGGATAGTGAAGAGGAAAAAGCAAGACAATTCCGATTAGAGATGTGGACAGAGAAATGGCAGATGGAGTTTAACCCAGACAAGTGCATTTGGAAGGTCCAATGCATGTAGGAATTATACAGTAAATGGGAAAACCTTTGGGAGTATTGACAGTCAGAGAGATCTGGGTGTTTATGTCCACCAATCACAAAGTGGCAACACAGGTTGAGAAGATAAGAAGGCATATGGCATGATTGCCTTCATTGGTCAGGTCATTGAGTATAAAAATTGACAAGTCATGCTGCAGCTATACAGAACCTTAGTTAGGTCTTATTTAGAATATTGCATACAATACTGATCCCCACAGTACTAGAAGAAGTTTACCAGAATGTTGCCTGGTCTGGAGGGTATTAGATAAACTCAGTTTGTTCTCACTGGAATGACAGAGATCCATTCTTTAGGGGGTCATCTAATAGAGATTACAAGGTTATGAGTGACATGGACAGAGTGGATAGTTAGATGCTGTTTCCTAGGGTAGACATAGATTTAAGGTGCGTGGGGAAAAGTTTAGAGGAAATGCGCAAGGCAAGTTTTTTTTTACACAGAGGATGGTGAATGTCTGGAACAGGTTACTCTAGGAAGTGGTGAGAGTGGGTACAATAACAGCATTTAAGGGGCAACAAGATGAATACACGAATAGGATGGGAATGAAGAATACAGGCATACACAGTCTTAGTTTAGACAGGCATCATTATCTGTGCAGGCTCGGAGGGCTGTTGTTTAAGGTTTGAGGTTCTTTGTTTAAATAATGGCATCAACTTCTGTAACTTGTGAACACTGAATGTCATTTGTGGTTTTGTTTTTCTGCTATGGTTTTTGTTGTATTCAAGAGCCTGAATTAGAAACTTAAAATGCTACACTTACTTCTCTATAATTGTCACATGCTGCAGCAGACATCATTATCTTCTTGACTCTCAGCATAAAATATGCAATTCACACAACATTTGAGTAGTTGCAATATTTATATGTATTTTTTTTTATAGGAACTTGAAGGATTAAGATATGGAGTTGTTGAAATGTTAAATGATACAGCATAGAACATAGAACAATACAGCACAAACAGGCCCTTTGGCCCACGAGTTGCACCGATCACATCTACCAATCCACAGACCTATCTATAACCCCCTATCCTATTCTTTTCCATATAGAACATAGAACATAGAACATTACAGACAGAGAACAGGCCCTTCGGCCTTCGATGTTGTGCCGACCAAAATAAAAAGCAATGCCCCTCCAAACTAAACCATCCCCTTCTCTTCCATATACTTATCAATTAACCTCTTAAACGCCACCAAACTTGGCGCATCTACAACAGCTGCAGGCAGGGCATTCCACTCCCTAATCACTCTTTGAGTAAAGAACCTACCTCTGATATCCGTCCTATAACTCATACCCCTTAATTTAAAGCTGTGTCCCCTCGTGCTAGCTTTCTCCATCCTAGGAAAAAGGCTATCACTGTCCACCCTATCTAAACCTCTAATCATCTTATATGCTTCAATAAGATCCCCTCTTAGCCGCCTCCTTTCTAACGAAAACAACCTCAAATCCTTCAACCTCTCTTCATAGGACCTGCCCTCCATACCAGGCAACATCCTGGTAAACCTCCTCTGTACCCTCTCCAATGCCTCCACATCTTTCTTATAATGTGGGGACCAGAACTGCACACAATACTCCAAGTGCGGCCGCACTAGAGTTTTGTACAGTTGCAACATGATGCTGCGGCTCCTAAATTCAATCCCCCTACCAATAAAAGCTAAGACTCCATGTGCCTTCTTAACAACTTTATCCACTTGACTGCCTACTTTCAGGGATCTATTGACACATACACCAAGATCCTTCTGTTCCTCAACACTATTAAGAGCCCTACCATTAGCCCTATACTCTACACATTTATTGTTCCTGCCAAAGTGCATTACCTCACACTTTTCCACATTAAACTCCATTTGCCACCTCTCGGCCCAGCTCTGCAACTTGTCCAAGTCACTCTGTAAACTATAACACCCCTCTTCACTATTACCACTCCACCGACTTTAGTGTCATCTGCAAATTTACTGATCCATCCCTCAATACCCTCATCCAGATCATTTATAAAAATTACAAACAGCAGGGGTCCCAAAACAGACCCCTGAGGCACACCACTCGTCACTGAACTCCACGATGAATATCTCCCATCAACCACCACCCTCTGTCTTCTATCTGCCAGCCAATTCCTAATCCAATTAGCTAAATCACCCTCTATTCCACACATCTGCATTTTCTGTAGAAGTCTTCCATGGGCCACCTTATCAAACGCCTTACTAAAGTCCATATATACTACATCAACCGCCTTACCCCCATCCACCTCTCTGGTCACTTTCTCAAAAAACTCAATGAGGTTAGTAAGGCATGACCTACCCTTCACGAAACCATGCTGACTATCCCCAATCAATTCATTTCTCTCTAAATAACTATAAATCCTATCCCTAATAATTCTCTCCAATACCTTGCCCACAACAGAAGTAAGACTCACTGGCCTATAATTCCCTGGAAGGTCTCTCTTCCCCTTCTTAAACAATGGGACCACATTCGCTATCCTCCAGTCCTCCGGAACCACACCCGTAACCAACGAGGACCTGAAGATCAGAGCCAGAGGCTCTGCAATCTCCTCTCTTGCCTCCCAGAGAATCCTAGGGTAAATCCCGTCCGGCCCAGGGGACTTATCCAACTTCAAACCCTCGAGAATTTCTAACACATCCTCCCTATCTACTACAATACTCCCCAATTTGCAACCCTGTACCTCAGTGCTCTCCACAGCTACATTTCCAGCACTCTGCGTGAATACCGAAGAGAAATATTTATTCAGTGCCTCACCAATCTCTTCAGGCTCCACGCACAACTTCCCACTGCTGTCTATGACTGGCCCTAATCTTGCCCTAACCAATCTTCTATTCTTAACATATCGAAAGAAAGCTTTAGGATTCTCCTTAATCCTATCAGCCAACATCTTCTCGTGTCCCCTCTTAGCTCTCCTCAATTCACTTTTTAGCTCCTTCCTGGCTAATCTATAGCTATCCATTGCACTAACTGAGCCTTCAAGCCTCATCCTGACATAAGCCTCCTTTTTCTTCTTAACCAGCAAATCAACTTTTTTCGTACACCAAGGCTCTCTTACTCGACCATTTCCTCCCTGCCTGACAGGGACATACTTATCAAGGACTTGCAGCAGCTGCTCCTTGAATAAGCACCACATTCCAGATGTTCCCAGTCCCTGTAGTTTCCTAGTCCAATCTATGCACCCTAATTCTCTCCTGATGGCCTCATAATTACCCTTCCCCCAGCTATAACTACTGCCCCCAGCTTCATGCCTATCCCTGTCCATCACTAAGGTGAACGTAACCGAATTGTGGTCACTATCACCAAAATGTTCACTAACTTCCAAGCCTAACACCTGGTCTGGCTCATTGCCCAGCACCAAATCCAATGTAGCCTCACCTCTAGTTGGCCTATCTACATACTGAGTCAAAAAACCTTCCTGCACACTCTGTACGAAAACTGACCCCTCTAACGAGCTAGAGCTATAGCTATTCCAATCAATATTAGCAAAGTTAAAGTCCCCCATCACAATTACCCTACTACTTTCACTCCTAATCAGAATTGACTTTGCAATCCTTTCCTCAACCTCTCTAGAACTATTAGGAGGTCTGTAAAAGACTCCCAACAGGGTGACCTCTCCTCTCCTGTTTCTAATCTCAGCCCATACTACCTCAACAGACAAGTCCTCATCAAACTTCTTTTCTATCACCGTGATACAGTCTTTGACCAATAATGCCACTCCTCCCCCCCTTCTACCTCCTTCTCTACTCCGACTCTGACTTTTGGATATACTCATCCAAAAGTCTCTTAACAGACCCCAGTGAGTTTGCCTCAACAACCTCCAACGGCAGTCGGTTCCATTCACTCACCACCCTCTGAGTGAAAAACCTACCCCTGACATCTCCTTTGTATTTGCTTCCCTGCACCTTAAATCTGTGTCCTCTCATAGTGACCATTTCAGCTCGGGGAAATGGTCAGCTCGGGGAAATAGGGTGGACTCTCTGAGAGTCCACCCTATCTATTCCTCTCAACATTTTATAAACCTCTATCAGATCACCTCTCAACCTACGTCGCTCCAGTGAGAAGAGTCCCAGCTCCCTCAACCTATCTTCATAGGGCCTGCCTCCCAATCCAGGCAGCATCCTTGTAAATCTCCTCTGCACCCTCTCAATAGCCTCTACATCCTTCCTATAATGAGACGACCAGAACTGCGCACAATACTCCAAATGGGGTCTGACAAGAGTCTTATAAAGCTGCATCATTACCTCCTGACTCCTAAACTCTATTCCTCGATTAATGAAGGCCAGTACACCATACGCCTTCTTGACCACTTCCTCCATCTGCGAGGCCGATTTAAGAGTCCTATGGACTCGGACCCCAAGATCCTTCTGTTCTACAACACAGCTAAGACTCCTACCCCTTATATTGTACTCCTTCATCCCATTATTCCTGCCAAAATGGACCACTACATATTTATCTGCGTTGAAGTCCATCTACCACTTCTCTGCCCAGTCTTGCATCCTGTCTATGTCCTGCTGCAACTTTTGGCATCCCTCCAGACCATCCACAACACCACCGACCTTTGTATCATCGGCGAACTTGCTAACCCATCCCTCCACTTCCTCATCCAGGTCATTTATGAAAATGACAAACAGCAGGGGTCCCAGAACAGATCCCTGGGGCACTCCACTGGTTACCGACCTCCATGCAGAACAAGACCCATCCACAACCACTCTCTGCCTTCTGCCGGCAAGCCAGTTCTGGATCCACGAGGCCAAAGCCCCTTGGATCCTATGCATGGCAGACTATTTGGGCCATCATGCCTGTACTAGCTCTTTGCTAGAATTTTTCAATTAATCCCAATCTCTTGCTCATTTCCCATGGCCCTGCAAATATTTTCCCTTCCAGAATGAGTTGGTTCAGGTTAGTTGTTCAAACCATCCGGAGACGTTTACCCATAAATCATTACCTGTCTATTGTATGTTAAGTAAAATATACATCAGTTCATGAATAAACACCAACAAAAAGCTACAATATAATAATAAATACCATACACAGCAATCGGGGTCAGGTATACCACAATAAACCCTTACCCAACCCAAATTGCACTGGGGATCAGGTTTACATTGTTATATTTGGAAAAGTCTCTTTTGTTCCTGTGAATCAAATCCTAATTGCTACCACCCAGCAAATCCACTTCAGATGACTGCCATGGATTGGGAAGAGATATCAATTTCAGTACTATCTGTGTTCTTGCAAGATGTTCATTACTTCTCTCATGTCTCTTGTTCTGGGTGAAGGAGGCTTGTCCCTGGAAGTATAGCAACTATGTCTATCTTCATGTACATCCCATATTATGTGCTCAATCACTTATCTGCAACTGGTAGGGTTACCTGGTACAGGTGAACTGGTATAGAGCAACTAAAATTCCCACAGTGAGACCTCAAAGGAAACAATGTGAGCACTTAACTTACTCAGAATGAACAGTGTGTAGGTATTTTAGCCTAACTTGCAAAGATTCACAATACACTCCCAGGCCTCTCTGTTTCTGCATCTCCATTAAAATTATACCCTTTATATTTACTCTCCTTATTTTTCCTGCCAAAATGTATCACTTCACACTTCATAAAATCATAAAAACTTTCAGTACAGAGGAATGCTGTTGAACCATTTGGAAAAATCAAGTGTTTTTAGTCCTACATCAACAATTTTTTTAAGGATAAGCCTGTAACCCTAATCCTCAATTATCTACCAACTCCCTTTTAAAATGATTAATGTAGTCTGCTTCCAGCATCATTTTAGGTCAAGTTTCCAGATCTTGACAATCCTTGAAAACATCTCACACTTTGATTGCATCACAATTATTTTGAATCTGTGACCTCCAGTTAGAAACTCATTTGCTAGGCTCAATAATTTTCCATCCTCTATCAAAATCTCTTATTGTTGTGTGGAGAGGGTGAAAGGCAAAACTGAAGTCTCTTGTCAATGAGCAGAAGTTTTCTAATTTTTGAACTAGGTTGTGACTGGTTTCTCTGAACCTGCTCTTTTTAAGGTCAATTTTTAAAGTGACTCGCAACAAATTGTTTTTAAGATTTAATCAGAAGTATAGTTTATTCATAATTCAGACCTGGGAAGTGTTCACAACTTCATTCGCAAACAAAGACCCAAAAAAAAGATAGGAAAGGAGTTTTCAATTATGAATAACTTATGAATAAGTCCAGTGAGGATTTCTTCATGGAGAAGCTACAATTCAGATGGCTGAACTGTATTTTACAGTATTTCTTTTAAGGTTTATGATGACACACAGTAATGAGTTTGATGTATAATTGTGCTAGGGAAGCTGTTGGAGGGGATTCTTAGAGATAGGATGTATAGGCACTTAGAACGTTGCGATCTGATTAGGGATACGCAGCATGGATTTGTTAAGGGGAGGTCATGCCTTACAAATCTGGTAGAATTTTTTCAGGAGGTGACGAAAACATTCGACGAAAGGCGAGCCGTTGATGTCGTCTATATCGATTTTAGTAAGGCTTTGACAAAGTCCCTCATGGGATGTTAGTTGAGAAGGTCAAGGCTCACGGGATACAAGGACAGGTAGCTAGATGGCTAGGTAACTGGCTTAGTAATAGGAGACAGAGAGTAATAGTGGAAGGGTGTTTTTCTAGCTGGAGGTCGGTCGCTAGTGGTGTGCCGCAGGGCTCGGTACTGAGACCTCTTCTATTTGTAATATATATAAATGATTTGGAAGAGGGAGTAAGTGGAGTGACCAGCAAGTTTGCAGATGATACAAAGATGGCTGGACTTGCAGATAATGAGGAGCATTGTCAGGCGATGCAGCAGGACGTAGATAGGCTGGTAGCTTTGGGCAGATAGATAGCAGATGGAATTCAAATCCTGATAAATGCGAGGTGATGCATTTCGGGAGAAAGAATGTAGTAGGGAGATATATGATAAAAGGTAGACCTATTAAGAATATAGAAACGCAGAGAGACCTGGGGGTGCAGATGCACAAGTCTCTGAAGGTGGCAGAGCAAGTGGAGAAGGTTGTGAAGAAAGCATATAGTATGCTAGCTTTTATAGGAAGGGGTATGGAGTACAAGAGCTGGCCTTTAATGTTGTGGTTGTATAAAACGTTGGTTAGACCTCATTTGGAATACTGCGTCCAGTTCTGGTCGCCTTACTACCGGAAGGACATGGAGATTCTGCAGAGAGTGCAGAGGAGGTTTACCAGGATGCTGCCTGGTATGGAATGTCTGAGTTACGAGGAGAGGTTAGGCAAATTGTGACTGTTTTCCTTAGAAAAACATAGACTTAGAGGAGATCTAATAGAGGTGTACAAAATTATGAGTGGTATAGATAGAGTAAACAGGGTTAAGCTTTTTCCTAGGATGGACTCGAATAGCATGAAGGGTCATGGGCTTAGGGTGAAGGGGGTGAGGTATAATTTGGATGCTAGAGGAAATTTTTTCACACAGAGGGTGGTGGGGGTATGGAATGCACTGCCAAGTAAAGTGGTGGAGGCAGGCACTCTGGAGTTATTTAAGAAATACGTAGATGGGCACATGAACAGAATATGAATGGAGGGGTATAGAAAACTGATTTAAAATAGGGATCATGAGCCTTGGGAGTCCCTGGAAAGTGTGTAAATAGATGATGATATTGATGTACTTGTTTTTATCCTACAGGTGCTTTGGTCCACCTTGTTGTCTAACAAGGGGCATACACGCGATGGGTCGTGAGAGGGCTGCTCTTGGATTTTTTTTTCGAGACTATTCTAGTGCTTCACATCGTTAGTGTGTGCTTGACCTGGACCATTTGATGGGCAACACGACAGCTCAGTGACTATTGCTGTGCTGTTCAGATACATGGATTTGGGCCTGTGTCTGTGGGAGTTTGCGCATTCTCCCCATGCTTGCGTGGGTTTTCTCCGGGTGCTCCGGTTTCCTCCAACATCCCAAAGATGTGCTCTTAGGCTAATTGGCAGAACAAATTCTCCCTAAATTGTCTCAAATTTGGGTTTTAATCCATAGATCTGTAAACGTAGACAGCGATCGCGGGTAGAGTTGGGAACATCGGGGTGGCGGCGAGGGCTCGTTGGGCCGAAGGGCCTGTTTCCCTTGCTGTTTTGTTCTTTATTCTTTGTTGACTTGGTCTACTTAGCAAGCAATAATAGCAATCTTGCTAAGAAACAGGCTTTCAGGCACTTAGAAATCAATAAACACCATACCCGGCAATCAGGGTCTGGTATACCATTGTAGAGCCTTACCCAACACAAACCCTATTGGGAATCAGGTTTACATTATCATATCAGGCCAGGTTTACTTTGAATCCATATCTGGGCCTTATAAATCAAGCCATTTTACTGTTTATAACAGTAACAAAGAGTTCCAGACTTTGGTGAGCCTATAGTCCTGCTTTGATATTTGTAGGCTGGAGCTTTAATAGTGGACTGAGTTGCAATTCTGAAAATGTTATATTAAAATTGTCTAAAGGCCAGAAGCATAGGTAACTTGATATTGCCCATTGAGCGGGCTAGCAAGCAGTTTTTATGCCTTTGGTCAAAAAACATTTATCATTTATCTTGATGAATAAATTATAGTTTTTAGCACTTCTTCAGATACAAGTATGAATGGCTCCCTGTTGATTATAGTCTAGCGTGAGGAGTCTGGTGGTCCCTGGTTTCATTATTGTATCAGAAGGCTGAGGTTAAGTTTTTGTCCTGTAGCTGCTGTTGGAAATTTCCAGAAACAATAGCCAACCTGTGCTGTGTATTTGGACAGCTTCATCCCGAGTTGCAGCAGTGAAACCCATTCTCTGCCATATGATTATTATCACCTCTTCATTTATCAAATGATGGGGTATAAACTTCTATTGAGTGAGTGTAAACCAGTTTTCTGGCTGTACCTTCCAAGTGTTAAGAGTCACTACTCATTGATTAAAGTCTAAAGACTTACAAAGATTACTGGTCACAGCAGCTATTGTTTGGTTCTGCAAAAGTTCTTCTCTTAATGCACAAAAAATTGAGGTTTAATTAAAGAGTTTATGATCGTATTGAAAACCTCTATTAAGTCACTGTTTAAACTTCTTTCTTTCATTTTGAATCTCTCCTCATAATGGAATCCTCTCAGCACTTGTAATGTGCTGGTAAACCTTCTTTCTACTGTTTTCATGTTTCCTGAAGTGTGATGTTGTCACATGCCAGCTGAGGACTACAGGAATCCCAAGAGAGTAGGAATACACTAACTAAAAACAATTCTCTGATTGCATAAGTGATCTTGCAATGTTTATATCCCTACTTATCAAATGTAATAAATGTCTTCTTTTAGATAATGGTCTTTATGATAAGTTACCTTGTGACTGCAATTAATCTGCATTCTTTCTTTGTCTCCCTCTAGTAAATCACTGCACACTATTGCTCTCTGTATATGAAACTCTGGGCTGTTGAAAAAAATATAATTCTCACTCCAATTTATACAATTGTATCTAGCATAGGTGACAGGTAATCTTGGTAAATCTTTAGACTTTGATCAATGAGTGGTGACTTTTAATTGTTAGAAGGTACAGTCAAAAAGCTAGTTTACACTCACTCAATAGAAATTTATGCTCTATTGTTTGATAAATGAAAAGTGATAATAATCACATGGCAGAGGATGGGTTTTAGTGCTGCAATTCAGGATGGAGCTGTCAGAATACAGCACATTTTAATGTTCCACTGATACACACCTGGTTAGAGAATAACACAGTACACATATGGTTTGAATCAGCCCATCTCACTGTGTATAACAGTAACAATTAGTGCAGAGGGGAAAGAGGTGGTTTTTGGCTTTTTGTTTTGCTTTCCAACTTCTTAAGTCTTCAGAGAGGCTACAAGGATTGAAACATCCATAGGTTGGAATGTAAGCACTTTGGAGATAGTGACCACAATTCAATGTCCTTCATTATTGCAATGGAGAAGGATAGGGTCACACGGCAGGGCAAGGTTTATAATTGGGGCAGGCATAATTATGATGTGATTAGACAAGAATTAGGGAGCATAAGATGGGAACAGAAACTGTCAGGTATAGGCACAAACGAAAAGTGGAGCTTTTTCAAGAAACAAATACTGTGTGTTCTTGATAGATAGGGAGGAAATGGCCAAGTGAGGGAATCATGGTTCACAAAGGAGGTTGACTGTCTTGTCAAGAGGGAAAAGGAAGTGTTGTGTAAGGATGAGAAAACAAGGTTCAGTTGGGTTGCTTGAGGGTTACAAGGTAGCTAGGAATGAGTTAAAAAAAGGGGAGCTAGAAGGGGGCAATGGAAGTCCTTAGCAGGTTGAATAAAAGAAAATCCCAAGGTATTTTACTCTCTCTGTGAGAAATACAAGAATGACCAGGGTGAGGTTAGGGCTGGTCAAGGATCGTAATGGGAACTTGTGCATGGAGTCAGAAGAGAAAGGTGAGGCATTGAATGAATACTTTTCTTCAGTGTTCACTAAGGTGGGGGCCATGTTTTTGAGGATGTGTGTGTGATACAGGCTGATAGGGTGGAGGGGGTAGATGTTCTGAGGGAAGATGTATTAACAATTTTGAAAAACCTGAGGTTGGATAAGTCTCCTGGGCCAGATGGGATACATCCTAGGATACCTTGGAAGCAAGAATGAGATGGCAGAGCTTTTAACTTTAATCTTTGGGTCCTCACTGTCCATGGGGATTGTACTAGAGGGACTGGAGAGTGGCAAATGTTGTTCTTCTCTTCAAGAAAGGAAATAGGAATGACCCTGGTAATTATAGGCCGGTTAGTCTTACTTTGGTTGTCAGTAAGTTAATGGAAAGAGTACTGAGAGATAGGATTTATGACCATTTGGAAAGATGCAGTTTAATCTGGGATAATGTGCACAGTTTCATGAGGAGTAGGTCCTGCCTCACAAATTTGATTAAATTTTTTGAGTAGGTAACTAAGTGTGTAGATGAAGGTAGAGCTGCTGATGTTGTATACATTAGTTTTAATAAGGCGTTTGATAAGATTGCCCATGGTAGGCTTATGAAGAAGAAAAGAAGGTGTAGGAGAGAAGGAAATTTGGCCGATTGGATAAGTAACTAACTGTATCATAGAAGACAGAGGGTGATGGAGGAAGGAGAATTTTCAGACTGGAGGCCAGTTACCAGCGGTGTACCACAGGGGTCAGTGTTGGGTCCTCTACTATTTGTGAATTTTATCAATGACTTGGAAGAGGGGACTGAAGGGTGGGTTAGTAAATTTGCTGATGACACCAAGATTGGTGGAGTAGTGGATGAGATGGAGGGCTCTTGCAGGCTGCAAAGAGACATTGATAGGATGCAGAGCTGGGTCAAAAAGTGGCAGATGGAGTTTAACCCTGATAAGTGCGAAATGATTCATTTTGGTAGGACAAACTTGAATGTGGTTTACAGGGTCAACTGCAGGGTTCTGGTTTTTATATCCACAGATCTCTGAAGGTTGCCATTCAAGTGAATATAGCCGTGAAGAAGGCTTATAGTGTGTTAGTGCTTATTAACAGGATGTTTGAGTTTAAGAGCCGTGGGATTATGTTGCAAATATACCGAACGTTGATGAGACCATATTTGGAATATTGTGTTCAGTTCTGGTCACCTCACTATAAGAAGGATATGGAAGCATTGAAGAGAGTGCAGAGGAGATTTACCAGGATGCTGCCTGGTTTGGAGGGTAGGTCTTATGAGGAAAGGTTGAGGAAGCTGGGGCTTTTCTCTTTGAAACAGAGAAGGCTGAGTAGTGACTCAATAGAGGTTTATAAGGTGATGAGGGGGATAGATAGAGTGGATGTGCAGAAATTATTTTCTCAGGTAGATGTAGCTGTTACTAGGGGCATAACTATAAGGTTCATGGTGGGAGATATAGGAGGGATGTCCCAGGTAGATTCTTCACTCAGAAAGTGGTTGGGGTGTGGAATACACCTCCTGCTGTGGTAGTAGAGTTTAGGAACTTTCATGTAGTTATTTGATAGGCACATGGAGTACACCAGAATTATAGGGAGTGGGATAGCTCGATCTTGGGTTTAGACATAGCTCAGCACAATATCAAGGGCCGAAGGGCCTGTACTGTGCTGTAATGTTCTATGTCTGGTGTCAGAGTAAGGATACCTTATCTGGGTTGCAGAGGTACCTGTAGTGAGAAGATAAGGATACAGTAAGGCTTTTGATAAGGTGGCCCATGGAAGACTTCTACAGAAAATGCAGATGTGTGGAATAGAGGGTGATTTAGCTAATTGGATTAGAAATTGGCTGGCAGATAGAAGACAGAGGGTGGTGGTTGATGGGAGATATTCATCGTGGAGTTCGGTGACGAGTGGTGTGCCTCAGGGGTCTGTTTTGGGGCCCCTGCTGTTTGTAATTTTTATAAATGATCTGGATGAGGGTATTGAGGGATGGATCAGTAAATTTGCAGATGATACTAAAGTTGGTGGTGTGGTAGATAGTGAAGAGGGGTGTTTTAGTTTACAGAGTGACTTGGACAAGTTGCAGAGCTGGGCCGAGAGGTGGCAAATGGAGTTTAATGTGGAAAAGTGTGAGGTAATGCACTTTGGCAGGAACAATAAATGTGTAGAGTATAGGGCTAATGGTAGGGCTCTTAATAGTGTTGAGGAACAGAAGGATCTTGGTGTATGTGTCAATAGATCCCTGAAAGTAGGCAGTCAAGTGGATAAAGTTGTTAAGAAGGCATATGGAGTCTTAGCTTTTATTGGTAGGGGGATTGAATTTAGGAGCCGCAGCATCATGTTGCAACTGTACAAAACTCTAGTGCGGCCGCACTTGGAGTATTGTGTGCAGTTCTGGTCCCCACATTATAAGAAAGATGTGGAGGCATTGGAGAGGGTACAGAGGAGGTTTACCAGGATGTTGCCTGGTATGGAGGGCAGGTCCTATGAAGAGAGGTTGAAGGATTTGAGGTTGTTTTCGTTAGAAAGGAGGCGGCTAAGAGGGGATCTTATTGAAGCATATAAGATGATTAGAGGTTTAGATAGGGTGGACAGTGATAGCCTTTTTCCTAGGATGGAGAAAGCTAGCACGAGGGGACACAGCTTTAAATTAAGGGGTATGAGTTATAGGACGGATATCAGAGGTAGGTTCTTTACTCAAAGAGTGATTAGGGAGTGGAATGCCCTGCCTGCAGCTGTTGTAGATGCGCCAAGTTTGGTGGCGTTTAAGAGGTTAATTGATAAGTATATGGAAGAGAAGGGAATGGTTTAGTTAGGAGGGGCATTGCTTTTTATTTTGGTCGGCACAACATCGAAGGCCGAAGGGCCTGTTCTGTGCTGTATTGTTCTATGTTCTATGTTCTAGTTGTCATCGTCCACATAGTAAAATAAGGATAGAGGTTCTTCTATGGGAAGATGAGCAGGTAGGGACTAAATTAAAAATCAGAACCAAAAAGATAATAATCTCTAGATTGCTATCTGAGCCATGAGTCAATTGCAACTATCTTCCCTGTCACATACACCAATTGGACTCCCCATCCCATCGAGATATAGAGTGACAGTGCGCTCCTTCCCCCCCGTCAGATCACAGGCAGAGTGCACAATGCCCCCCCCCACCTGATTAGGCTGCCCCTTCAAGCTTTGCCCCTGTAAGCCTGCCCCATAAGTACCATTGCTGGCACAGTCCAGTGAGCAGTGACATGGTGCCTGATGGGCACTACTAAGGGTAATTAGCTACCAGTGCCAAGGTGACAGACTGGTACTGCCCCAGAGGCATCCCCTGCTCTCAGCCTCCCTGAGGAACTGCCAGTTTTCCTGTTCATAAGTCCATAAAAGTAAGAGAGCCCCCACTAATGATTCAGCATTGGTATCACTAAAGACATGCAAATCAGTATTTAAATACATTAATATAATTTATTCATCCTTTCATCCAATTTTGGCACGAGGCTGATTTCTGGGCTTTCACTCTGCCCATCGATGAATGGGGTGAGCTGGTAAAATTCCACCCCTACTTTTAAATTAAGAGATAGCAAGTTTAAAATAATTTTGGGTCTTAGGTTTGTGAATCTGTGAAATTCATAACCCCAGAGTGCAGTGGATGCTGGGACTTTAAGTAAATTTAAGGACAGGATGGACAGATTTTTAATTAGCAATGTGTTGAAGACTCATGGAGAATGGGCAAGAAAGTGAAGTTGAGGCCAAGGTGAGATCAGCCATGATTGTATTAAATGGCAAAGCAGATATATCCCGTCCAAAAAAAATAGTGCAACTGCCAAATCTACACCCTGATTGGCTGGAGGGAAGATCAAACAGAAAAAGAAAGTGTATGATAGGCGCAAAGAAGTAAGCAGTGCAGATAGCCTGGACATATAGAACATAGAAGATAGAACATAGAACATTACAGCACAGAACAGGCCCTTCGGCCTTCGATGTTGCGCCGACCAATATAAAAAGCAATGACTCTCCAAACTAAACCATTCCCTTCTCTTCCATATACTTATCAACTAACCTCTTAAACGCCACCAAACTTGGCGCATCTACAACTGCTGCAGGCAGGGCATTCCACTCCCGAACCACCATATATAGGAAGTGCAGGGATGAATTAAGGAAGGAAATAAGGAAATCAAAGTGAGGGGATGAAAAAAAGATTAGCAAGTAACGTTAAAGAAAACTCAAAGATGTTTCCCCAATATATTAATAGTAACAGTTTGGTTAAGGAAAAAGTGGGACCTATCAACGACGAAAAAGGGAATTTGCATGTAGATGGAGAGGCAGTGGGAAAGGTTTAAATGAATATTTTGTCTCTGTTTACGAAGGACAAGTGTGATGTAGATTTGGTATTCCAGAAGGAACACTGAAGTATTAAACAAGATAATCATAGAGAGAAAGTACTCAAAGGGTTAGAATCCTTGAAAGTTGATAAGTTGCTAGGGCCAGACGGACTGTTTCTGAGAAGGAGGTCAGGGAGGAGAGCAGATGCACTGAGGATGATTTTCCAATCTTCACTAGATACAAGGAAAATACTGGAAGACTGGAGAAATGCAAATACAGTCCCATAGTTTAAAAAGGAATTGAAGGAAATGCTAAACAATTATGGGCCAGTTAGTCTTTCATTTGTGGTGCACAAATTAGTCGAATAAAGCCAGAGAGAAAGGATTAACTATCATATAGAAAGATATGGACTAGTCAGGGATGGTCAATGTGAATTTATTAAAGGAAGTAAAAGCCCATGGGATGCAACATAATGTGGCAAACTGGATCAAATGTTGACTTAGCAATAGAAACCAAAGGGTAATGGTCAATGGATACCATTATGAATGGAAAATTGTTTCCAGTGGTGTTCTACAAGGTTCGGTGTTGGGACCTCTGCTATTTGTGTTATTTATTAATGATTTGGATGTGAGCGTGAGTGATTGGGAAATTTGCAGATGACCCAAAAAATTGGCTGAGTAGTAGAATAGTTATAATCTCCAAAACAATATCGATGGATTGGTGAGGTAGGTGGTAAAGCAGCTGATGGATTTTAACAGAAGTATGAGGTAATGCATTTAGGGAGATCAAACAGTTAAGGGAATACACAATAAATAGGAATATATTAGGGGGGGTAGATGAAGTGAGACAAGTAGACAGGTCCCTAAAGGCAGCTATTCAAGTAGACAAGACATATGGAATTTGCTCCTTCATTGCCGGAGGTATAGAATATAAAAGCAAGGGTATAATGTTAGAATTGTATAAAACTAGGGTGAGGCCACAACTAGAGTATTCTGTGCAGTTCTGGTCACCAGATTACAGGAAGGATCTAATGGCTCTAGAGAGAGTACGGAGAAGGTTTACAAAAATGTTGAGAAGGATAGAAAAGTGTGGCTATGAGGGAGATTGGATAGGTTGGGGTTTATTTGTTTGGAACAAAGAAGTTGAGGGCAACTTGATAGAGCTGTTATGAGGGAAAGAGATAGAATAGACAGGATAAAATTGTTTCCCTTGGTGGAGAATTCTAGTAAGAAGTCTGACAACACCAGTTTTGAATCCAACCGATTTATTTGATAGTAAACTCACAAGCTTTCGGCTTTATGGCCTTCGTCAGGTGAATGAGGTGTTTTGGCCTCCAATAGCACACATTCCATCGTAGACAGTTTACAGATCACTGATTAGAATGTGAATCTTTACACCTAACCTGTTATTCAAGTCTTAAAGTGGCTAACAATATGAGTGGAAGGAGCACTGAGCACAGGTTAGAGAGATGTGTATTGTCTCCAGACAGCACAGTAAGTGAGGTTTTTTTGCTAACCCAGGCAAGTCACAGGGGTTACAGATAGTGTGACATGAAGCCAAGATCCCTGTTAAGACTACCCTTGCGTGTGCAGAACTTGGCTATCAGTTTCTGCTCAGCGGCTCTGCGCTGTCGTGTGTTGTGAAGGCCACCTTGGAGAACATTTACCCGAAGGTCAGAGGCCGAATGCCCATGACCGCTGAAGTGTTCGCCAACAGGAAGGGAACAGTTTTACCTGGTGATTGTAAGCGATGTTCATTCATCTGCCGTCGTAGTGTCTGCATGGTCTCCCCAATGTACCATGTTTCGGGACATCCTGTCTTGCAACGTATTAGGTAGACAAAGTTGGCCGAGTTGCAAGAATATGTACCGTGTACCTGGTGAATGGTATTCTCATGTTTGATGATGTCATCCATGTCGATGATCCAGCATGCCTTGCAGAGGTTGCTGTGGCAAGGTTGTGTGGTATTGTGGTCACTGTTCTCCTGAAGGTTGGGTAATTTGCTGCGAACAATGGTCTGTTTGAGGTTGCGTGGTTGACTGAAGGCAAGAAGTTGGAGGGGGGGGGATGGTGGGGATGGCCCTCGCGAGATGTTCATCATCATCAGTGATATGTTGAAGACTCCGGAGAAGACGTCGTAGCTTCTCCGCTCCAGGGAAGTACTGGACAACAAAGGGTACTCTGTCCACCATGTCCCGTGTTCGTCTTCTGAGGAGGTCAGTGCGGTTTATCACTGTGGCACGTCGGAACTGTCAATCGATGAGTCGAGCGCCATATCCTGTTCTCACGAGGGCATCTTTCAGCGTCTGGAGGTGTCTGTCACAATCTTCCTCATCTGAGCGAATTCTGTATATACAGAAGGCTTGTCCGTAGGGGATGGCTTCTTTAACGTGTTTAGGGTGGAAGCTGGAGAAGTGGAGCATTGTGAGGTTGTCTGTCGGCTTGCGGTACAGTGAGGTGCTGAGGTGACCGTCCTTGATGGAGATGCATGTGTGCAAGAATGCAACCAATTCTGGAGAATAGTGAATCTGATGGTGGGATGGAACTTGTTGATATCATTATACAGTTGTTTCAATGATTGCTCACCATAAGTCCAAAGGAAAAGAATGTCATCAATGTATCTAGTATATAGCCTCGGTTGAAGATCCCGTGTGGTGAAGAAGTCTTGTTCGAACCTGTGCATGAAGATGTTGGCATATTGAAGTGCGAATTTGATCCCCATGGCCATTCCATGTGTCTGGATGAAAAGCTGATTGTTGAAGGTGAAGACATTGTGGTCCAAGATGAAGTGGATAAGTTGTAAAATTGCATCCGGAAACTGGCAGTTGTTGGCATTGAGTACTGAGGCAGTTGCAGCAATGCCATCGTCGTAGCATCGTCAACTCAACACTCTGATCGCAACTTTTGATCCGGACCTTCAGAACACCGCCCGGGCTCTCATTCCACTTACTCCCCGCATTGGAGATCTCTACTGCCTCCCAAAGATACACAAGGCAAGCCATCCCATTGTATCAGGCAATGGGACCCTGCATGAGAACCTCTCCGGCTATGTCGAGGGCATCCTGAAATCCATTGCACAAAGAACCCCCAGCTTTTGTCGCAACACTAAGGACTTCCTACAGAAACTCAACACACATGGAGCAGTTGAACCAGGGACACTCCTCATCACAATGGATGTCTTGGCACTTTACACCAACATCTCCTACGACGATGGCATTGCTGCAACTGCCTCAGTACTCAGTGCCGACAACTGCCAGTTTCCAGATGGAATTTTACAACTCATCCGCTTCATCTTGGACCGCAATGCCTTCACCTTCAACGATCAGCTTTTCATCCAGACACACGGAACGGCCATGGGGACTAAATTCGCACTTCAATATGCCAACATCTTTATGCACAGGTTCGAACAAGACTTCTACACCGCACGGGATCTTCAACTGAGGCTATATTCTAGATACATCGATGACATTTTTTTCCTTTGGACTCATGGTGAACAATCATTGAAACAACTGTATGATGATATCAACAAGTTCCATCCCACCATCAGACTCACCATTCTCCAGAATCGGTTGCATTCTTGGACACACGCATCTCCATCAAGGATGGTCACCTCAGCACCTCACTGTACCACAAGCCGACAGACAACCTCACAATGCTCCACTTCTCCAGCTTCCACCCTAAACACGTTAAAGAAGCCATCCCCTATGGACAAGCCCTCTGTATACACAGAATTTGCTCAGATGAGGAGGATCGTGACACACACCTCCAGACACTGAAAGATGCTCTCGTCAGAACAGGCGCTTGACTCATTGATCGACAGTTCCGACGTGCCACAGTGATAAACCGCACTGACCTCCTCAGAAGACAAACACGGGGCACGGTGGACAAAGTATCCTTTGTTGTCCAGTACTTCCCCAGAGCGGAGAAGCTATGACATCTTCTCTGGAATCTTCATATATATATATCATATATATATATATCATATATCATTGATGATGATGAACATCTCACTAGGGCCATCCCCACACCCCCACTTCTTGTCTTCAGACAACCGCGCAACCTCAAACAGACCATTGTTCGCAGCAAACTACCCAACCTTCAGGAGAACAGAGACCACAACACCACACAACCCTGCCACAGCAACCTCTGCAAGACATGCTGAATCATCGACATGGACGACATCATCACACGTGAGAATACCATTCACCAGGTACACGGTACATAGTCTTGCAACTCGGCCAATGTTGTCTACCTAATACGTTGCAAGAAAGGATGTCCCAAATCATGGTACATTGGGGAGACCATGCAGACACTACGACAGTGGATGAATGAACATTGCTCGACAATCACCAGGTAAAACTGTTCCCTTCCTGTGAGCGAACACTTTAGCGGTCATGGGCGTTCGGCCTCCGACCTTTGGGTAAACGTACTTCATGGGGGCCTTCACGACACACGACAGCGCAGAGCCGCTGAGCAGAGACTGATAGACAAGTTCTGCACACATGAGGACAGTCTTAACAGGGATCTTGGCTTCATGTCACACTATCTGTAACCCCCATGACTTGCCTGGGTTAGCAAAAAACCTCACTTACTGTGCTGTCTGGAGACAATACACATCTCTCTAATCTGTGCTCAGTGCTCCTTCCACTCACATTGTTAGCCATTTTAAAACTTGAATAGCAGGTTAGGTATAAAGATTCGCATTCTAATCAGTAATCTGTAAACTGTCTGTGCTGATATGTGTGCTATTGCCGACAGAACACCTCATTCGCCTGAAGAAGGCTATAAAGCCGAAACTTAAGTTTATTATCAAATAAATCGGTTGGATTTAAAACTGGTGTTGTCAGACTTCTTACTGTGTTTACCCCAGTCCAACATTGGCATCTCTACATCAGGGTATAGATTCAAGGTAAGTGCTGTAGATATAGAAGGGGCATGAGGAATTAGTCTTTTTATGCAGAGGCTTACAGGTGCCTGGAATTCACTGCGTGTGTTGGTGGTGAAGGCAAACTCTTTTAAAAAGTACCTGGATCTGCACCTTAAGTATTCTGGTCCTGGTGCAGGAAGGTAGAATTAGAAAGGGCACTTAGATGGACTACTTTGGACAAGATGATCTGTAAGACTTTTATCTGTGCTGTAGCTTTGCTATGAGGCTCAACTTGTTAGGAAGCAAGTTGAAAAATACAACCTTGAAAGTAGTGATCTCAGGATTACTATCGGTGCAACATGCTAGTCAGAGGAGAAATAGCAGAATATATTGGATTAATACTGGGCAGAGGAGATGGTGTGAGGGGAAAGATTTCAAATTACTGGGACATTGGAACTGGTTCTGGGGAGGTGGAACCAGTACAAACTGGATAGGATATCTGGGTATAACCGGGACTGATGTCATAGAGTCGTAGAGGTTTATAGCATGGAAACAGGCACTTTGGCCTAATTTATCCATAATGCCCCTCTTCTTAAAAATCACTAAGCTAGTCCCGATTGCCCATGTTTGGCTCATATCCCTCTATACCCATCTTACCCACATACGCCTTTTAAAAGACAAAATTGTACCCGCTTCTACTACTATCTCTGGCAGCTTGTTCCAGACACTCACCACCCTCTGGGTGAAAAAATTGCCTCTCTGGACACTTTTATATCTCTCCCCTCTCACCTTAAACCTATGCCTTCTAGTTTTAGACTCCCTTAACTGTGAGAAAGGATGTTGACGATCCAGCCAATCTATGCCCCTTATTATTTGAGAGACCCCTATAAGATCACCCCCTAAGCACTCCAGAGAAAAAAGTCCCAGTGTATTCAGCCTCTCCTTATACTCAAACCATCAAGTCCCGGTAGCATCCTAGTAAATCTTTTCTGCACTCATTCTAGTTTAATAATTGGATAATTTAATAATTTTTATATAATTGGATGCTTGTCAGAGAAGAAATAGCAGGATATGTTATATATATAGAACACTACAGCACAAACAGGCCCTTCGGCCCACATGTTGCGCCAATCATATCCATACCTACTAGGCCATAGAATTATCTGTAACTCCCAACCTCATTAAATCCCATGTTGGATTAATATGGGGCAGAAGAGATGGTGTGAGGGGGGAGGTTTCATATTCCTCAGGTTGATGTAGCTGTTACTAGGAGGCATAACTATAAGATTCATGGTGGAAGATGTAGGAGGGGTGTCGAGAAAGATTCTTCACTCAGAGAGTGGTTGGGGTGTGGAATGCACTGCCTGCTGTGATAGTGGAATCAGATACTTTAGGAACTTTCAAGTGGTTATTGGATCGGCACAGGGAGCACACCAGAATAATAGGGAGGAAATAGCTTGATCTTGGGCTTGGACAAAGTTGGGGCACAACATCGAGGGCTGAATGGATTGTACTGTGCTGTACTGTTCTATGTTCTATGTTATATTCCTAGGATTTTGGAACAGGTTCTGGGCGAGTATTGCTTAGAGCAGTTAGAGAGAGTTTGAACTAAATTGGCAGAACTAAAGTAGTCAATGGAGGGGAAAATCACACAGCAGAACAAAAGATAGGAAGAGGAATAAGAAATGTAATAGAGAAATCAAGGACCAGAATCAAACAGGGCCATAGTGAAAAGTAATAGGGATGCAACAAGTAATGTTAAAAAGTGAAGCCTTAAGACTGTGTGCCTTAATGTGTGAAGGATTCACAATAAAGTGGATGAATTAACCATGTAAATGGATGTAAACGGGTAATGATATAGTCAGGATTACAGAGTCATTGCTGCAGGGTGATCAGAGATGGGAACTGAACATCAAGGAGTATTCAGTATTTAGGAAGGACAGACAAAAAGGTGGCATTGCTAGTTGGAGGAAATTAAAGCAATAGTGAGAAAGGATATTAGCTCTGGCAATGTGGAATATGTGTGGGCAGAGCGGAGAGGCACTGAGGAGTAAAAGTGGGAGTTGTGCATTGATCCCCATACTGTAGTGATGATGTTGAGGAGAGCATTGAATAGGAAATTAGAGATGCATGAATAAAGGAATATTTGTAATTATGGGTGACTTTAATCTGAATATAGACTTGGCAAATCAAATTACCAACGTAGAGGAGGAATTCCTGAAGTGTATAAGGAATGGTTTTCTGGACCAATAAATTGAGGAACCAACTAGAGAGTAGATCATCCCCTAGACTGGGTATTGTGTAAAGAACAAAGAATAGTACAACACAGGAACAAGCCCTTTTGGCCACCAAGTCTGTGCTAACACAGATGCCTCTCTATAATATTTTCTCTATGCAGTGCATATCCCTCTATTCTCTATCTATTCATGAATCTATCCAGATGCCTCATGAACATTGTTATAGAATCTACTTCTACTAATCTTCTGGCAGCGCGTTCCAGGCATTTACCACCCTCTGAGGAAAAACTTGCCCCCGCTCATTTTCAACTTATACTCCGAAGTAATTGACCGTTTAACCCTGGGAAAAAAGTCTCACACTATCCACTCTATCGAAGCCTGTCATGATCTTGTAAACTTCTATCAGGTCTCCCCTCATCCTCTAATGCTTCAATGAAAACTACTTTCCTTCTGCATTGGACCTTCCAAATCATATCACCTCACATTTATCCCGGTTAAATTCATCTGCCATCTTTCAGCTCAGGTCTCCAGACAATTTATATCCCACTGTATCCTCAGATAATCTTCCCTACTATTCGCTACCCCCCATTTTTATATCATCTGCAAGTTTACTAATTAGACCACCTGCATTTTCTTCCAAATCATTTATATATATTACAAAAAGAGACATCATAACTGATTCTTGTGGAACACTGTTTGTCACAGACATTTAGTTAGAAAAGTACCCTCCCACTGTTACCCTCTGCTTTCTTTTGTATCAACCAGTTTTGTATCAATCTTACCTGCTCACCTCAGACCCCTAGAACTTCGCCTTCTGTATCAATCTTCCATGAGGAACCTTATCAAAGTCTGTGTATCCAACATCCATTGCCCTGATCTGGTCAATTTTTCTTGTCACTTCCTCAAAGAACTCAATCAAGTTTGTGAGACACAACTTCCCCTTCATAAAACCATGCTGCCTATCACTAATAAACCTATTCTTTTCCAGATGAGAGTATATTCTGTCCCTAAGAATTTTCCCACTACAGATGTAAGGATCACAGGCTTATAATTTCCTAGATTGTCTCTTTTGCCCTTTGTAAATTCTCCAATCATCTGGTACCTCACCTGTGGCTAAAGGAGATATAAAGATTTTGGCCGACGCATCAGCAATTTCTTTCCTTGCCTCTCTCAGTTTCTGGGTGAATCCTATCTGTAATGAGAAAAGAATAATTGGCAATCTACTTGTGCGAGGTTACTTGGGGATGAGCAATCATAACATGATAGGATTCTTCATCAAGGAGCAGTGATGTAGTTGATACTGAGAATAGGATCCCGAATCATAATAAAGAGAACTACAATGATATGCGTCAGCTACGTTGGATTGGAAACATTACTGAAAAGGATGATAGTGGATAGGCAATGGCAAATATTCAAAAAGCACATGGGTGAACTGCAGCAATTTTTAAATTTCTGCCTGGCATAAAAGCCAAACCTAGGAAGGTGGCCAAATCATAGACTACACAGAAAATTAAAGCTTATCTTTAAGAGCACATGTCAGGTGACTCGGGATGTGGGGTGGAAAACTGCTCCTAGCACTTAAGGGCTGATGTGTGAGAAGTACAGTTCTTCAATAAACCCTATTGTTCCTGTGGCTTGCTTTTCATGTGACGTCTTTGGAACTACCTCCCTGGTAGTCTAAGATTTAACACTGACAGTGAGAGTTAGTGCCTCGATTCCACAATGGAGGGAAGTGGAGGATTTTCATTTTTCTCCACACTGGACCAGTGAAGGACCCACGGCAAATACACTGCTTCGGGGGGACATTCCGGACTTTGTGGCAGCCACAGTAACTGTTGGACAGACAGCAGGGGAAGGAAATGGACACTCAAATTTGGATGCAGTGACAAAACTACTCACTATAGTGCTATTGATTGCAGGGGATGGCGGGCAAGTGGGGAGTTTACTGGTTTTCATGGAATTGCAATCAGCAGCTATGGAATTTAAACCAACAAATGCGAGGTAATGTGATTTGAAAAGATTACTGCAGAAGTATACAGTAAATGGTAGAGCCCTTAAAAATATTAGCATACAGAGGGATCCAGGTGTGCAGATCCACAGTTCCCTGAAGGCGGAAACTCAGGTGGGCAAGGTGGTTAAGAAGATTTATGGCGTGCCTTCATTGGACAAGGCATGAAATATAGGAATTGGAAAATCATGTTGCAACTGTGATAAGGCTGCATTTGGAGTATTGTGTACAATTTTGGTATGCAAAACTACAAGAAAGATGTTGATGCATTGGAAAGGGTGTAGAAGAGATTTAACAGGATATTGCCCAGTTTGGAGGATATGGACGAAGAAAGGTTGAACAAACTTGGACTGTTTTCATTGGAGTGTTAAAGGGTGAGGGGTCCTGATGGAAGTTTACAAAGTTATGACAGTTTGAATAGTCCCACTTGGAGTATTGTGTGCAGTTCTGGTCGCTTCATTATAGGAAGGATGAGAAGGTTCAGAGGAGATTTACAAGGATGCTGCCTAGATTGAGAGGCAGCCTTATGAAGATAAGTTGAGGGAGCTGGGACTCTTCTCACTGGAGAGACGTAGGTTGAGAGGCGACGTGATAGAGGTTTATAAAATGTTGAGAGGGATAGATAGGGTGGACTCTCAGAGACTATTTCCCTGAGCTGAAATGGTCACTATGAGAGGACACAGATTTAAGGTGCAGGGAAGCAAATACAAAGGAGATATCAGGGGTAGGTTTTTCACTCAGAGGGTGGTGAGTGAATGGAACCGACTGCCATTGGAGGTTGTTGAGGCAAACTCACTGGGGTCTTTTAAGAGACTTCTGGATGAGTATATGGAAAAGAATAGGATAGGGGGTTATAGATAGGTCTGTGGATTGGTAGATGTGATTGGCGCAACTCGTGGGCTGAAGGGCCTGTTTGTGCTGTATTGTTCTATGTTCTATGTTCTATGTAATAGATAGAGTCAATTACTCAAGGGCATAAGTTGAAAATGAGAGAGGAAAGTATAAAAAAGATGTAAGGGGCCAACTTTTCAAAAGAGGGTGGTGAATGCCTGGAACATGCTGCAGGAGGTAGAAGCAGATCCTATAACAATGATGAAGAGATATCTGAATGGATACATGAACAACACGGACCAGGGATGTGGGCAAATATAGAGGCAAGACAGAATTAGATTAGAGAGGCACTTGTGTCAGACTTGTTGGGTCAAAGGGCCTGTTCCTGTGCTGTACTGTTCTTTGTTCTTTGCATCAGTGCAGGATGAAAGGTTTAGGGCCTGATCACGCTGAGGCGGAAAAGTTCAGGACTGTGGAAGAGTTCCAAAGGGGACCAGGGCAGGGTCAGCTTACACAGAGTGATTCAGTATTTTCATTACATTCAGAACCAGTGGCTATGAATGAATAAGCCAACTCCATGGAGTCTGTCATGAAGACAAAGAACAAAGAACAAAACAGCACGGGAAACAGGCCCTTCGGCCCAACGAGCCCGCGCCGTCACCTCAATGTTCCCAATTCTACCCATGATCCCTGTCTATCTTTATAGATCAATGCATTGGAACCAAATTTGCAAGACAATTTAGGGAGAATTTGTTTTGCCAGTTAGCCTAAGAGCACATCTTTGGGATGTGAGTGGAAACCGGAGCACCTGGAGAAAACTCACGCAAGCACGGGAAGGAGTGTGCAAACTCCTACAGACACAGGCCCAAATCCATGTATCTGCACAGCACAGCGATAGTCACTGAACTGTCGTGTTGCCCATCAAATGGTCCAGTTCAAGTGACAGGAAGCAGCCCTCTCACGACCCATCGCGTGTATGCCCTTGTTAGACAACAAGGTGGACCAAAGCACCTGTAGGATAAAACAAATACATCAATATCATTGGCAATTTACACACTTCCCAGGGACTCCCAATGCTCATGATCCCTATTTTAAATCAGTTTTCTATATCCCTCCATTCCCATTCTGTTCATGTGCCCATCTAAGTATCTCTTAAATAACTCCAGAGTACCTGCCTCCACTACTTTACTTGGCAGCGTGTTCCATACCCCCACCACCCCTATGTGAAAAAACTCCCTTCAGCATCCAAATTATACCTTACCCCCCTCACCCTAAGCCCGTGACCCCTCATGATATTTGAATCCAACCTAGGAAAAAGCTTAACCCTGTTTACTCTATCTATACCCCTCATAATCTTGTACATCTCTATTAGATCTCCTCTAAGTCTACGTCTTTCTAAGGAAAACAGTCCCAATTTGTCTAACCTCTCCTCGTAACTCAGACCTTCCATACCAGGCAGCATCCTGGTAAACCTCCTCTGCACTCTCTCCAGAGTCTCCACATCCTTCCGGTAGTAAGGCGACCAGAACTGGACGCAGTATTCCAAATGAGGTCTAACCAACATTCTATACAACTGCAACATTAAAGGCCAGCTCTTGTACTCTATACCCCTTCCTATAAAGACTAGCATATCATATGCTTTCTGCACAACCTTCTTCATCTGCTCTGCTACCTTCAGAGACTTGTGCACCTGCACCCCCAGGTCCCTCTGCATTTCTTAATAGGTCTACCTATTAAGGCCTCGCAGGTGGAGGAATTGGTCAAGAAGGCGTACGGTGTACTAGCCTTCATTAATCGAGGAATAGAGTTTAGGAGTCAGGAGGTAATGATGCAGCTCTATAAGACTCTTGTCAGACCCCAGTTGGAGTATTGTGCGCAGTTCTGGTCACCTCATTATACGAAGGATGTAGAGGCTATTGAGAGAGTTCAGAGGAGATTTACAAGGATGCTGCCTGGATTGGGAGGCAGGCATTATGAAGATAGGTTGAGGGAGCTGGGACTCTTCTCACTGGAGAGACGTAGCTTGAGAGGTGACCTGATAGAGGTTTATAAAATGTTGAGAGGAATAGATAGGGTGGACTCTCAGAGACTATTTCCCCAAGCTGAAATGGTCACTACGAGAGGACGCAGATTTAAGGTGCAGGGAAGCAAATACAGAGGAGATGTTTTCACTTAGAGGGTGGTGAGTGAATGGAATCGGCTGCCGTCAAAGGTTGTTGAGGCAAACTCACTGGGGTCTTTTAAAAGACTTCTGGATGAGTATGTGGAAAAGAATAGGATAGGGGGTTATAGATAGGTCTGTGGATTGGTAGATGTGATTCGCGCAACTCGTGGGCTGAAGGGCCTGTTTGTGCTGTATTGTTCTATGTTCTATGTACCCTTTATCATATACCTCCCCCCTACATTATTTCTCCTGAAATGCATCACCTCGCATTTATCAGGATTGAATTCCATCTGCCATCTACCTGCCCAAACTACTAGCCTTAATATGTCCTGCTGTATCGCCTGACAATGCTCCTCACTATCCCCAAGTCCAGCCATCTTTGTATCGTCTGCAAACTTGCTGATCACTCCACTTACTCCCTCTTCCAAGTCATTTATATATGTTACAAATAGAAGAGGTCCCAGTACCGAGCTCTGTGGCACACCACTACTGACTGACCTCCAGCTAGAAAATCATCCTTCTACTGTTACTCTCTGTGTCCTGTTACCAATCCAGTTACTTATCCATCTAGCTACCTGTCCTTGTATTCCATTAGCCTTGACCTTCTCAACTAATCTCCCATGAGGGACTTTGTCAAACGCCTTACTAAAATCCATATAGACGACATCAACGGCTCGCCCCTTGTTGACCATTTTTGTTACCTCCTCAAAATATCCTACCAGATTCGTAAGGCACGACCTCCCCTTAACAAATCCATGCTGCATATCCCTAATCATATTCTAACGCTCTAAGTGCCTATACATCCTATCTCTAAGAATCCCCTCCAACAGCTTCCCTACCATTGACACCAAACTCACCGGCCTATAATTTCCAGGGTTATCCCTACTACCCTTTTTAAACAATGGTACAACATTAGCTATTCTCCAGTCCTCTGGGACCTCACCTGTGCCCAAAGAAGAGACAAAGATTTGTGTCAGAGGCCCAGCAATTTCACCTCGCACCTCCCTAAGCAGCCTGGGATAAATGCTATCAGGCACCGGAGATTTATCCGTTTTAATGCTACCTAGAAGCTCTAACACTTCCTCCCTCGGTATGGATATTTCCCTCAACTGGTCTACAGCTCCCTCAGAGACAGGAACTGTCAACAAGCCCCTCTCCTTTGTGAATACTGACGTAAAGTATTCATTCAGGATCTCTGCCATTCCCTCAGGCTCTAAGCACAGTTCCCCTCCTCTGTCCTTAAGAGGTCTGATTTTTCCTCTAACTACCCTTTTGTTCCTAACATAGAAGGAAAAAGCCTTACGATTTTTCTTAATCCTATCCACCAAAACCATTTCATGCCCCCTTTTTGCCCTTCTAACTCCCCGTTTTAGCCCCCTCCTACTCTCTCTATATTCCTCCAACGCTGTCTCTGTTCCCAGTTGCTTTGAACTAACATACGCCTCTCTTTTCTTCCTAAAGATCCTAAAGACTGATGAAAGTGTGTGGGTACTTTAAGGTCACACTGAATGCAAACTTATGTGGAAGAATATCCATTATCCCTCGTCGAGAATCTCTTCAGTGGTTTGGCTCAGAGAAAACATTCACAAAGATGGATCTTTTCCAGGGGTATCTGCAAGTCAGAGTGCTGAAGATTCACAACCACTGTTAAAGAGTAGTGGAAATGACTATCCTTTGGAATTACATTATCTCTGGCTATTTTCCAGAGAGCAATGGACCAAATTCTGAGTGATCTTCAGGGGTGCAGTGTTACTTAGATGACACATTAATTACAGGTGCCACTGATGAAGAGAGTTTACGTTATCTGGAAGAGATACTGAAGAGATTGGAAGAATGCAATCTGCAAATTCAGAGAGACAAATCTGAATGTTTCAATGACTCAGTGGAGTCCCTGGGTCACGTCATCAACGATGAGGAGTTGCATAAGGATCCAAAGGAACTACAAGTTATTATAAAGGTGCTCAGAGGCCCTTTCTGTGACTGATCAATTATTATAAATTTGTGCTGGATCTAGTGATGTTATTGAAACCTTTCCATCGATTACTGATGAAAGGTCAGACATGGCAGTGGATGCTGAGTGTGAGAAGATCTACCAAGTGGCAAAGGAGCATTGGAGAAGGCTGGGGTGTTGATCCGCTTTATTCCAAAGTTACCTGTTCAGCTGGCATATGAGGAATCACCGTAGAGGGTGAGAGTGGTTCTGTCCCACGCGATGGACAACGAGGAAGATTGACATCACTTTCACATTGTGATCACTCTCTAAGTGGTAGGAAAATTATGCCCAGATTGAGACAGAGGAACTGGCAAAATTCCACCAATTTCTGTACGGCCATAAATTTGTCCTACGAACAGACCACAGGCCACTCCAGAATTTTGGGTCCCTATTCAGATATTCCATCAATGGTGGCTAGGAGGTGCAGAGATGGGCATTGATCTTGTTTGCGTATTTGTTTGAGATCCAGAATCAATAGTTGGACCAACACGCGAATGCCAACACATTATTGAGACTACCTTTACTAGGGAACGTGAGGGTTCTGAAGAGACAGTAAAGATAATGTATTTTTCACAAGAGAATAAAGTTCCTGCTACAGTGATGAAAGTTAAGAAAACCACAAGAAAAGACTCCGAGTCGAGTGATAGACTTTGTCCAAAGCAGAAGGACGTATCAACAAGAAGGACCAGAGTTGAGGCTATTTTCGAACTGAAGAGTCATTTCAAGGTGACTGCTTGTTGTGGGGTATGTAGGTTATTATTCCAACAACATTGAGGAAGGTGGTGCTGGAGCAGCTACACCAAATGCAACCAGGATATTTCAGATGAAGAAGGTGGGAAGGTGTATCTGACCAAACATTGATGCTAACATAGAAAAGAGCAAGAGTATATTTAGTGTGCTCCCAAATTCGGAACGTACTACCAGCATTGTCATTGCATCCTTAGATATGGGAATGTGTCCATATCCATTTCACTGAGCCAGTGGAAAACTACAAGTTTTAAGTTTAAGTTTATTTATTAGTGTCACAAATAGCCTTACATTAACACTGCAATTAAGTTACTGTGAAAATCCCTGAGTTGCCAAACTCTGGTGCTTGAACAAGTACACTGAGGGAGAATTTGGCATGGCCAATTCACCTAACCAGTACGTCTATCACTATGGGAAGAAATTGGAGCACCTGGAAGAAATGCACGCAGACATGGGGAGAATATGCAGAATCCACACAGACAGTGATCAAAGCTGGGTCCACTGTGCTGTTCCTTACATCAGAAGCAGGGGAATTTATAAAAGGGAGCAAAAAAATGGCTGACTAATTGAAAACATGCTTTGGTTCTGTCTTCACAAAGGAGAACAGAAACAATATACCAGAAATTTTGGGAAGACAGCGTTTAGTGGGAGGGAGGAACTGAAGGAAATCAGTGTTAATAGAGAAATGGTATTGGGGAAATTGTTGGGATTCAAATCCAAGGCCTGATAACCAACTTCCCACAGCACTTCAGGAAGTTGCCCCAGTAACAGTGGATGCATTGATGGTCATCTTCCAAGATAACCAAGTGGACCACATCATAGCACAGTGGTTAGCACTACTGCCTCACAGCTCCAGGGATCCAGGTTCGATTCCCGGCTTGGGTCGTTGTCTGTGTAAAGTTTGCACATTCTCTTTGTGTCTATATGAGTTTCCTCCAGGTGCTCCAGTTTCCTCCCACAGTCCAAAGATGTGCTGGTTAGGTGCATTGGCCATGCTAAATTGCTCCTAGAATGTAGGGGTTAGAGAGATTAGTGGCTAAGTACGTGGGATTACAGGGGTGGGGCCTGGGTGGATTGTTGTTGGTGCAGACTGGATGGGCCAAATGGTCTCCTTCTGCACTGTAGGATTTCCATAGACTTGGGACAGTTCCTACAGATTAGAGGATAGTTAGTTTCACCACACTACTTAAAAAAGGAGGTAGAGAGAAAAGCCTACTATTGGTAATGGGGAAAATCCTAGAATCCATTATCAAAGATTTTACAGCAAAGCACATGGAAAACAATGGCAGGATCGCACAGAGTCAGCATGGATTTATGAAAGGGAAATTCAGTTTGACAAATCTACTGGAATTGTTTGAGGATGTAACTAGTAAAATTAATAATGGGTAGCTAGTGGATGTAGTTTATTTGGATTTTCAGAAAGATTTCAACAAAATTCCACCAAAGAGGTTAGCATGTAAAATTAAAACACATGGGATTGGGGGAAGTGTATTGAGATGATAGAAAATTAGCTGGTAGACTAATCAAAGAGTAAGAATTGATGAGCCATTTTCTCAATGGCAGGCAGTAACTTCATGGAGGCTACTGCACGGATTGGTGATCTTACACAGAAGCTGGGAAAGATCTTATCTGGAGAGAGATTTAACAAGAGTGAGTGTGGGGTTATTGGGAATTCGGTACAGGAAGGAAGGGGATGCTTTAAGTTTTTTCTCCTTGCTTTCTAGCTTTTAAATCCAAGGAGTGGACTTGCCTTGCTGCAGTAGTAGAGACACAAGGAAAAGATCTGATTGGTAAATAATAGGTAAGGTGAGGTAAGTATTTATTAGTTTTATCACTAAAAGCTTCAGGTGTCACTTTGGTAGTTTGTGGTTTGTAGGCGTTATAGTCAATCATAATAAGAAGCAGGAAACAGGGCCCTGGAGAATCGGATATAATGTCATATTAAGCAAATTCCAAAAGTTTAATCCAAAGAAAGAAAGTCATGACAAGAGAGAGCCAAGCCATGGTATGCCATTCATGTTCCATATGAGAGGCTGGTAACATTTCCAGTAAGAAGTCTCACAATATCAGTTAAAGTCCAACAGATTTATTTGGTAGCACAAGCTTTCAGAATGTCACTCCTTCTTCAGGTGAGTGAAGAGTTGTGTTCACAAACAGGACATACATAGATACAGACTCAATTTACAAGATAATGGTTGGAATGCAAGTCTTTATAGGTAATCAAGTCTTTATAAGTACGGACAATGTGACTGCTGAGAGGTTAAGCACTGGCTAAAAAGGTGTGAATTGTCTCAAGCCAGGACAGTTAGTGAGATTTTGCAAGCCCAGGCAAGTATTGGCAGTTACAGATAGTGTGACATGAACCCAAGATCCCAGTCAAGGCCGTCCTCAGTTTTTGCTTGGCGATTCTGTGTTGTTGTGTTATGAAGGCAGCCTTGGAGAATACTTACCCGAAGATCAAAGGTTGAATGTCCATGACTGCTGATACCCCAACAGGGAGAGAACATTCCTGACTGGTGACCCGCTCCATGAATTTCCCTCCGTGGGAAGAGAAGGGGGGCAGGGAAGTGGAGGCAGGGGTGGGGGGGGGACAGAATTTCACTCTGGGATAGGCAGGAGATTGTTTCCCTCTGAGATGAGAGTGTAGGGATCAGGGGTGTGGATGCGATTATTTGTGGTGTCTGTTTAATACTCCCTCAGTCTGTGGTGAATATTCAGGGTGATAGGAGAATTCTGAACTGGTTTTTAAATATGTTGCTTAGACCTTCAAACCAGTCAGCTGACACAGATGGACAAATTATCTGCCAGCTCACCAATAAAGTTGGAGTGGACTCCAGCTGTGCTGAATTAATGAGTTTCCAAAGTAGAATCTAGTGAAGGATCCACTATCCCGGTCAGTGAGATAGAACAACCTGTCTCACCTGTCACTCAGCCTCAGGTCATAAAATTGGTTCCGTTGGTCGGCGCAACATTGAGGGCCGAAGGGTCTGTACTGCGCTGTAATGTTCTATGTTCTATGTTCAGAATGAGAAAATTCCAGTCTGTCTCTCTTGTTCTCAGTTTGTCTCTCTCTCTCTGTCCAGCATGTTGTGTTCAGGGCAATGCCCTAATTTCACTCATCCTCAGTCTGTCACATTTCTGCAATGACACTGGGCCGCAGTGTTCATCCAGCAGTAAGGATACTCCCGTTGCAAACTAACTTAACAAAGGTTTAAGAAAGAAAATTCGTTATTCACTACTTGGGTCACAAATGCTCCCACAATCCCTATCTGTTTCCTATTTATACTGGCTCAGCTGGTCAGCTGATATTAACAGAATGTTACCATTGCTTACATTATAACAGGTTCCCCTTTTTCTTTTTTTCAGATTAATTTTTGGTAACCGTCCTCCAATATTCTCAACAATTTTCTGGCACCTGCACTCTTTTAGTAAAATAGATAGATAATCATAAATTTGCACCAGCCCAGCTACGTAGAAACTAGAAGCGGAAGGAGGCCATTCAGCCCTTCGAGCCAATTCCATCATTCATTATGATCATGGCTGATTGTCAAATTTAATATCCTGATCCCCCCATATCTCTTGATCCCTTTAGCCCAAACAGGTATATCTCATTCATTCTTGAAATCACACAACATTTTGGCCTCAACTACATGATAGGGAACTTAGGGAAATAAATAGTGATGTCTCGAGGAGTGTTCATATTACAGAGAAAGAGGCACTGGAAGTCTTAAAGCGCATCAAGATAGATAAATCCCCAGGACCTGATGAAGTGTATCCCAGGACATTGTGGGAGGCTAGGGAGGAAATTGCAGGTCCCTTGGCTGTGATATTTGAATCATCGATAGTCACGGGTGAGGTTCCTGAAGATTGGAGAGTGGCAAATGTTGTGTCTTTGTTAAAAAGGGCTGCAGGGAAAAACCTGGGAATTACGGGCCAGTGAGCCTCACATCTGTTCTGGGTAAATTGTTGGAAGGTATTTTGAGAGACAGGATCTACATGCATTTAGAGATGCAAGGATTGATTAGGGACAGTCAGCATGGTTTTGTGAGTGGAAAATCATCTCTCACAAATTTAATTGAGTTTTTGAAGGGGTAACCAAGAAGGCAAATGAGGGCAGTGCAGTTGATGTTGTCTACGTGGACTTTAGCAAGGCCTTTGATAAGGTACCGTATGGTAGGTTGTTGCGTAAGGTTAAATCTCACGGGATCCAGGGTGAGGTATCTAAATGGCTTTTTGACAGCAGCCAGAGGTTGGTTGAAGAAGAGTTGTTTTCAAACTGGAGGTCTGTGACCAGAGGTGTACCTCAGGGATCAGTACTGGGTCCACTGTTATTTGTCATTTATATTAATAATTTGAATGAGAATATAGGGGACATGGTTAGTAAGTTTGCAGATGACACCAAGATTGGTGGCACAGTGGATAGTGAAGAAGGTTATCTCCAATTGCAATGGGCTCTTGATCAATTGGGCCAGTGGGCTGACAAATGGCAGATGGAGTTTAATTTAGACAAATTACATGACGCATTTTGGTAGATTGAACCAGGCAGGACTTACTCAGCTAATGATAGAGCACTGGGGAGAGTTACAAAACCGAGATCTATGGATACATGTTCATACCTCCTTGAATATGGAATCACAGATGGACAGAATGATAAAGAAGATATTCGGCATGCTTGGTTTCATGGGTGAGAACATTGAATACAAGAGTTAGGATGTCTTGTTGAATTGTACAAGACATTGTTAAGGCCACACTTGGAATATTGTGTGCAATTCTGGTCATCCTATTATAGAAAGGATATTATTAAACTGGGAAAAGTGCAGAAAAGATTTACTAGGATATATTTATCCCATATATCCTATCATTTCTATTCTGACTGGCACATAGCACTGCTAATAATCCTGAGGTCACTGCCTTTGAGGTCCAATTTTTTAATATTCTTTCTAGCTCCCTGTATTCTGTTTTTAGGACCTCATTCCTTTTTTACCCATGTCATTTGTACCAATATGAACCACAACCACTGGCTGTTTGCCCTCCCCCTCTAGAATGTCCCACTCTGAGACATCCTTGACCCTAGCACAGGGAGGAAACGTACCAACTTGGAGTCTTGTTTGTGGTCACAGAAATGCCTGCCTATTCCCCTTACAATTGATTCCCCTATAACCATTGCACTGGCACACTTTTTACCCCCGCCCCCTCTCGTAGCAGAACCAACCGTGGTGCAACAAGTTTGGCTGCTGCTGCTGATCATTCCCCTCAACAGCATCCAAAGCGTATATCAGTGGTGCAGGGAAATGGCCACAGGAGATTTCTGCCTGTTTCTCTTACTCTGTTTGGTGGTCACTCATTCTCTCCCTACTTGCTGAGTGTGAGCCTGCAGTGTGACCACCTCTTTAGATGTGCTATCCACGATAGTCTCTGACTCATGCCAAGATACTCTCTGATTTCCACCATGCTTTCGACCACCCTTTTTATTTTCTTTGCTTCCAGGCCAGTGGACAACATTTTCCAGTCTTACCCACCAAGAATATTATGAATCCAGCACCATGTGAATGTCCATCTGGTAGACTGACTTGTGAAGAATCAAATGTGTGGAATATTGTGAAGAATATGTGGCAAAGATTGTCTAAATTGCTATTTAGGATTCCTTGACCAATAAGACTAAATGTTAAAGAATGTGACAGAGATCCAGAGTTAGGGAGCCAAAGGATACAAAATTGGCTGGATGATAGAAGACAGAGAGTGGTTGTAGAGTGTTGTTTTTCAAACTGGAGGCCTGTGACCAGGCTCAGGAATTGATGCTGGGTCCATTGTTATTTGTCATTTATATTAACGATATGGATGAGAATTTAGGAGACATGGTTAGTAAGTTTGCAGATGACACCAAGATTGGTGGTGTATGGAAAGTGAAGAAGGTTATTGAGGATTGCAACGGAATCTTGATCAATTGCCAGTGCGCTGACGAATGACAGATGGAGTTTAATTTAGATAAATGCGAGGTGATGCATTTTGGTAGATTGAACCAGGGCAGGACTTACTCAGTTAATGGTAGGATGTGGGGCCATTATATAATGAAGAGATCTAGGGATACAGATTCATAGCTCTTGAAAGTGGAGTCAGGATGTGGAGATGACGGTGTTGGACTAGGTAGGCACAATAAGTAATCTCACAACACCAGGTTAAAATCCCACAGGTTTATTTGGTAGCATGAGCTTTTGGAGCGTTGCCCCTTGGTAGGTGAGAGAAGAGTTTGTTTTACAAACAGGCATATATAGACACAAACTCAATTACAAGATAATGGTTGGAATAAGAGTCTTAACAGGTTATCAAGTTTTTACAGATACTGACAATGTGAGTGGAGAGAGTGTTAAGCACGGGTTAAAGAGATGTGTGCTGCATGTGCCTATTCATCAATCGCTTGAAAGTTCCTGAAGTGTCTGACTCCACTATCACAGCAGGCAGAGCATTCCACACTCCAATCACTCTCTGAGTGAAGAATCTACCTCGGACATCCCTCCTATATCTCCCATCATGAACCTTATAGTTATACCTCCCTAGTAACAGCTACCTCCACCCGAGGAAATAGTCTCTGCACATCCACTCCATCAATCCTCTCATCATCTTATAAACCTCTATTAAGTCGCCTCTCACCTTGCTCCACTTTAAACAGAAAATCCCCAGCTCCCTCAACCTTTCTTCATAAGACCTACCCTCCAAACCAGGCAGCATCCTGGTAAATCTCCTCTGCACTCTCTCCAATGCTTCCACATCCTTCTTATAGCGAGGTGACCAGAACTGAACACAATATTCCAAATGTGGTCTCACCAAGTTCCTTGTAGTTGCAGCATAACCCCACAGCTCTTAAACTCAAATCCCACGGCTCTTAAATGCTAGCACACTATAAGCCTTCTTCACAGCTCTATGCACTTGAGAGATGTGTGGATATGAACCCCAACATCTCTCTGTTCCTCCACATTCCTCAGAACCCTACTGTTGACCCTGTAATCCGCATTCAAGTTTGTCCTACCAAAATGAATCACCTCACACTTATCAGGGTTAAACTCCATCTGACACTTTTCGGCCCAGCTCTGCATCCCTTTGTCCCAAGAGTTATATCTATTTTTTTCTTGCCTCAACTACTTCCTGTAGTAATGAATTTCACAGATTCATGTCTCTCTGGTGAAGAAATTTTTTCTCACCTCAGTCCTAAAAGGTTTACCCCATATCCTTAAACTATGATCTCTAGTTCTGGATTCCCCCAGTATTGGGATTATCCTTTCTGAATCTGTCCTGTCTAATCCTGTTGGAAGAAGTTTTTATGAGATCCATTCTCACACTTCTAAATGCTACTTAGGGAGGCATCACTAATCCTATACTAAAATCCACTCATTATGAAGGCTATTTGCCTTATTTTCTGCCTGCTGTACCTGCATGCTTAATTTTAGTGAATGATGCTCAAAGACACTAAAGTCTTGTTGAGTATCCACCCCTCTCAATTTACACCCATTCAATAATAATGACTTCCAATTATTGCTACCAAAATGGATAACCTTCATTGATCCACATTATACTAAATTCGCCAAGCACATGCCCACGCACTCAGCCTATCCAAATCACACTGAAGCATCTCTGTATCCTCCTCACAGCTCACCCTTCCACTCAACTTTGTATTGTCTACAAACCTGGAGATAATACATTCAGGTCCCTCTTCCAAATCATTAATATATAATGTGAACAGTTGTGGTCCAAGCACAGATCCCTGTGGTACCCTACTAGTTATTGACTGCCAATCACAAAAAGACCCCTTTATACCAACTCTTTGCTTTTTATCTGCTATTTAGCTTTCTATCCATCTAAAAACACCATCCATAATCCCATGTACTTTATTGCACCAAATTTCAACATTTTACAGCTATCTTTATCACTTTTCTTTAAACTAGAGGACCAATTACAAGGGTCACAGACTCAGATAGATTCACAATGGAGACCTGCACAACTTTGAATTAATGTTTTGCATTTGGATTTTTACCATTCCACACTGAAATTATTTGATGTAAATCAGACTTCATTTTCTAATAGAGGGAGTTGATGTGAATGTAATGCCAATGTAATGGTCACTTTCAGAATAGATTTTGAACTAAACTGGTTATCTTGCAGTGTATTGGCAATGCTTCTCATTGGATCATTCAATGGAAAACAATGTAGTAATTTGTGAGATTGAAAATAGCAACATGAAGTTAAATCTTCCCCCTTATCAGCAAGGTTTTTTCCAAGTTCTATTAATAAATTTGCTGATTTATCCTTCTTTCTCAGTCTCATTTAATCTTCCTTTTGTCTCATTCCAGTCCAATCAAGATAATCAGTTCCTTTTCTGTTTACTTAATCGGATTTTCTTTCCCCTTGTCATAAAACAATTGGTGTTGCTGAGTGATAGTTCAATAAAAACTGTGACAAATTCCCTCCTCACATCTTGAATAGTTAATCTCAAATCCCAGTGGAAATATGCTTGCGGTTAATTATTACGACTCTAGTGGAAAAAGTTTGTACCCAAACACTATAAAAGAGTGTTCATCTGAAGCCTCCTCAGAACCTTGCTCACCTGTACTGACTGGGAACCACAGGTAACATCCTTTGTTATAAAGAATGATGATTCAGTCTGCTGACTGTATATACAACAATATATAATCCATATATATAAAATATATATGCTATTATTTCAAACTACATGTGAAGCATGAATGTATAGCAGAAATTGAAAATCTCACAAAATGTTATTTATTTATCTGCCTAATTCTCTTCTGTTTGATGTTCTGAGATTTTCTTCAACAGCTTATTGTCAATGTAAACAAATGTATTGCAGACAGCACAAATTTCAATATGATTGGAGGAGGGTAAAGGGTTACAGTTACTGTTAGTTACAGTTATCTTAGTTGATAAGTATATGTGCCTGTTCTGTGCTGTAATGTTCTATGTTCTATGTTCTATGTTAGTACAGTCATCAGTACAGGCACAGGAAAAGAGATGGCATTGTGGAAGGAGATAGTAATAAGTAGTAATTGTGTGTATCTGAGAGAATGTAGTTGATGTAATTTATATGGATTTTAGTAAAGCTTTTGACAAGGTTCCACATGGGACAATTAATGAGAAGATTGAAGCACATGGAATTCAAGGAAACTTGGTGAGATGGATCCAAAACTGATTTAGTAATAGAGCCCAAAGGGTGGGGATGAGTGATTGGAGGCCATGTCCAATGGCATAATCACTATTTGAGTGATTGGAGGCCATGTCCAATGGCATAAAACAAAGTTCAATACTGGGACCCTTATTGTTTGTTACATACAAAAATGATATAGATGATAATGTGTTTAAGGTTTATTTACTGGTGTCACAAGTAGGCTTACATTAACACTGCAATGAAGTTACTGTGACAGTCCCCTAGTCACCACGCTTTATCACCTGTTCTGATAACACCAAGGTAGAATTCAGCATGGTCAATGCGTCTTACCTAGCATGTCCTTCAGACTGTAGGAGGAAACCCAGAGCACCTGGAGAAACCCACACAGACATGGGCAGAATGTACAGATTTCGCACAGTGACCCAAGCCAGGAATCAAATCTGGGTCTCTGGTGTTGTGAGGCACAGCTCTGTGCCACCGTGCCATGGGGGGAATGATGTAGATTTGCAGGTGACACCAAGATTGAAAGGGAGATTAATTGTGAGGAAGAAGGTCATAGGTTACAGAAAGGTATGTATGGATTGGTGAGATGGCAGAACACTGGTCGATGGTATGTAACCTTGATAAAGATTCTTACTTTGGAAGAAGAAATAACACAAGGGAGTACTAAATGAATGACACAACACTGAGGAACAGATGGACCTTGAAGTATTCCTTCACAAATCCCTGAATGCAGCAGAGCAGGTAAGAAGGCATATGGGATTTTTGTTTTATCAGTTGTGGCAGAGAGTGTAAGAACAAGGAGATAATGTTGCAGCTGTAACAGATTGTTGGTTACACCACAATGGGGTATTGTTTATAGTTCTGGTCATCTCACCACAGGAAGGATTGCATACAGAAGAGATTCACCAGAATGTTGCCTGGGATGGAGCATTTGAGTTGTATAGAAAGACTAGATACGCCTGGATTGTTTTGTTTAGAGTAGGGCTGAGGGGGGACCTGATTGAGGTATATAAGATTGTAAGGATATGGACACGGTGAATAGGAAGCAGCTGTTCTCCGTGGCTGAGGGGTCAATCACAAGGGGACATCGTTTTATGGTGAGGAGCAGGAGATTCAGAGGGGATTTGAGAAAAATAATATTCATTCAGGAGTGGTGGGAATCTGGAATGAACTGCTTGGGAAGATAGTGGAGGCCTGAAACTTTGCAACCTTTATAAAGTATTTGCATGAGCACTTGAAACATCATAACATCATTAGGTAGTTTTTTAACTTTTCTCTTTGTTTAAAACAGCGAGCGGGAGTAGTTTTTGCCGTTTTTTATTTAAACTAACTTGTAACCGGAAGTCGTCACTAGGAGGCTGCCAGTAGTTGTAGTTTTTCTCTGACTCTATAAATTGGTCCAGAGAGAAAACCCGATACTCTACACAGGTAGAGTATCCCACCCTCCCCCCTCCTCTAACCTAATAATAAAAGTGTGTGAGAAGTTTTTTTTTTCCTCTCCTGGAAATTAAAGTAACAGTGATGGCAGTGCAGGTAGTACGTTGCACCTCCTGCGGTATGTACGAGGTGAGGGACACCAGTAGTGTTCCTGCTGATTACACCTGCAGGAAGTGTGCACATTTGCAGCTCCTTGAGGATCGTGTTAAGGAGCTTGAGCTGGAATTAGAGGAGCTCAGGGTAATTCGAGAGGTTGAGGAGGATATAGGCAGGAGTAACAAAGAGATTGTAACTCCTAAAAGTGATAATTGGGTAACTATTAGGAGGAGGGGTAAGAAGCAATCGGGGAGACAATCCCCTGAGGCTGTTTCCCTCCAAAATAACTTTTCTGTCTTGGAGGCTACAGTTGAGGAAGAATCAACTGGAGCTGACCAAAGGGAGCAGGTCTCTGGGGGTGAGCCTGCTGAGAATGCTCAGGTGGGTGGGGGGAATAAGAGATTATGCCTAGTTATAGGAGACTCCATAGTTAGAGGGACAGATAGGAGGGTAAATAGTAATAAACGGGACTCAGGGCTGGTGTGTTGCCTCCCAGGGGCTGGGGTCCAGGATGTCGCAGATCGGGTTTTTAGGATTCTTAAGGGTGAGGGGAGTCAGCCCCAAGTCATTGTTCATGTGGGGACGCATGATGTAGGTAGGACAAGGGAAGGGGATATTAAACAGAAATTTATGGAGTTAGGGTGGAAGCTTAGGTCCATAACAGGCAGAGTGGTTATCTCTGGACTCTTGCCTGTGCCAAGGGATAGTTTAGAGAAGAACAGCGAAAGGGAAAGTTTGAACTCATGGCTGCGTGGATGGTGCAGGAGGGAGGGGTTCAGGTTCCTTAACAATTGGGACTCATTCTGGGATAGGGGGGACCTCTTCAAGAGAGATGGTCTACACCTGAACCAGAGGGGGACTAATATCTTGGGGGGAAAATTTGCTAAGGCTATGATGGGGGCTTTAAACTGATTCGGGGGGGGGGGGTGGGATCCTAAGTAGTTGGGGTGCTGAGAGGGATGAGAGTAAGGGGGTTATAGAAGAGAGTTGTAAAACACAGCGGCGTACGGGTGGGATGGGGCATGGTTTGAAATGCGTATTCTTTAATGCAAGGAGTATTCGCAATAAGGGGGAGGAACTTGCAGCTTGGACCAGTACCTGGAACTTCGATGTTGTGGCCATTTCAGAGACTTGGGTAGAGCAGGGACAAGAATGGATGTTGCAGGTTCCGGGGTACAAATGCTTTAGTCGGAGTAGAGAAGGAGGTAGAAGGGGGGGAGGAGAGGCATTATTGGTCAAAGACTGTATCACGGTGATAGAAAAGAAGTTTGATGAGGACTTGTCTGTTGATGTAGTATGGGCTGAGATTAGAAACAGGAGAGGAGAGGTCACCCTGTTGGGAGTCTTTTACAGACCTCCTAATAGTTCTAGAGAGGTTGAGGAAAGGATTGCAAAGTCAATTCTGATTAGGAGTGAAAGTAGTAGGGTAATTGTGATGGGGGACTTTAACTTTGCTAATATTGATTGGAATAGCTATAGCTCTAGCTCGTTAGAGGGGTCAGTTTTTGTACAAAGTGTGCAGGAAGGTTTTTTGACTCAGTATGTAGATAGGCCAACTAGAGGTGAGGCTACATTGGATTTGGTGCTGGGCAATGAGCCAGACCAGGTGTTAGGCTTGGAAGTTAGTGAACATTTTGGTGATAGTGACCACAATTCGGTTACGTTCACCTTAGTGATGGACAGGGATAGGCATGAAGCTGGGGGCAGTAGTTATAGCTGGGGGAAGGGTAATTATGAGGCCATCAGGAGAGAATTAGGGTGCATAGATTGGACTAGGAAACTACAGGACTGGGAACATCTGGAATGTGGAGCTTATTCAAGGAGCAGCTGCTGCGAGTCCTTGATAAGTATGTCCCTGTCAGGCAGGGAGGAAATGGTCGAGTAAGAGAGCCTTGGTGTACGAAAAAAGTTGATTTGCTGGTTAAGAAGAAAAAGGAGGCTTATGTCAGGATGAGGCTTGAAGGCTCAGTTAGTGCAATGGATAGCTATAGATTAGCCAGGAAGGAGGTAAAAAGTGAATTGAGGAGAGCTAAGAGGGGACACGAGAAGATGTTGGCTGATAGGATTAAGGAGAATCCTAAAGCTTTCTTTCGATATGTTAAGAATAGAAGATTGGTTAGGGCAAGATTAGGGCCAGTCATAGACAGCAGTGGGAAGTTGTGCGTGGAGCCTGAAGAGATTGGTGAGGCACTGAATAAATATTTCTCTTCGGTATTCACGCAGAGTGCTGGAAATGTAGCTATGGAGAACACTGAGGTACAGGGTTGCAAATTGGGAAGTATTGTAGTAGATAGGGAGGATGTGTTAGAAATTCTCGAGGGTTTGAAGTTGGATAAGTCCCCTGGGCCGGACGGGATTTACCCTAGGATTCTCTGGGAGGCAAGAGAGGAGATTGCAGAGCCTCTGGCTCTGATCTTCAGGTCGTCGTTGGTTACGGGTGTGGTTCCGGAGGACTGGAGGATAGCGAATGTGGTCCCATTGTTTAAGAAGGGGAAGAGAGCCCTTCCTGGGAATTATAGGCCAGTGAGTCTTACTTCTGTTGTGGGCAAGGTATTGGAGAGAATTATTAGGGATAGGATTTATAGTTATTTAGAGAGAAATGAATTGATTGGGGATAGTCAGCATGGTTTCGTGAAGGGTAGGTCATGCCTTACTAACCCCATTGAGTTTTTTGAGAAAGTGACCAGAGAGGTGGATGGGGGTAAGGCGGTTGATGTAGTATATATGGACTTTAGTAAGGCTTTTGATAAGGTGCCCATGGAAGACTTCTACAGAAAATGCAGATGTGTGGAATAGAGGGTGATTTAGCTAATTGGATTAGCAATTGGCTGGCAGATAGAAGACAGAGGGTGGTGGTTGATGGGAGATATTCATCGTGGAGTTCGGTGACGAGTGGTGTGCCTCAGGGGTCTGTTTTCGGGCCCCTGCTGTTTGTAATTTTTATAAATGATCTGGATGAGGGTATTGAGGGATGGATCAGTAAATTTGCAGATGATACTAAAGTTGGTGGATTGGTAGATAGTGAAGAGGGGTGTTTTAGTTTACAGAGTGACTTGGACAAGTTGCAGAGCTGGGCCGAGAGTTGGCAAATGGAGTTTAATGTGGAAAAGTGTGAGGTAATGCACTTTGGCAGGAACAATAAATGTGTAGAGTATAGGGCTAATGGTAGGGATCTTAATAGTGTTGAGGAACAGAAGGATCTTGGTGTATGTGTCAATAGATCCCTGAAAGTAGGCAGTCAAGTGGATAAATTTGTTAAGAAGGCATATGGAGTCTTAGCTTTTATTGGTAGGGGGATTGAATTTAGGAGCCGCAGCATCATGTTGCAGCTGTACAAAACTCTAGTGCGGCCGCACTTGGAGTATTGTGTGCAGTTCTGGTCGCCACCTTATAAGAAAGATGTGGAGGCATTGGAGAGGGTACAGAGGAGGTTTACCAGTATGTTGCCTGGTATGGAGGGCAGGTCCTATGAAGAGAGGTTGAAGGATTTGAGGTTGTTTTCGTTAGAAAGGAGGCGGCTAAGAGGGGATCTTATTGAAGCATATAATATGATTAGAGGTTTAGATAGGGTGGACAGTGATAGCCTTTTTCCTAGGATGGAGAAAGCTAGCACGAGGGGACACAGCTTTAAATTAAGGGGTATGAGTTATAGGACGGATATCGGAGGTAGGTTCTTTACTCAAAGAGTGATTAGGGAGTGGAATGCCCTGCCTGCAGCTGTTGTAGATGCGCCAAGTTTGGTGGCGTTTAAGAGGTTAATTGATAAGTATATGGCAGAGAAGGGAATGGGTTAGTTTGGAGGGGCATTGCTTTTTATTTTGGTCGGCACAACATCGAAGGCCGAAGGGCCTGTTCTGTGCTGTAATGTTCTATGTTCTATAACATTTAAAGATATGGAATAAGTGCAGGAAAATGAGATTAGTGGTAGTTAATTTTGGTGCAGACTGAATGGGCCAAAGAACTTTTCCTGTGCTGTGCAACTCTCTGACTCCACTTCATTCCTAACCTGAACTCTCCCTTATCTTTCCCCATACTTTTGCTTGTTTCCATAACCCACCCCATGCAACCTTCTAATGCCTGCCCTTGACTCTGAACTTTCTCCATTTGACTGTGGCTGTTCCCTCTGCCACACAGCACCCTCAATTAAACTGTCAGGACCTTCCTCCCGAGGACTCAGTGGCACAATACTTCTGGGACATCTGCCGTTTTTACTGGATCTGGCCTACGTGTGACTCCAGACTCACAGCAATGATTTCCCTCTGACATGGCTGAACAAGCCATTCAGTTCCGAGCAATCAGGATTGCCAATTAATACTGGCCTTGCCAGTGATACGCACATCTCATGAACAAAGAATGGTTCTTCACCCATCTTTCAACCCGTGCTGGTCACATCCACCCTAACCTCACCCCCTTTCAGAACCACCACAATCATGATGTTAGGCCTTTTCTTCTTCCACACCTTCCTGTATCCAAGTTCCAATCTTTAAACACCCAAAATGGCAAAGAATTCAACATAAAAACATAAAGAATAGAAGCACAAGTAGATTATCAAACCTGATCCAATATTCATTGCAATCATGGTTAATTCTCTGTCTAAAAGCCACACTCCCCTTCTCTCCCCATATCGCTTGACATCTTTAGATCTAGAAATCTGTTTCCTTCCTAAATATATTCAGTGATTTGACCTTCAAAGACTTCTGTGCTGGAGAATTCATGTGGTTGATTAATAAACAAATGAATTTACAATTCAACTATTTTGAAAGAGAAATTCTATCTTAGAGTGATGTTGAGAGCAATATTCAATCATGAAAACCAGAAGAGTGATTTTCAGAACTGATTGGTGATGGTCACTCTTGCATTATTTATTTAGGAATCAATTCCATATTTTACAATTCTACTGTTGCTCAGCAGGAAGAAGATTAAGATTTTCTGTTAATAGAAATAATTCTTTCCCATCTGTTGTTTAGTTATTCCCTCAGCCAGTAACTTGTTTCCAGTAAATCAATTGAAGGTGGTGAACGGACCCTGCTTAGATCAGATTTTATCACCAGCCAACATGCATTCTGGAAGCCAACATTACATTGTGGCTCGACCAGCCTACTCCGAGATCAACTTCAAAGAACAACATCAGCAAGTTGAGAGGTATCACAAAATGGCACAGGACCATTTAAGGATTTATTTTAGGTAAGTGATGTGAATTAGCTACCCTGTTTTACAAAGAAATCCAATCCCATATCACTTCCAGGTCATCCTAATACTTATCCAAAAACACCGAATCCAACAGATAAGGAATTCAATGGCCAATTAGCAGTTGTTTGCTATCAATTAGGTTATAACAGACCCATAAAGAGCTGAGGAAACAATCAGTGATGGAATATTTGCTTATAGCTTTGCAATGTCCCTACACACAATTAGGTCACATTTTCCTTGGCTAGTCTGGTGCCACTTTAGACAGGTCTCTGAAAGTATCATCACATGACCTTTTAATACATTATTCTTATCATTAGTCTCTCTGACATGCCAGTCCTAGGATTCTTTGACATTGGTTTTTAAAACTAGGATTGCTGGTCTAGCCTTTGCTGGTCAGGCCATCAATTGTTAGCAATCCCACATTTTCCTAGAAAAAAACGGTGATGGTGAGTTCCCTTCTTGAATGTGTTGCAATCCATGTGGTGAGGGTACATCCATAGTGCTGTTAGTAAGGGAGTTTCAGGATTTTGACCTAGCGACAGTAAAGAAACAGTAATATATTTCCAAGTCAGTATAGTGTTTAACTTGGAGGGTAACTTGTGTTCTCACATGTCTGCTGCACTTGTCCTTGTAGGTGGTAAACATAGAACACAACAGCACAAACAGGCCCTTCGGCCCACAAGTTGCGCCGATCATTAAGCCTACCAGGCCTATCTATAACTCTCAATCCCATTAAATCCCATGTACTTATCATGGAAAAAGATCATGGATTTGAAGGAAACTTGGTCAATTGCAGATATGCGTCTTAGAACATAGAACAGTACAGAACAGCACAGGCCCTTCGGCCCTCAATGCTGTGCTGAGCTATGTCCAAACCTAAGATCAAGCTATCCCACTCCCTATCATTCTGGTGTGCTCCATGTGCCTATCCAATAACCGCTTGGAAGTTTCTAAAGTGTCCGACTCTATTATCACAGAAGGCAATGCATTCCACACCCCAGCCACTCTCTGAGTGAAGAACCTACCTAGGACATCCCTCCTATATATCCCATCATGAACCTTATAGTTATGCCCCCCTAGTAACAGCTACTTCCACTTGCAGAAATAGTCTCATCCTCCTTTACTCTAAAGAGAAAAGCCCCAGCTGCCTCAACCTTTCTTCATAAGACCTATCCTCCAAACTAGGCAGCATCCTGATAAATCTCCTCTGCACTCTCTCCAATGCTTCCACATCCTTCTTATAGTGAGGTGACCAGAACTGAACACAATATCCAAATGTGGTCTCATCAACGTCCTGTAAGTTGTACTTCTTGTAATGTTGATGGTTTGCACTGCTGTCACTGTTTGTCTTTCGTGAAAGGAGTGAATTTTAAATGGATGGAAGGCTGTAAAGCTTTGTTAGAGCTGTACTCTGGCAGGCAATTGGAAAATATTCCTTCACCTTCCTGATTTGTGCCTTGTAGATGGTGAACAGCCTTTGGGGAGTCAATGGATTAGTCATTCAGCACATGACATAGAAAGTGCAGATTGACATGTGGCTGCAGGGATGGTGTAGGAGAGAGGGTTTCATTTACTTGGATAATTGGAGCATATTCTGGGGAAAATGGAATCTGCACAAACGAAATGGTTTGCACATGAACCAGATGGACAGAATATCCTGGGAGGGAAATTTGCATCTGCTCTCTGGGGGAGGTTAAACTAATTTGTCAGGGGGATGGGAAGATGAGATGCAGCCCAAAAGCCCAGTGTTGAGCATCGTGAGGTACTGAGGAAGGTATTAAGGTCAAAGAACAAAGAACTTTATAGGAAGGGGTATAGAGTACAAAATAGATGATAGATGAATAGAGATGTGGAGGAGGAAATGGCAAAGCAGATTATCGATAGATGTGGAGGTCACAGGATAGTTATCATGGGTGACTTTAACTTTCCAAATATTGATTGGAACCTTTATAGGTCGAATAGTTCGGATGGGACACTTTTTGTACAGTGAGTACAGGACAGTTTCCTGACACAATATATAGATAAGCCAACAAGAGGTGGGGCCACATTGGACTTAGTTCTAGATAATGAACCGGGCCAAGTGTTAGCTTTGTTTATGGGAGAGCACTTTGGAGATAGTGACCACAATTCAGTGTCCTTCATTATTGCAATAGAAGGGATAGGGTCACACAGCAGGGCAAGGTTTATAATTGGGGCAGGGCTAGTTATGATACAATTAGGCAGGAATTAGGGAGCATAAGATGGGAACAGAAACTGTCAGGTATGGGCACAAACGGAAAGTGGAGCTTGTTCAAGGAGCAAATACTGCGTATCCTTGATAGGCATGTCTCTGTCAGGCAGGGAGGAAATGGCCGAGTGAGGGAACCATGGTTCACAAAGGAGGTTGAATGTCTTGTGAAGAGGAAAAAGGAAGCGTATGTAAGGATGAAAAAACAAGGTTCAGTTGGGTCCTTGAGAGTTAGAAGGTTGCTAGGAATGAATTAAAGAAAGGGCTTAGGAGAGCTAGGAAGGGGGCATGAGAAGTCTCTTAGTGAGTCAGATAAAGGAAAACTCCAAGGCGTTTTACTCTTATGTGAGAAATAAAACAATGATCAGGGTGAGGTTAAAGCCAGTCAAAAATATTAATGGGAACTTGTGCATGGAGTCAGTAGAGATAGGTGAGGCATTGAATGAATACTTTTCTTCAGTGTTCACTAAAGAGAGGGGTCATGTTTTTGAGGATGACAGTGCGATACAGGCTGATAGGCTGGAGGAGGTAGATGTTCTGAGGGAAGATGTATTAGTAATTTTGAAAAACCTGAGGGCGGATAAGTCCCCTGGGCCAGATGGGATACATCCTAAGATACTTTGGGAGGCAAGAGATGAGATTGCAGAGCCTTTGGCTTTGATCTTTGGGTTCTCACTGTCTACAGGGATTGTGCTGGTAACTATAGGCCAGTTAGTCTTACTTTGGTGGTCGGTAAGTTAATGGAAAGAGTCCTGAGAGATAGGATTTATGATCATTTGGAAAGATGCAGTTTAATCAGGATAGTCAGAACGGATTCATGAGAGGTAAGACCTGCCTTACAAATTTGATAGAATTCTTTGAGGAGGTAACTAAGTATGTAGATGAAGGTAGAGTAGTTGATGTCATTACATGAATTTTATTAAGGCGTTTGATAAGGTTCCCCACGATAGGTTCATGAAGAAGATAAGGAGGTGTGGGATAGAAGAAAATTTGGCCGATCGGATCAGTAACTGGCTGTCCCATAGAAAACAGAGGGTGGTGGTGGAGGTAACTGGAGGCCAGTTACCAGCAGTGTACCACAGGGGTCAGTGCTGGGTCCTCTACTATGTGTGATTTTTATAATGATTTGGAAGAGGGGGCTGAAGGGTGGGTTAGTAAATTTGCTGATGACACCAAGATTGGTGGAGTAGTGGATGAGGTGGAGGGCTCTTGCAGGCTGCAAAGAAACATTGATAGGATGCAGAGCTGGGCCGAAAAGTGACAGATGGGGTTTAACCCTGTTAAGTGCGAGGTGATTCATTTTGGTAGGACAAATTTGAATGCGGATTACAGGTCAAAGGCAGGGTTCTGAGGAATGTGGAGGAACAGAGAGATCTTGGGGTTCACATCCACACATCTCTGAAGGTTGCCACTCAAGTGAATAGAACGGTGAAGAAGGCCTATAGTGTGTTAGCGTTTATTAACAGGGGGTTTGAGTTTAAGAGCTGTGGGGTTATGCTGCAACTCACCTGGGCATTGGTAAGACCATATTTGGAATATTATGTTCAGTTCTGGTCACCTCATTATAAGAAGGATGTGGAAGCATTGGAGAGAGTGCAGAGGAGATTTACCAGGATGCTGCCTGGTTTGGAGGGTAGGTCTTATGAGGAAAGGTTGAGGGGGCTGGGGCTTTTCTCTTCAGAGCGGAGGAGGATGAGAGGCGACTTAATAGAGGTTTATAAAATGATGAGAGGGATTGATAGAGTGGATGTTCAGAGACTATTTCCTCAGGTGGATGTAGCTGTTACTAGGGGGGCATAACTATAAGGTTCATGATGGGAGATACAGGAGGGATGTCTGAGGTAGATTCTTCACTCAGAGAGTGGTTGGGGTGTGGAATGCACTGCCTGCTGTGATAGTGGAGTCGGACACTTTAGGAACTTTGAAGCAGTTATTAGATAGGCACATGGAATACTCCAGAATTATAGGGAGTGGGATAGCTTGATCTTGGATTTGGACATAGCTCAGCACAACATTGAGGGCTGAAGGGCCTGTACTGTTCGAGACTGTTCTATGTTCATGTTCTGGGATTCCTAGTCGCTAACCTGCTATGGTAGCTACAATATTTATATGGCTATTCCAGTTCAGTTTCTGATCAATGGTAACCACCACTTCCCCTCCACCCTAGGATAGTGATCTTGGGGGAAATTCAGCGATAGTAAACCTCAAAGTGGTGATAGTTGGAGATTCAGTGAGGGTTACTCCACACAATGGTAATAGTAATGGGAATTCATTGATTCTTAGCCCCCAGGATGTGATAGTGGGGAGGAGGGTTGGGTGATAGTAACCCCCTCAGGTGTTGATAGTGGGGGATTCGGTGGTGGTAATGCTATTGAATGTTTGATGGTTAGATGTTCTCTATTTGTTTGGTGTGAATGTAACTTGTCACTTTTAGTCCAGGCATGATAGTTGTCCAGTTGTTGCTGAATTTGGAAATAGACATTGAGAAGTTTTGAACGCTGCAATCATCAATATTCTGACCTTATAATGAGAGAAGGTCATTAATGAAACAATTGAAGATGGTTGGGCCTAGGAAACAACACTGAGGAATTCCTGCAGTGATGTCCTGGGATTGAGATGATTGGCCTCCAATAACCAAGACCATCTTTCTTTCTGTTGGTATGGCTCCAATCAGTAGAAAGTTTTTTTATCCCAGATTACTCACAGCAACGTTCTTGAGATTGAAGTTTGATTCCTGGACACTCCCAGGCCACATAATTCTAGAGAGTTGGAATCTTAGTTCAAGGGAAACTGTTTGATGAATGAGGTTTTCAACGGATTTTCCACTTCATTTTAGTAATGGAGCAGGTAATTATTTTTTGACATTCATAAACTTACCCCCATTCAGCTTTAGAAAGAAAGGCCTATTGCAATATTAATGGGTACGCTTTGCTCCAATGGCTTACAATGTTGTAATCCTAATTTAGTCAGTCTGAATTGCATAGATAGAATACCTAAAGTGCAGAAGGAAGCCATTCAGCCCATTGAGTTTGCACTGAATCTCTGAAATAGCATCTAATCTTGTCCTATCTATGTAAACCTGCACATCCATTTAATCTACGTTTCATTTTGTTGGTCAATTAAACATAACCAATCTACCTAATCCACAAATCTTTGGAGTGTGGAGGAAACCAGAGTTCCCAGAGGAAACCCACACACACATGGGGAGAACGTGCAAACTCTACACAGATAGCGATCCAAGAGTAGAATTGAACCTGGGTCCCTGGAGCTGTAAGGCAGCAGTGCTAACCGCTGTGCAAACTTGCAACAGCTAAATGTGACAACTTAGATCTGGTCATTGACAATGTGGTGTATGTGATGAGTAAAATAGCTGAAGAACAGGAAATCAGAAAATATAATCCACTTTTTCATGAGGATTTCATGAGTGTACATAAATGGCAATGAAAATGAATCCCAGTTATCTCTTGCACCAAAATTCCTACTCATAATTAAAGCTTCCAGTTACTGAACTGGAATTTTAACAGCAAGAACTTGGTTTAACATTTCAGACTATTGTTGAAAATACATCTCATTGATAAGACAAATACTTACATTAAAATAATAATTTTACAGAGGAAAATATAAACATGAATTTAATGATGTTTTACTCCTTGCAATAAGCTATTTGCTTTTTGAGTAATCTTCTTGAGAGCTTTATGGAAGGACAGTTGCATAGACACTGGCCCCTGAAAGTGTCCATCTCTCACATGGCAACATGAGACTGAGATTTTTCAGACTATGAAGTCTTGAGAATATCATTGCTAAATCCTACCCAAGACCTTAGACAAACAAACTAATAACAGAGTCTTCAGGGGAATCTCACAGCTGAATTGAGGGCAGCAAGGGTGATTATAAATCAGGATTACTGCCTGTTCAGCACAGAATGAGAACTGAGCAAGCTGCAGTTCTGATAGGATACCTCATTGCCTTAACTAAAATATAATGTTTTAGGTTAATAAACAGTGGCCAGATCTGTTTCCCCACCCAGTAAATATCTTGAGTGTGAAGAGGAAAGCATCTTAATTTCAAGAACAGGTTTACTTGAAAGATAATTTGTTATATAATGAGGATTAGCCAAAGAACTAACTAAACTCTTTAGGATGGAAAATCTGCAAATAAACTGATAAGAATGTTCAAATAATATTACTGATCATACAAAATATTATGTGACACAATTCATTTTTCTTGGTCTTCTGAGAAGATGTTTCTCTTCCAGGTGTTCAAAGGCAAAGGCAAAGAAGATCTTTTACACATTCCTTCCAATCGCATCTTGGTTGCCAGGTTATAATGTGAAAGAATGGCTTCCCAGTGATATTGTGTCTGGTATCAGTACAGGGCTTGTGAGTGTTCTACAAGGTACTACCTCCTCCAATCCATCTCATTACAACTCAATTTAATACAAACTTTGTTGGAGAAAATAACAGTTTGAAACCACGTTCTCAAAATCCAGGTCTGTTAGTTCCAGTTCAATTGGAAAGCTGATGGTAAAGGGTTAAATTCCTTTCAACATTATGTTAGTTTTAGTTATATTATAAACTGATAGGCAATGGCCTTCAAGGATGCACAATTTGACCTTTGTCTTATCTCTTCAATGTCAAAGTTTCAAAGATCATTTTGTCTTAGGTAAAAACATCAAACAATGGATATGGGATGACAGCAATAAAGTTAAACTGATATGAAACTTCCTGAGTTATCTTTAGCCAGACTATAATTAGTGTTGCTCATGGAATCATGAAATCACATTACAGATGGAGATATTTCTTGACCTTGCGAGGATAGAATGAATGCGGGTGGCACATTGCACTTCATTTGTCACGCTGCTTACTTAATCCTGTATTAGAAGAGGCAACTAAATACTGAAAGCACCAAAGGTCCCCACCAAAAAGTTGTTCCCCAGACACTGACTCCATCCCTCCTTCCTGGCCATTTTGAATTTGAACTGGACTGTTGGCATGTTATGTGATCCTGAGCTGGACTACCAACCAATACCATCAGGATTGCATCATCAGTCCGACCTATTTCCATTCTATAACATTATCTGATTCTGCCTTGGCTCACTGTATCTACTGCTGAAACCTTCATATAGTTATAGTTATATAACTATAAATGTTATTATATAAATGCTATTATATAAATGCTATAATAAATGCTATTATATAAATGTTATAGTTTGCAGAGAGACTTGGACAAGTTGCAGAGCTGGGCTGAGAGGTGGCAAATGGAGTTTAATGTGGAAAAGTGGGAGGTAATGCACTTTGGCAGGAACAATAAATGTGTAGAGTATAGGGCTAATGGTAGGGCTCTTAATAGTGTTGAGGAACAGAAGGATCTTGGTGTATGTGTCAATAGATCCCTGAAAGTAGGCAGTCAAGTGGATAAAGTTGTTAAGAAGGCTTATGGAGTCTTAGCTTTTATTGGTTGGGGGATTGAATTTAGGAGCCGCAGCATCATGTTGCAACTGTACAAAACTCTAGTGCGGCCGCACTTGGAGTATTGTGTGCAGTTCTGGTCCCCACATTATAAGAAAGATGTGAGGCATTGGAGAGGGTACAGAGGAGGTTTACCAGGATGTTGCCTGGTATGGAGGGCAGGTCTTATGAAGAGAGGCTGAGGGATTTGAGGTTGTTTTCGTTAGAAAGGAGGCGGATAAGAGGGGACCTAATCGAAACATATAAGATGATTAGAGGTTTAGATAGGGTGGACAGTGATAGCCTTTTTCCTAGGATGGAGAAAGCTAGCACGAGGGGACACAGCTTAAATTAAGGGGTGATAGTTATAGGACGGATATCAGAGGTAGGTTCTTTACCCAGAGGGTGGTTCGGGAGTGGAATGCCCTGTCTGCAGCAGTTGTAGATGCGCCAAGTTTGGTGGCGTTTAAGAGGTTAGTTGATAAGTATATGGAAGAGAGGGAATGGTTTAGTTTGGAGGGGCATTGCTTTTTATATTGGTCAGCGCAACATCGAAGGCCGAAGGGCCTGTTCTGTGCTGTAATGTTCTATGTTCTATGTTCACTCAAGACTTTACCTTCAGGCTTAACGATTCTAATATACCCCTGGCTAGTTTCTCACATTCTTCCCTCTGTAAACCTGAATGCATCCCAAACTCTGCTAACTTGCATAAGTTCAGTTCATCCATCATCCCTGTGCTAGTTCCATTTGCTTCTGGTCCAGCAATTCTTCAATTTTAAAATTCTCACCCTTGTTTATGAAACCCTTCATGGCTTTACTCTTCCATTTCTCCGTAACTCCTCTCACCCTTTAACCTTCAGTGACATGTGTTTTCCAATTCTCACCTCTCACACATCTCCAACTTTAGTTACTTAAGAATCAAAACATTAGCTCAATTCTCTTGTCACAGATGCTTTCAGACCTGCTGAGATTTTCCAGCATTTTCTGTTTTGTTTCAGATTCCAGCATCCACAGTATTTTGCTTTTACTCTCAGGATCTTATCTGTTTCAATCAAGTTACTCCTTAATCTTCTAAAACCAATGGATACGTGCCTGATCTATCAACATTTCCTCATAAAACAACCCACATATTTCAGCTATTAGGTAAACATCCTCTGAATTGCTTCCAATGTATTTACACCCTTCTTTAAATTAGGTGACCAATATTATACACAGTACCTCAAATGTGGTCTTACTAATGCTCTGTGTAACTAAAACATAAACTTCCAAATTTTGCATTCAAATCGCAATAAATGATAGCATTCCATTTCTTAGTGCTGTACCAACATAATAACCATTTGAGATTCATGCACTAGGACACTCAGATTCCACTGCAACCTTTCACCATTTAGAACAAAGAACAAAACAGCACGGGAAACAGGCCCTTCGGCCCAACGAGCCCGCGCTGCCGCCCCGATGTTCCCACCTCTACCCGCAATCCCTGTCCATGTTTATAGATCTATGGATTAAAAACCAAATTTGAGTCAATTTAGGGAGAATTTGTTTTGCCAGTTAGCCTAAGAGCACATCTTTGGGATGTGGGAGGAAACCGGAGCACCCGGAGAAAACCCACGCAAGCACGGGGAGAGTGCGCAAACTCCCACAGACACAGGCCCAAATCCATGTATCTGCACAGCACAGCGATAGTCACTGAGCTCTTGTGTTGCCAATAAATGGTCCAGGTTAAGCGTACACTAATGACATGAAGCACTAGGATACTCTCGGAAAAAAATCCAAGAGCAGCCCTCTCACCACCCATCGCGTGTATGCCCCTCGTTAGACCTGTGGGATAAAAACAAGTACATCAATATCATCATCGATTTACACACTTCCCAAAGACTCCCAAGGCTCATGATTCCTATTTTAAATCAGTTTTCTATACCCCTACATTCCCGTTCTGTTCATGTGCCCATCTAAGTATTTCTTAAATAACTCCAGAGTATCTGCCTTCACCACTTTACTTGGCAGCGCATTCCATACCCCCACCACCTTCTGTGTGAAAAAACTCCCTCCAGCATCCAAATTATACCTTACCCCCTTCACCTAAGCCCGTGACCCCTCGTGCTATTGAGTCCATCCTAGGAAAGAGCTTAACCCTGTTTACTCTATGTATACTTCTCATAATCTTGTACACCTCTATTAGATCTCCTCTAACTCTACGTCTTTCTAAGGAAAACAGTCCCAATTTGCCTAACCTCTCCTCGTAACTCAGACCTTCCATACCAGGCAGCATCCTGGTAAACCTCCTCTGCACTCTCTCCAGAGTCTCCACGTCCTTCCGGTAGTAAGGCAACCAGAACTGGATTCAGTATTCCAAATGAGGTCTAACCGACGTTTTATACAACTGCAACATTAGAGGCCAGCTCTTGTACTCTATACCCCTTCCTATAAAGGCTAACATACTATATGCTTTCTTCACAACCTTCTCCACTTGCTCTGCCACCTTCAGAGACTTGTTCACCTGCACCCCCAGGTCCCTCTGCGTTTCTATACTCTTAATAGGTCTACCCTTTATCATATACCTCCCCCCTACATTCTTTCTCCCGAAATGCATCACCTCACATTTATCAGGATTGAATTCCATCTGCCATCTGTCTGCCCAAGCTACCAGCCTATCTATGTCCTGCTGCATCGCCTGACAATGCTCCTCACTATCCGCAAGTCCAGCCATCTTTGTATCGTCTGCAAACTTGCTGATCACTCCACTTACTCCCTCTTCCAAGTCATTTATATATACTATGAATAGAAGACGTCCCAGTACCAAGCCCTGCGGCACACCACTAGTGACCGACCTCCAGCTAGAGAAACACACTTCCACTATTACTCTCTGTCTCCTATTACCAACCCAGTTACTTATCCATCTAGCTACCTGTCCTTGTAACCCATTAGCCTTCATTTTCTCAACTAACCTCCCATGAGGGACTTTGTCAAACGCCTTACTAAAATCCATATAGATGACATCAACGGCTCGCCCTTCGTCCACCGTTTTCGTCACCTCCTCAAAAAATTCTACCAGATTTGTAAGGCACGACCGCCCCTTAACAAATCCATGCTGCGTATCCCTAATCAGATTGCAATGCTCTGAGTGCCTATACATCCTATCTCTAAGAATCCCCTCCAACAGCTTCCCTACCGCTGACGTCAAACTCACTGGCCTATAATTTCCAGCGTTATCCCTACTACCCTTTTTAAACAACGGTACAACATTAGCTATTCTCCAGTCCTCTGGGACCTCACCTGTGTCCAAAGAAGAGACAAAGATTTGCGTCAGAGGCTCAGCAATTTCACCTCACACCTCCCTAAACAGCCTGGGATAAATGCCATCAGGCCCCGGAGATTTATCAGTTTTAATGCTACCTAGAAGCTCTAACACTTCCTTCCTCGGTATGGATATTTCCCTCAACTGGTCCACAGCTCCCTCAGAAACAGGAGCTGTCAACAAGCCCCTCTCCTTCGTGAATACTGATGCAAAGTATTCATTCAGGATCTCCGCCATTCCCTCGGGCTCTAAGCACAGTTCCCCTCCTCTGTCCCTAAGAGGTCCGATTTTTCCTCTAATCACCCTTTTATTCCTAACACAGGAGTAAAAAGCCTTTGGGTTTTCCTTAATCCTACCCGCCAAAATCATTTCATGCCTCCTTTTTTGCCCTTCTAACTACCTGTTTGAGCTCCCTCCTACTCTCTCTATATTCCTTCAACGCTGTCTCTGTTCCCAGCTGCTTTGACCTATCGTACGCCTCTCTTTTCTTCCTAACCAAGTCCTCAATATCCCTAGTAATCCACGGCTCTCTAATCCTACCTTTCCCATCTTTCCTCTGGCTGGCACATATTTATCATGCAACAATTTCAGTATTCCCTTGAAAGAGTCCCACATGCCTAGCATGGACTTGCCCTCGAACAACCGTTCTCAATCAGTTTCCCTAAGTTCCTGCCTAATCCGACCGTAGTTAGCTTTCCCCCAATTCAACACCCTGCCCCTAGGGCAACAAGCATCCTCTTCCATCTGTATCCTAAAGTAGACACAATTGTGATCACTGTTAGCCACATGTTCCCCTACTACAACATCAACCACCTGCCCTGGCTCGTTACTCAGAACTAAATCCAATATAGCCCCTTCTCTAGTCGGGCTAGCCACATACTGCTCCAACGATCCTTCCAGTACACATTTTACAAATTCCTGCCCATCCAAACCCCCAGCTCTGGGTACCTTCCAATCCACTCCAGGGAGATTAAAATCTCCCACTATAACGACTCTGTTCTTTCTACACCTATCCAAAATGTCTTTACATATGCCTTCTTCAACTACCCGCGGGCTGTTGGGTGGCCTGTAATACACCCTTAGCATAGTTATCACCCCCTTTCTATTCCTCAACTCCACCCACAGCGACTCCACTCCTAACTCCTCTGTATTGTCCTCCCTCTGTACCGCTGTGATGCTCTCCTTAACTAACAACGCCACTCCCCCACCTCTTCTGGACCCTCCTCTGTCACGCCTGAAACACTTATACCCAGGAATGTTCAGTTGCCACTGCTCCCCTTCCTTTAATCATGTCTCCGTCACTGCAACCACATCCAAGTTCCTCGCAAACATTAAGGCCCTAAGTTCATCCGTTTTTCCTGTTAAGCTCCTCACATTGAAACAGACACACTCCAGACCTCCAAGCCCACTCAGAACCTCCTTCTCCTCGGTGTATTTCTTCTCATCCAAGCTTACTCTATCTCCCATCTTGCTCTCTACCGAGCTGTCAGTCTCAGCCCCTCCCCCCTTCATATTAGTTTAAATCCTGCCGAAACACTCCAGCTAACCTCCCAGCTAAGATATTCATGCCCTTCCCATTCAAGTGTTCCCCTTCCCTTCTATACAGGTACCCTTCTTTCACAAAGACTTCCCAGTTATCCACAAATACGAAACCCTCTGCTCTACACCAGTCCTTCAGCCACGCATTCAGCTGTAAGATCTCATTTCTCCTGGCTCCGCTATTACCCGGCCCTGGAAGCAGCCCTGAGATCGCCACCCTGGAGGCCCTGCTCTTCAGCCTACCCCCAACTCCCTGAACTGCCTTCGTATATCCTCCCTGCTCTTCCTTCCTACGGATTAGTAAATTTGCGGATGACACCAAAGTCGGAGGAGTGGTAGATAGTGAAGAGGGGTGTTCTAGTTTGCAGAGAGACTTGGACAAGTTGCAGAGCTGGGCCGAGAGGTGGCAAATGGAGTTTAATGTGGGAAAGTGTGAGGTAATGCACTTTGGCAGGAATAATAAATGTGTAGAGTATAGGGCTAATGGTAGGATTCTTAATAGTGTTGATGAACAGAGGATCTTGGTGTATTTGTGCATAGATCCCTGAAAGTAGGCAGTCAAGTCGAGAAGGTTGTTAAGAAGGCATATGGAGTCTTAGCTTTTATTGGTAAGGGGATTGAATTTCGGAGCCGCAACGTCATGTTGCAACTGTACAAAACTCTAGTGCGGCCGCACTTGTAGTATTGTGTGCAGTTCTGGTCCCCACATTATAAGAAAGATGTGGAGGCATTGGAGAGGGTACAGAGGAGTTTACCAGGATGTTGCCTGGTATGGAGGGCAGGTCTTATGAAGAGAGGCTGAGGGATTTGAGGTTGTTTTCATTAGAAAGAAGGCGACTAAGAGAGACCTTATTGAAACATACAAGATGATTAAAGGTTTAGATAGGGTGGACAGTGATAGCCTTTTTCCTAGGATGGAGAAAGCTAGCACGAGGGGACATAGCTTTAAATTAAGGGGTGGTAGTTATAGGACGGATGTCAGAGGTAGTTTCTTTACCCAGAGGGTGGTAAGGGTATGGAATGCCCTGCCTGCGGCAGTTGTAGATGCGCCAAGTTTGGTGGTGTTTAAGAGGTTAGTAGATAATTTTATGGATGAAAAGGGAATGGTTTAGGTTAGAGGGTCACTGCTTGTTCCTAATTGGTCGGTGCAACATCGAGGGCCGAAGGGCCTGTTCTGCGCTGTAATGTTCTATGTTCTACGTACGTGAATAATCACATCCGCCTGGGCCCCCTCACCTTTCAAGATGCCCTCTACCCTGTCAGACACATCTTGCACCCCTGCTCCAGGGAGGCAAACTACCATCCTGGAGTCCCGCCTTGGACCACAGAAGCGCCTATCTATTCCTTTAACCCTCCCTTCCCCCACCACTATCTCCCTTCTAGCCCCTTTCTTCCCCTTTGAGGTACTCTGGTCCTCATGCCTTGCCTTTTTAATCCTCCGCCCTCGATATTTTGGAGGGCTGCCACTGGGGAAGTCTTTGGACTGTCTCCCCTTTCCTTTTTCCCCTCCCTGACAGTAATCCACCTCTCAGGGTCAGGTTTGCACCCCCTTAGGCTCCAGGTACACCACCTTACTCTGCCTTCCTTCCATGATTGCCTCATTCTCCCTGACTAAAAATGCATCTTCCCATTGCCGCTCTAGTTGCTTGACCCAAGCCCTCAAACGCTGCAGCTCCAAACACTTGACGCATACATGGACTTTTGGCAGAGGTCTCGCCTCCAGGAACTCCCACATATGACACCGTACACAGGTGAGGCGTCTTCCCTTAATCCCTGCCATTGTCCTGAACACCTTTGGAAGTGTGAATTCCAATGGAAAACCAGTAGCACACTGTGCCTAAGCCTGCTCTCGCCCAAGCCCCGCGAGCCAAAGCCTTTATATCTCTCACTCTGCTTTCCTATTCACTCTGCTGCCCGCTGTCTATTGCCACTTTCTTTTTATACTCCTCGGTTTCCTTCCCAGCTAGCCCCAGGCCTAACTACAGCAGCAAAAAGCACTCAAAAAGAGAGAAAAAAAAAGCAAATTGAAAAATTCACGCTCAGCCACCAGCACTTCCAAACACTCTGTCCCAGAGAACAATGAGATCATTTGCTTCTTTTTGATTCTTTCTGACAAAATGGACAATTTCTCATTTTCCCACATCATACTCTGCCAGATTTCAGCCCATTCACTTTATCCATCTCTATCTTTTTGCAGCCTCTTCACAATTTACTTTCCTATGTGTCTGTGTCATCAGAACATTTGGCAATCATTCTTTCAATATCAAGTTATTTACAGAAATTGTAAACAGTTGAGGTCCCCATACTGATTTCTTTCCCATACCACTTGTTACATTGGCCAACCTAAAAAAGATCCATTTATGCCTGCTCTCTGCTTTCTGTTAGCTGGCCAATCTTTCATCCACGCCAAAACGTAATCTCTATAATGTGAACTTCAACATCTCATAATAACCGCTGATATAGCACTTTATCAAATGTCTTCTGGAAATCTAATACATCCACCAGTTTTACTTTATCCACAGCACATGTTACATCCTCAAAGAACTCCAAAAAAATAGGTTAAACGTAATTTCCTTTTCACAAAACCATGTTGAATCTTTCTTATTACCTTGGCATGGGGCAACACATGGCACAGTGGTTAGCACTGCTGCCTCACAACACTAGAGACCCAGGTTCGATTCCCTGCGTGGGTCACTGTCTGCATGGAGTCTGCACTTCTCTCCATGGTGGGTTTCCTCCGGGTGCTCTGGTTTCCTCCCACACTCCAAAATTGTGCAGATTAGGTTGATTGGCTATGTTAAATTGACCCTTAGTATCGAAAGGTTAACAGGGTAAATATGTGGGTTATAGGAATAGGGTTTGGGTGGAATTGTCAGTGCAGATTTGATGGGCCAAATGGCCTCCTTCTGCACTGTAGGGCCTCTATGATTATCCAACTGCCCTGTTATAACTTATTTAATAAGAGCTTGTAGAATTTTCCCCTGACAGATGTTGAGCTAACCATTCTGGAGTTTCTGTTTCTGTCTCTCTACTTTTGTGAATTATGAATTTACGTTTATAATCTTCCAATCTAATGGGATTTTCTCTGAATCTAGGGGATTTTGGAAAAATAAGATTAATGCATCAATTATCTCATTAGACACTTCTTTTAAGATCCTTGGAATAAGTCCATCAGGACATAAGCTTTTAGTTTCAGATTTTTATTAACTAATTGAATTTATTAATTAATTGAGTTAAATTCCACCAGCTGCAGTGGAGACATTTAAACAAAAATCCTGATTTGATTTGATTTATTATTGTCATATGTAGCAGTGTACAGTGAAAAATATTATTTCTTGTGCACTATACAGACAAAGCATACCGTTCATAGAGAATGAAACAAGAGATTGCAAAATGTAGTGTTACAGTCATAGCTAGAGTGTAGAGAAAGATCAACTTAATAGAACATAGAACATAGAACATTACAGCACAAACAGGCCCTTTGGCCCACGAGTTGTGCCGACCACATCTATACCTACCCAGCCACAGACCTATCTATAACCCCCTATCCATTAGTTCCCATATACTCATCCAGAAGTCTTTTAAAAGACCCCAGCGAGTTCGCTTCTACTACCACCGATGGCAGCCGATTCCATTCACTCACCACCCTCTGAGTGAAAAGCTTACCCCTAACATCTCCTCTGTATTTGCTTCCCTGCACCTTAAATCTGTGTCCTCTCGTAGTGACCATTTCAGCCCGGGGAAATAGTCTCTGAGAGTCCACCCTATCTATTCCTCTCAACATTTTATAAACCTCTATCAGGTCGCCTCTCAACCTACGTCTCTCCAGGGAGAAGAGTCCCAGCTCCCTCAACCTATCTTCATAAGGCCTGCCTCCCACTCCAGGCAGCATCCTTGTAAATCTCCTCTGCACTCTCTCAATAGCCTCTACATACTTCCTATAGTGAGGCGACCAGAACTGCACACAATACTCCAAGTGGGCTCTGACAAGGGTCTTGTAGAGCTGCATCATTACCTCCCCACTCCTAAACTCAACCCCTCGATTAATGAAGGCCAGTACACCATACGCCTTCTTGACCACATCCTCCACCTGCGAGGCCGATTTAAGAGTCCTATGGACCCGGACCTCAAGATCCTTCTGCTCTTCAACACAGCTAAAACTCCTACCCTTGATACTGTACTTCTTCATCCCATTATTCCTGCCAAAATGTACCACTACACGTTTATCCGTATTGAAGTCCATCTGCCACTTCTCCACCCAGTCTTGCATCCTATCTATGTCCCGCTGCAACTTTTGACATCCCTCCAGACCATCCACAACACCACCAACCTTTGTATCGTCGGCGAACTTACTAACCCATCCCTCCACTTCCTCATCCAGGTCATTTATGAAAATGACAAACAGCAGGGGTCCCAGAACAGATCCCTGGGGCACTCCACTGGTGACTGACCTCCATGCAGAACAAGACCCATCCACAACCACTCTCTGCCTTCTGCCAGGCAAGCCAGTTCTGGATCCACAAGGCCAAAGCCCCTTGGATCCCATGCCCTCTCACCTTATCAAGAAGTCTTGCATGAGGGATCTTATCAAATGCCTTGCTGAAATCCATGTAAACCACGTCCACTGCTCTTCCCTCGTCAATGTGTTCAGTCACATTTTCAAAGAACTCAACTAGGCTCATAAGGCACGACCTGCCCTGACAAAATGCAAGATAGATCCATTCAAAAGTGAGACGGCAGCAGGGAAGCAGCTATTCTTGAGTCAATTGGTACTTCAGCACACGTTAGTGTCCAGTCTGGGTCAATTTCAGGTCAGTCAGGCTGGGTGTCTCTAGGATCCTAAGGATCACCAATTCAGTAAGATATTGAATTAAAGCATTATTAGATAGTTTAAAATAGTAAGAATTAAGTTTGAGAAGCATAAAACAAAAGTAAAAGATAAAATTTGAAGGTATGTTGGGCATAACTTGCAAGAAGTCGTTTCATTCCGGCACCATCTTGAATTTTTCAGAGGATCAGCCTTGGCATCTGGATTACTGGCTTCAGTAGCATTACCACTGTCTCCCCAAGTCCTCCTTAGAACTCTGCCCTGAGCTTTATTAACAGTTAGATTCATTTTTGTTCATCTTTTCTTGAGTGCTTAGGTCTGCCGAGATCTGGTACACTGGTACAGTGACTACAGAGGGTACATGGAGGGGGACATGGAATTGTCATGGGACATTTGAGACCATGCAAGAGTCATGGGGAATATGAGGGGTCATTGGAAGTATGGGGTCATAGAGATAATTTGGGATATGAGGAGGCAGAGAGGTTACATGTGGGGTGGGTAAGGTCAGGAGTGAAAGGTGCGGGTTTGAGAACCTGACATTCATCATTGAGCTGATGTCCCAGTAAATACAGACCATCGCTGCAGTGATCCACCGACCTTTGTTATTACCTTAAATACCCAGTAGAGGCAACAAGCTCAACTTCCTCTGCAGAATGTTGGTGGGCAGCTGTCTTTCCAAAGGAGTCCTCAGATATTCTTGGTAGGGAGGTTTCCTGTCTTGATCTTCCTGATTTCTCCACAAAAATCCAATCCAGAACCCGTTCTGCATCTTTATTCTTCCCAGACTGTCACCAATTAAATAGCTGGATCAAAGTAAATTAACTCACATATGTACAAATTGAAATCCATTTCCAGTGGTTTTATCCACTTCCTCAATCAAGAACAAAAATCAAAGAAAATTACAGTACAGAACAGGCCTTTTGGCCCTCCAAGCCTGCATAGAACACGCAGCTCATCTGAACTAAAGCTCCCTACCTACCAGGGGTCTTATCCCTTTATTCCCATCCTATTCATGTATTTGTCAAGATGCCCCTCAAAACTCACTATCGTATCTGCTTCCCTCCCCCAGCAGCGAATTCCAGGTACCCACCACCCTCTGTGTGAAAAAAATCTGCCTTGCATATCTCCTTTAAACCTTGCCCCTTGCACCTTAAACCTGAGCCCCCTCGTAATTGACTCTTCCACCCTGGGAAAAGCTTCTGACGATCCATTCTGTCAATACCCTGCATAATTTTGTAGACTTCTATCTGCTCACCCCTCATCCTTCATTGTTCCAGTGAGAACAAACCAAGTTTCTCCAACCTCTTCTCATAGCTAATGCCCTCCATACCAGGCAACATCTGATAAATCTTTTCTGTACCCTCTCCAAAGCCTGCAATTCTTCACTGTGTTCTAACCATGGCCTAACTAAGGTTCTATAAAGCTGTAACATGATTTCCTAATTTTTAAACTCAATGCCCTGACCAAAGGCCAAATACATTACCACTTTCAGTGATTGGATACCTATACACTCAGATCCCTTTGCCCATCAATATTCTTAAGGGTTCTGCTATTTACTGTTCCCCATTTGTATTAGACCTTCCAAAATCACATTTGTCCAGATTAAACTCCATCTGCCATCTCTCCGCCCAAGTCTCCAACTGATCTATATCCTGCTTTTTCCTCCGAAGGTTCTTATCGCTATCCACAAATCCACCAACATTTGTGTCATTGGCAAACTTACTAATCAAACCAGTTACATTTTCCCCCAAATTATTTATATATGTCCCTGTCAGGCAGGGAGGAAATGGACGAGTAAGAGAGCCTTGGTGTACGAAAAGAGTTGATTTGCTGGTTAAGAAGAAAAAGGAGGCTTATGTCAGGATGAGGCTTGAAGGCTCAGGTAGTGCAATGGATAGCTATAGATTAGCTAGGAAGGAGGTAAAAAGTGAATTGAGGAGAGCTAAGAGGGGACACGAGAAGATGTTGGTGATAGGATTAAGGAGAATCCTAAAGCTTTCTTTCGATATGTTAAGAATAGAAGATTGGTTAGGCCAAGATTAGGGCCAGTCATAGATAGCAGTGGGAAGTTGTGCGTGGAGCCTGAAGAGATTGGCGAGGCACTGAATAAATATTTCTCTTCGGTATTCACGCAGAGTGCTGGAAATGTAGCTGTGGAGAGCACTGAGGTACAGGGTTGCAAATTGGGGAGTATTGTAGTAGATAGGGAGGATGTGTTAGAAATTCTCGAGGGTTTGAAGTTGGATAAGTCCCCTGGGCCGGACGGGATTTACCCTAGGTTTCTCTGGGAGGCAAGAGAGGAGATTGCAGAGCCTCTGGCTCTGATCTTCAGGTCCTCGTTGGTTACGGGTGTGGTTCGGAGGACTGGAGGATAGCGAATGTGGTCCCATTGTTTAAGAAGGGGAAGAGAGACCTTCCAGGGAATTATAGGCCAGTGAGTCTTACTTCTGTTGTGGGCAAGTTATTGGAGAGAATTATTAGGGATAGGATTTATAGTTATTTAGAGAGAAATGAATTGATTGGGGATAGTCAGCATGGTTTCGTGAAGGGTAGGTCATGCCTACTAACCTCATTGAGTTTTTTGAGAAAGTGACCAGAGAGGTGGATGGGGGTAAGGCGGTTGATGTAGTATATATGGACTTTAGTAAGGCTTTTGATAAGGTGGCCCATGGAAGACTTCTACAGAAAAGGCAGATGTGGGGAATAGAGGGTGATTTAGCTAATTGGATTAGAAATTGGCTGGCAGATAGAAGACAGAGGGTGGTGGTTGATGGGAGATATTCATCGTGGAGTTCGGTGACGAGTGGTGTGCCTCAGGGGTCTGTTTTGGGGCCCCTGCTGTTTGTAATTTTTATAACTGATCTGGATGAGGGTATTGAGGGATGGATCAGTAAATTTGCAGATGATACTAAAGTTGGTGGTGTGGTAGATAGTGAAGAGGGGTGTTTGAGTTTACAGAGTGACGTGGACAAGTTGCAGAGCTGGGCCGAGAGGTGGCAAATGGAGTTTAATGTGGAAAAGTGTGAGGTAATGCACTTTGGCAGGAACAATAAATGTGTAGAGTATAGGGTTAATGGTAGGGCTCTTAACAGTGTTGAGGAACAGAAGGATCTTGGTGTATGTGTCAATAGATCCCTGAAAGTAGGCAGTCAAGTGGATAAAGTTGTTAAGAAGGCATATGGAGTCTTAGCTTTTATTGGTAGTGGGATTGAATTTAGGAGCCGCAGCATCATGTTGCAACTGTACAAAACTCTAGTGCGGCCGCACTTGGAGTATTGTGTGCAGTTCTGGTCCCCACATTATAAGAAGATGTGGAGGCATTGGAGAGGGTACAGAGGAGGTTTACCAGGATGTTGCCTGGTATGGAGGGCAGGTCTTATGAAGAGAGGCTGAGAGATTTGAGGTTGTTTCGTTAGAAAGAAGGCGGCTAAGAGGAGACCTTATTGAAACATATAAGATGATTAGAGGTTTAGATAGGGTGGACAGTGATAGCCTTTTTCCTAGGATGGAGAAAGCTAGCACGAGGGGGCACAGCTTCAAATTAAGGGGTATGAGTTATAGGACGGATATCAGAGGTAGGTTCTTTACTCAAAGAGTGATTAGGGAGTGGAATGCCCTGCCTGCAGCTGTTGTAGATGCGCCAAGTTTGGTGGCGTTTAAGAGGTTAGTTGATAAGTATATGGATGAGAAGGGAATGGTTTAGTTAGGAGGGGCATTGCTTTTTATTTTGGTCGGCACAACATCGAGGGCCGAAGGGCCTGTTCTGTGCTGTATTGTTCTATGTTCTATGTTCTATGTTCTATATGTGACAAACAGTAAAGGTCCCAATACTGATTCCTGAGGAATGCCACAGCCCTCCATTCAGAAATGCACTCTTCCAATGCTCCTCTTGAGTTCTATGATCAAACCAGTTCTTTATCCATCTTGCCAGCTCACCTCTGATCCCATGTGACTTCATCTTTTGTAACAATCTGCCATAAGGGACCTTGTTAAAGGCCTTACTAAAGTCCATGTAAACAACATCCACTGTCCTACCTTCATCAATCTTTTTCACGATTCCTCAAAAAACTGTATCAAGTTAGTGAGAGCTGACCTTCCATTCACAAAACCATGTTGTCTCTCACTGATACGTTCACTTATTTCCAAGTAGGGGTAAATACTGTCTCAAAGAATCCTCTTTAATAATTTCCCTATCATTGAAGCAAGACTCATTGGTTTGTAATTACTGGATTATCCTTGACACCTTCTTAAACAAAGGAACAAAATTGGCTATTTTCCAATCCTCTGGGACCTCCCCTGTAGCCAGTGAGGATACAAAGATTTCTCTCAAGGCCCCAGCAATTTCCTCTCTTGCCTCTCAGTATTCTAGGGTCTTGGGCTCTGGGGCCTTGCCTACCTTAACATTTTTCAAGACCCTCAATAACTCCTTCTTTGTGATTTCAACATGACTCAAACTATCTACACACCCTTTCCCAGATTCATCAGCCACCATGTCCTTCTTTTTGGTGAATATTGACGCAAAGTAGTCATTTAATACCTTGCTCATTTCCTCTGGCCCCACACATAGATTCTCTTCCTTGTCCTTGAGTGGGCCAACCCTCTCCCTGGCTACCCTCTTGCTCTCTATATATGTATAAAAAGCCTTGGGATTTTCCTTAATCCTGCCAATTACCTTTTGTGACCCCTTTTAGCTCCCCTGACTCGTTGCTCAAGTTTCTTTCTACTTTCCTTGGATTCCACACTTGCTTCGTGTGTTCCCAGTCTCCAAGGCCTAACAAATGCTTCCTTTCTCTTTTTGACTCAGCTCATAATATCTCTCGTTATCAAAGGTTCCCAAAACTTACCATATTTATCCTTCATCCTTACAGGAATATGCCGTGCTGAATCCCAATCAACTTACACAAAAGCCTCCCACATGCCAGATGTTGATTTGCCTTCAAATATCTACCCCCAATCTACATTCTTCAGTTCCTGTCTAATATTGTTGTAATTAGCCTTCCCCCCGTTTAGCACCTTCACTTGAGAACTACACTTATCTTTATCCATCAGTACCTTAAAACTTACTGAATTGTGGTCACTTTTCCCAAACCGTTCCTCTACTGAAACATTGACCACCTGGCCAGGCTCATTCCCCAGTACCAGGTCCAGTATGGCCCTTTCCCTAGTTGGACTATCTACACATTTCAAGAAGCCTCCTGGTTGCTCGTTACAAACACTGCCCTATCCATGCCTCTGGAACTGAGTCCCAGTCAATATCGGGCAAGTTAAAATCTGCCACCACAACCCTGTTACTTTTATACCTTGCCAAATCTGTCAACATATCTATTCCTCCATATCCCACTGGCAGTTGGGTGGCCTGTAGTAAATCCCCGACAAGGTGACTACACTTTTCCTATTCCTGAGCTCTATCCATATTGCCTCACTGTATGAGCCCTCCGAGGTGTCCTCCCGGAGTACAGCTGTGATATTCTCCTTAACCAATAGTGCAACTCCCCCCATCCCTTTTACATCCTCCTCTATCCCGCTTGAATCATCTATATCCTGGAATGTTAAGCTGCCAATATATCAATGTCAGTTTTCAATTTTACATCACATTTAGAATTGGTTATAATGATTACTAATAAAATGAAAATTGCAACTATAACATGGCATGGTAGCACAGTGGTTAGCACTGCTGCCTCACAGCTCCAGGGACACAGGGTTTGAATCCCAGCTCGAGTCACTGTCTGATGGAGTTTGCATATTCTCCATGTCTGCGTGGGTTTCCTCTAGGTGCTCTGGTTTCCTCCCACAGTCCAAAGATGTGCGGGTTAGGTAGATGGGCCATGCTAAATTTCCCCTTAGTGTCAGGGGCAGCAGCTAGGGCAAATTCATGGGATTAAGGGGATGGGACCTGGATCGCATTGTTGTCAGTGCAAACTCCATGGGTTGAATGGCCTCCTTCTGTATGGTAGCGTTCTACGATTCTGTAACCACAATAAATATTTTAATGCAATGCAAAATCTATTTAAAAAGTAATGGCCAGTTTGAGAAGTGAAAATTATGCTTTTTACAGTAATTGAGATTCAGTTTGATACACTTGGTATGTTTCTGTAGGATTGGCCTTCGCTTTGTTGGTGTCAGTACCTGCTGGTTATGGACTCTATGCTGCCTTTTTCCCCGTCTTGACATACTTTTTTTTGGGAACATCGAAACATTTATCAGTTGGTGAGAATTCCAGATTACAAGACTTTTTCCGAATGATTGAAACTGTGAATTTAGTTTTCCATCATGAATATTTTTCATTGTTACTAGGTCCCTTCCCAGTTGTGAGTTTGATGGTGGGCACAGTGGTGAACAGGTTGGTCACTGATGGTGACGTTGATGTGAATAGTACGTTTTTCCCTGCCGAAATGAGTAAAGAAGATAAGCAGGTCTGGGTTGCTGCATCTGTCACTTTCCTCACTGGAATCTTTCAGGTTTGTCTGTTTCTATGTATGAAAAAGGAATAATTATTTCAAAACTAAATACTCTTAAAAATTGCTAAGAATTTTTTTCCGTTTCCAGCTGGCTCTAGGTCTACTTCAAGTTGGTTTTATTGTCATTTACCTGTCGGATCCAATGATTTCAGGTTTTACCACAGCTGCTGCTATTCATGTCCTGGTCTCTCAGCTCAAGTTTGTTTTGCAGTTAAGTGTCCCAGGATTTAGTGGACCACTTTCTGTCATTTATGTAAGTCCAAATAAAAAGCTATGTTCAGAAACTTGCATATCTAATCTTTAAAACCTAAACGCAAAATTATTCGTGGTTTAAATCTGAGTTTGCTGTTTATTTACTTAAACAACTGGGAAGATATGACTCTGTTAACAAAATTATATTTGTAGCTTCAAACAGTTTTGTTTGCAACTTAAATAAAATGTATATTTTGTGCTGTTTTAGACATTGAAGCATATTATTGATCACATCACGGAAACGAACATTGCTGATCTGGTCATTTCACTCATCATTATGGTCGTTGTATTTATTGTGAAAGAAATAAATGACCGATTCAAGTCAAAGCTTCCGGTACCAATTCCCATTGAGGTTATAATGGTGAGTAGGGAGGGCTGAGAACACTTCATCTTCAGATAGCTTACAGTAGAAAGGGACATTTGATCATAGAGTCATAGAATCATAGAATCTTACAATGCAAAGGAGGCCATTTGGCCCATTGGGTCTGCACCACAACAATCCCACCCAGGCCCTATACTTGCAATTCCAGATCTGTTCTCCATAACCCCAAAGATTTATCCTGCCAATCCCTCTAACCTACACATCTTGGGACACTAAGGGACAATTTAATGTGGCCAATCCACTCAACCTGCGCATCTTTGGAGTGTGGGAGGAAACCAGAGTGGGAAACCCATGGGGAGAGTATGCAAACTCCACACAGACATGATGTGGAGATGCCAGCATTGGATTGGGATGGGCACAGTAAGAAGTTTCACAACACCAAGTTAAAGTTTATTTGGAATCATGAGCTATTGGAGTGCTGTTCCTTCATCCATTCAGAAAAGGTTCATTTTATTGAGATTATTTACCTTGTGTGGAAAGGTTAGACAGACAAAACACATATCTATCCCTTGGAATTTAGAAAATTGAGAGGTCATCTTACATATAAGATATCCTGAGAGGTTAAAAAGATGTTTCCCCTAGTGGGAGAGGCTAAAATTAGGGAGCCCAATTTAGAAATAAGGAGTCTCCCATTTAAGTTGAAGATGAGAAGAGATTTAGTTTCCCAGAGGTTTATAGGATTTTGAACTCACTTGCTCAGATAGCAGCGGAAGGTAGAATCAAACATAAAGATGTTCTTGCGGGGTCATTTGGGGAATTGCAGAATATCTGTGTTTCATTCCAACTTGGTGAAAAACTTATTTTTTCTTTTTTAGTATTCGTTCACAGAATCCCCATTGTTGGCAAGGATTATATTTATTGCCCATCTCTAATTGCCCTTCGGAAAATGGTGGGAACTATCTTTTTGAATAACTGCAGTTCCTGAGGAGTAATAGGTATATCCATAGTGCTGTTAGGGAAGGATTCCCATGATGTTGACTCAGTGATAGTGAAGGAATGGTGATATATTTCCAAGTCAGGATGGTGAGAAACTTGAAAGGAAACTTCCAGGTGTTGATGTTCCTTATTCTAGATGTAGTGATCATGGGTTTAGTATGTGCTGTCAAAGAGTTGCTGTAATGCATCTTATAGATGGTACACATTCCACTGTGCATTGAGTGAGTGGATGGTGAAGGTGACATGTGGGGACCTAATTGAATGAGTTACACTGTTCTGAATGGTGTTAAACTTCTTGAGTGTTGTCAGAGTTGCACTTATCCAGCCAAGAAGAGAATATTTCATCACATTCCTGAATTGTGTCTCATAGATGGTGGACAGGCTTTGTGGAGTCAGGAAGTGAGTTACTAACCACAGGATTCCCAATCTTTGACCTTTTCTTGTAGCCACAATATTTATATATTTAATCTAATTCCATTAAATAGTAATCCCAGGATAGTGATAGTGGAATATTCAGTGATGGTAATGTCATTTAATGTTATGGGGTGATGGTGAGATTCTCTCTTTTTGGAAATGGTTATTGCCTGGTACATGTGTGATGTGAATGTTACAGCTTAGTAAATAAGGATTAGTAAATTTGCTGACGATACCAAAGTGGGGGGAGTTGTAGACAGCGAGGATGGATGTTACACTTTGCAGAGGGACATAGATAGGTTGCAGAGCTGGGCCGTGAGGTGGCAAATGGAATTCAATACGGATAAGTGTGAGGTGATTCACTTTGGTAGGAATAACAGGCATATGAAATATAGGGCTAATGGAAGGACCCTTAATAGTGTTGTCGAGCAGAGGGATCTTGGGGTACAAGTACATAGCTCTTTGAAAGTTGGCACCCAGGTTGATAAAGTTGTTAAGAAGGCGTACGGTGTGTTAGCTTTTATTGGTAGAGGGATTGAATTTAGGAGCCGTGAGGTTATGTTACAACTGTACAAACTCTGGTGCGGCCGCACTTGGAGTATTGCGTACAGTTCTGGTCGCCGCATTATAAGAAAGATGTGGAAGCATTGGAAAGGGTGCAGAGGAGGTTTACCAGGATGTTGCCTGGTATGGTGGGAAGGCTTTATGAGGAAAGGCTGAGGGACCTGAGTTATTTTCATTAGAGAGAAGAAGGTTACGCGGTGACCTAATTGAGGCGTATAAGATGATCAAAGGACTGGATAGGGTGGATAGTGAGAGCCTTTTTCCTCGGATGGTGATGACCAACACGAGTGGACATAACTTTAAATTAAGAGGTGGTAGTTATAGGACGGATGTCAGAGGCAGGTTCTTTACACAGAGGGTGGTGAGGGCGTGGAATGCCCTGCCTGCAGCAGTTGTGGACTCGCCTACTTTGGGGCATTCAAATGGTCGGTGGATAGGCATATGGATGATATTGGAATAGTTTAGGTTAGAGGGTCCACTGGCCGGTGCAACATCGAGGGCCGAAGGGCCTGTACTGCACTGTAATGTTCTATGTTCTATGCTTGTCAGACCAAGCCTGGATATTATTGTACTTGAATACTGACTGCTTCAGAGTTTGAGGAATCTGAGAATGGAGCTGAACTTTGTGCTGTCAACAGTAAACATCTCCACTTCTGAGGGGGAGAACTATTGAAGCAGCTGAAGATTGTTGGGCTTTGGACACTGGAATCAAAAAAAAATCACACATTGAGAAAAGGCCCTTCAGCCCACCAGATTCGGTATTCACGCGGGAGAGGGGCCTGATGTCTGGTGCCGGCTTTGAGGAATTTGAGGACCCATTAAAGGAAATAACCATTACGAGGGAAGAGGTGTTGGGGCTTTTAGGCAACATAAAGCCTTATAAAGCTCCAGGGCCTGATGGCATTTACCCCAGACTGCTAAGGGAGGTGAGAGATGACATTGGTGATCCTCTGACGCAAATCTTTGTCTCTTCTTTGGACACAGGTGTGGTCCCAGAGGATTGGAGGATAGCAAATGTAGTACCGTTGTTTAAAAAGGGTCAGAGGGATAACCCAGGGAACTATAGGCCGGTGAGCTTGACTTCAGTTATAGGTAAGCTAATGGAGAGGATCCTCAGGGACAGGATGTATGAACATCTGGAGCGCTGCGATCTGATCAGGGATACGCAGCATGGCTTCGTTAAGGGGAGGTCGTGCCTTACGAATCTAGTGGAATTTTTTGAAGAGGTGACAAAAACGGTTGATGAAGGACAAGCCATTGATGTCGTCTACATGGATTTCAGTAAGGCGTTTGACAAGGTTCCTCATGGTAGGCTGATAGAAAAGGTTAAGGCGCATGGGATACAGAGCCAGGTATGTAGATGGGTTGAGAACTGGCTTGGGAGGAGGAGACAGCGGGTAGTAGTGGAAGGCTCTTTTTCCAACTGGAGGTGTGTCACTAGTGGTGTGCCACAGGGCTCAGTACTAGGACCTCTTCTATTTGTGGTTTATATAAATGACTTGGAAGAGGGGGTAGGTGGTGTGATCAGCAAATTTGCTGATGACACTAAGATGCTTGGATTGGCGGGTACTGAGGAGCAGTGCCAGGCAATACAACAGGACATAGATAGGCTGGTAGATTGGGCAGATAGATGGCAAATGGAATTTAATCCGGATAAATGCGAGGTGATGCATTTTGGCCGGAATAATGTAGAGGGGAGTTATAGGATAAAAGGTAAAACTATCCGGAGTATAGAGATGCAGAGAGACCTGGGGGTGCAGGTTCACAAGTCTCTAAAGGTGTCAGTACAGGTGGAGAATGTGATAAAGAAAGCATATGGTATGTTAGCCTTCATAGGAAGAGGTATAGAATACAAGAGTAGGAGTCTAATGTTGCAAGTGTATAGAACGTTAGTTAGGCCTCACTTGGAGTACTGCGTCCAGTTCTGGTTGCCTTACTACCGGAAGGATGTGGAGGTCCTGGAGAGAGTGCAGAGGAGATTTACCAGGATGCTGCCTGGTATGGAAAGGCTGTCTTACGAGGAAAGATTGAACGCACTGGGGTTGTTTTCCCTTGAAAGACGTCAGCTGAGAGGGGATCTATTAGAGATATATAAGATTATAAGGGGTATAGATAGAGTAAATGGTGGTAAGCTTTTTCCACCATTAGAAAAGGATAGAACGAGGGGTCACGGCCTTAGGGTGAGGGGGGCTATGTATAAGATGAATATTAGAGGGCAGTTTTTCACACAAAGGGTAGTGGGGGTGTGGAATGCACTACCGAGTAAGGTGGTGGGAGCAGGCACGCTAGGTTGTTTAAGGGTCTCTTGGACAGCCACATGAGCGGTCTGCAGATAGAGGGATATAGTAGGACTGTTTAAATATCCTATTTGTTTCCACAGGATGTTCGGTCCACCTTGTTGACCAACAAGATGCATGCATGCGGCAGGTCGTGCGAGAGCTGCTCTTGGACGTTGCTTCAGGAGTGGCCTAGTGCTTCATGTCGTTAGTGTATGCTTAAACTGGACCATCATCTGATGGGCACATGACAGCTCAGGGACTATCGCTGTTGCTGTGCAGACACATGGATTTGGGCCTGTGTCTGCAGGAGTTTGCGCGTTCTCCCCATGGTTGCGTGGGTTTTCTCCGGGTGCTCCGGTTTCCTCCCACATCCCAAAAATGTGCTCTTAGGCTGATTGGGTAACAAATTGGTCCCTATATGTCATTAAGACGTTAGGACGGCGGCGCGGGCTCGTTGGGCCAAAGGGCCTGTTTCCGGTGCTGTGTTGTTCTTTGTTCTTTGTTCAGATCTGCACCAACATCTGATTTTCCACCTAATCTCATTTAGCAGCACTTGCCCATAGCCTTGAATATTACCATAGAATCGCTACACCGCAGAAGGAGGCTGTTCAACCCACTGACCACAATCCCACCCAACCTTATTCCCATAACCGATATATTTACACTGCTAATCCCCTGACAGTAGTGTCAACTCAGCATGGCCAGTATGTTATGATATGCCAAGTACTCATCCAGATAATTTTTAAAGGCTATAAGGTAACCTGCCTCTACCACCCTCTCACACAGCATGCTCCAGACTGTCATCACCCTCTGGGTAAAAGTTTTTCCTACATCCCTCCCTAAGCTTTGGACTTTATTGCCTTGTGACTGACCCTTGAATTAAGGGGACTGGTTGCTCCTTATCCACCCTATTTATGCCCCTCATAATCTTGATTAGTTCACCCCTCAGTCTTTTCTGCTCCCGTAAGAAGTCTCACAATGCTAGGTTAAAGTCCAATTTTTTATTTGGTAGCAAAAGCCATTAGTTTTTGGAGCGCTGCTCCTTCACCACATAAGTAGGAGTTCTGTTCATAAACAGGACATATAGGTTGGAATGTGAGTCTTTATAGGTAAGCAAGTCTTAAAGATGCAGATAACGTGAGTGAAGAGAGGATTAAGCACGGGTTAAAGAGATATGTATTATCTCCAGCCAGGACAGTTAGTGAGATTTTGTAAGCCCAGGCAAGTTGTGAGGGTTACGGATAGTGTGACATGAACCCGAGATCCCGGTTGAGGCCATCCTCGTGTGTATGAAACTTGGCTATCAGTCACTGCTCAGCAATTCTGCGCTATCGTGAGTCGTGAAGGCCACCTAGGAGAATAAAGATCAGACCCTGAATGCCTGTGATCACTGAATTGTTCCCCAACAGGAAGAGAACACTCCTGCCTGGTGATTGTCGAATGGTGTTCATTCATCCATTGTCGTAGCGTCTGTATGGTCTCCCCAATGTACCATGCTTTGGGACATCCTTTCCTGCAGCGTATTAGGTAGATAACGTTGGCTGAGTTGCAAGTGTACCTGGTGGATGGTGTTCTCAGATGAGATGATGGCATCTGTGTTGATGATCTAGTGTGTCTTGCAGAGGTTGCTGTGGTGTGTTTGAGGTTGTGCAGTTGTTTGAAGGCAAGAATTGGAGGTGTGGGATGGCCTTGGCGAGATGTTCATCTTCAGCAATGATATGTTGAAGGCTGTGGAGAAGTTGTCATATCTTCTGTGGTCCGAAGGAAAGTCTGTACACTGTATTCCATGTTTATCTTCTGAGGAGATCAGTGCGGTCGAAATTGTCAATCGATGAGTTGAGCACCATGTCCTGTTCTTATGAGGGCATCTTTCAGCGTCTGGAGGTGTCTGTTGTGATCCTCCTCATCTGACCAGATCTTGTGTACATGGAGGGCATGTTTGTAGGGAATGGCTTCTTTAGGTGGAAGCTGGAGAAATGGAGCATTGTGAGATTGTCATTGGGCTTGTAGTACAGTGAGGTGCTGAGGTGACCGTCCTTATTGGAGATGCGTGTGTCCAAGAATACAACCGATTCTGGAGAATAGTCCATGGTGAGTCTGATGGTGGGATGGAACTTGTTGATGTCATCAAACAGTTGTTTCAGTGATTGTTCACCATGCGTATTTGATAGCAAACGCCACTAGTTTTCAGAGCGTGCTCCTTCGTCAGGTAAGTGGGAGGACTCTGAGCAGAAACTGCTAGGCAAGTTCTGCACACATGAGGACGGCCTCAATTGGGATCTTGGGTTCATGTCTCACTATCTGTAACCCCCATGACTTGCCTGGGTTTGCAAGATCTCACTAACTGTCCTGTCTGGAGACAATACACATCTCTTTAACCTGTGCTTAATCCTCTCTCCACTCACATTGTCTGCACCTTTAAGACTTGATTATCTGTAAGACTCACATTCAAAGCATTATTTTGTAAATTAAGTCTGTGTTTTTATATGCCCTATTTGTGAACAGAACTCCCATGTACTTGACAAAGGAGCAGCGCTTCAAAAGCTTTTGCTACCAAATAAATCGCTTGGACTTTAACCCTAGTGTTGTGAGACTTCTTACTATGTTTACCCTAGTCCAACGCCGGTATCTCCAACCAAGAAAAACAACCCAAGTCTGTCTCTTTTCGTAACTTAAATGTTTCATCCCAGGCAACACTCTGGTGAATCTGCACTGCACCCTCTCCAGTGCATTCACATTCTTCCTATAATGTGGTTACTGCAGATCTCATGAGTACTCCAGCTGTGTCCTCATCAAAGTTCTGTACAATTTGAACATGCCCTCCCTGCTTTTGTAAAATATGCCTCGATTGATCAAGGTAAATGTTCCATATGCCTTTTTCACCACCCTGCTAACATGTCCTTCCCCTTCAGAGTTCAATGGACAAACACAGAAAGGTCCTTTTGTTCCACAGAACTTCCTGGTGTCATGCTATTAATTGAATATTTCCTTGTTAAATTACTCACTGTATTACCTCACACTTGTCAGGGTTAAATTCCAGCTGTCTGTTTGTCTACCCATCTGACCGTTCTGTCTGTATCATCTTGTGGCCAAAGACACTCAGCTTCATTGGTAATCACCCAGCCAGTCTTTGTGTCATCTGCAAATTTACTAAACTTGTCTTCACAGAGTCATCTAGATCATTTATGTAAATGACGTATAATAGGGGACCCAACATAGATCTTTGTGGTATGCAACTGGACATTAGTCAGTTGCATACTGGTCAGTCTATCAGTCAATCTTCTGTCATCACCCTGAAGAAGTCCTGCAGTGATGTCCTGGAGCTGAGATGATTGACCTCTGGGCACCACAAATCTTCCTTTGTACCGGCTAATACTCCAATCAGCAAAGAGATTTCCCCAATTTCAACTGACTTCAATTTTGCTAGGTTCCTTAATGCCGCACTCAGTCAAATACTACCATGAGGGCTGTCACTCTCACCTCAACTCTGGAATTCAGCTCTTTTGTCCATGTTTGAACCAAGGCTGTAATGAGGTCAGGAGCTGAGTGACCCTGGCAAAATCCAAACTGAGCATCTGTGGGTGAGTTATTGCTGTGTTTCTCGACCGCATTGTTCATGACATCTTGCATTATTTTACTGATGATTGAAGACTGATGAGAGAATTGGCTGGGTTAGATTTGTGTACAGGACATACCTGGAGAATGTTTTACATTGCTGGGTATATGCCCGTGTTGTAACTATACTGAAAAATACTTTATTCTTCCCTATTTGCCCATTAGGAATGGGCAATTAGGAATGATTGCTATGAGCCAGAGCACAGATGAATTTTCCTCCCTAAAAGACAAGGAAGGTTTTTACAACAATTGACAATGGTTTCATGGCCTTCATTACTGAGACTAGCTTTACATAATAGTGGAGTTATTAACTGAATTTAAATTCCCAGTGGGATTTGAACCCATGTTTCAAGACCAATAGTCTGGATTACTATTCCAGTGATATTAACACGGCACTACTGTCTCCTCAAATTTATATTGAATATTATTTAGTTGCTCCTCATGATTTATTTTAATTTGCATTGATGTTTCTAATACTTTACCTTCATTTTCCGCTGCCTAGAGAACAGCCAATTTGGTCTGAGGACAATCAATTCTCATTGAGGTTATCAGGAGTCAGGGACACTCAGTTTGTATTGTAATACTTGAAGGTGTGGTAGTTTCTTGGTGGTAGGTTCTTTTTGCACTTGTTACTGATTTATAACAAGCAGTACAATTACAAATAATGGTTACAGTAGTCACCTCACTCAATTATTTTATAACAATTGGAATTGGCAATGTGCAAATTGATTCATTCTTTCATTCTGTGTCAACAAAGTACATTGTAATGTTCACACCACATTTCCTAATGTGGTTCTTATGACATTTTACCAACTATTCTTGTGGGTACAAATTCTAATTGGAAATGAATGCATTTGTACGAAAAATCTTTGCTATCTGAGAGCTGTATTAACTCATTCAATTTACACTGTTTGATGCCTCTGATAAATATGAGGAGTATAAAGTGAAATATTCTGTAGCCTAATATAACAAAGGCTGGCTAGTATCTCAGTCCTGTCAGGCAATATGTATCTGGCAGGAGATCACCATTGGGAATGCTTTATTGATTTCAAACTGTTATTGAACCTAACAATATTGAACTGATATAAAAATTTAAACACCTTAAATAGTCAATATTTGATCTTTGACCTCCTCTGTGACTATCCCATGCCTTAGTGACTAGCAGCAAACATCATCTTCTCGACACAAACTTCAGAGCGTTAGACAGTTTGACCAGAACCACCTCTCCCTTACCCTTTACCTTTTTAGTTCTACATAGTTCATTTGCCTTCCTGTTCTTGTTGGCAGTCTTTGAACATCTTGAGTGTCTTCTAACATCATAGTCTTCAAGAGCACATTATTTTATTTTTTCTTGAATATTTGATTTATCCATTTTCCACACTTAAAAGTAAAAGTTTATTTATTAGACAATTAAGGCTTACATTAACTCTGCAATGTAGTTACTGTGAAACTTCCCTAGTCACCACATTCCAGCACCTATTCGGGTCAATGAACCTAACCAGCATGTATTTCAGACTGTGGGACGAAACCGGAGCACCTGAAGGAAATACGTGGGGAGAACATGCAAACTCCACGATAGTGACCCAAGCCAGGGATCAAACCCGGGTCCCTGGCTCTGTGAAACAGCACTGCTAACCACCGTGCTACCTGTGTGCAGATATTAAATTTCATCTGTCGCTATTCCATCCATTTATAAATTTCATCTTACCTGCATAGTATTTCATAGTGGCCCCATCCCATTGTGCTTAATATCAATTTGGGCTGAGTTTGGAGATTGGAGAGATTAGAATGTTCTCCTTGGAGAGCGGAAGGCCATGAGGGGATTTGATACAGATGTTCAAATCAGGAGGAAGCTGGAAAGAGCTGATAGGGAGAAATTGTCCCTGTTTGCAAAAGGATTAAGAATGAGAAGGCACAGATACGGAGTGATCTGGGTGTCTTGGGAGAAACAAATGTAATGTGAGAAAACCTTTTTCACATAGTGAATGGTTCAGATTTGGAACTCATTATCTGGACATATGGTAGAGACAGATTCAATCAAGACATTCATAAAATCCATAGGATTCTTACAGTACAGAAGGAGGCCATTCAGCCTATTCATCCTCTATCCTATTCCCATAACCCTCTTTTACCCTGCTAATTCCCCTGACACTAGGTCAATTTGGCATGGCCAATTCACCTAACCCACACATCTTGGACTGTGGGAAGAAACTGGAGCACCTGGAGGAAACCATGTAGACATGAGGAGAATGTGCAAACTGCTCAGTCACCCAAGGCTGAAATTGAACTCATCTCTGTTGCCACCATAAGGCATTAGATCATTATTTGAATAGAAACAATGTGCAGGGGTGGGAGAAGGGTAGAGGAATGGCAGTAATGGCGTTCTGTTGGAGAGCTGATACAGACACAATGGGCCAAATGATCTCCTTCTAGACCTTAACAATTCTGTGATTGTGAGTTTGTGAATTAATGCCAGAGATACAAAATAGAAATAATCAGGATCCTCATATTTTGCATTAGATTCTAGAAAATGGACAAATGACCTTCATCTTGTTTTGTTGGCTGTACATTTGTGTATGCATTTCTTGTAGATTAATGTTCAAAATAGTTACTTCAGAAACATTGTAAACAATGAAGCTTTTGTGAAGAGTGAACTTGATATTAGAATTTTTGACTTTTCCTCATTACTTTTACAGACAATAATTGCAACAGGTGTCTCGTATGCATTCAACTTCAAAGAAAAATATAATGTTGACATTATTGGAAACCTAACAAGTGGGTAAGTGCTTCATTTGTAACTTTTCCTCAGATTTTTCAGATTGAATCTAGATATCCAAATTCTCAAAAGATGTTTGTACTTTTCTTTAGGTTTTTGCCAGGTTTCAAAAAACCTGTTGGACTTTAACCTGGTGTTGTAAGACTTCTTACTGTGATTATGTGCGACACAGGCCACCTTGATTCATCTCTCCTTTTTCTCTCTCTCTTTCTAAACCTGGGATCATTGGACAGTGATTAAGAATAAGCATCCTGGATAATTCATCCTTTCTGAAATTGGGAGTGTTAACTGAGACTCCTATTTCAGTTAATTGATAAAAAGCTTTACTTTTAAATCAAATCGCATTTTTATTAGGAAAATTAAAATACTTTAAATATTTATGATTGCAATAAGACAGATTCTCTTACAAGTAAATGCTTAAATCTTTTATAATAAGTTTACAAGCATAGATTTGAATTACTTATAACAATCTAATGGACTTGTGGGTGTGTCTCTAGCCACTCCTGCTGGGCAGGAACGAAGAGGAGTTAGACTTCACCAAGCTTAGTTTTTGAGATTCACTCTTCTTCTTGTGTAGATTCTTTTAATTTTGTTTTCCAAAACTCCAGTATTTACCCTTTGAGACTGACTGAAAATAAATATCTTTACACATAGGCACTGACGTTGGACATATCATTCTGATTGGTTTATTGCACCTACCTGACCTTAGAGAAGTTGTCCTCAGCCTGTTTGTCTCTATCTTTGTATCTGGTTCCTGTCCATTTGATCAGTTGGAATGTTTTTATTATCAGGACTATGTGTTGGGCTCTGGTTAGCTTCTCTTTGGAAAACCAACCTTTATCCAGAATCCTGCTGACTTCATTACCATCCTTAAACCAAAGTCATTTGTTGCAAATAAACTGAGATTTTGCCACAGAGACAACCTGTAGTGAAAATTTCTTTGTGCTTTTTTTAGTATTTTATACTAGACGAGAACTGCTCAGCTATAGAGCACACTGGATACTCCAAACCTGTTCAGGACAATTCTTGCTCTTGTCTCCCTATGAAACAGGTTGCTGTTACAAATTACAAATATAAGGCATCAAAAATAGAAGTAAGCTTCACTGAATCATTAAGGTGCTTTATTCAGAGTAATAATGAAGTCAGATGATGAATTTGTTCTCTGTATCTGTTTCAGCTACCAGGCTCCACTGGCTCCCAATATTGCTGTGTTACAGCAGAGTTTTGCAGATGCCTTCTCAATTGCTATTGTTGGCTTTGCTGTTGCATTCTCGGTGGCCAAAGTCTATGCCATCAAACATGACTATGTTCTAAATGGGAACCAGGCAAGTAATGAATGTCTGAGTCAAAAACAACTGCAATCAAACTGTTGCGGGGAATGAGAGCAAAGTGCGGGAAGGGGGGGGGTTGTATGGGGGAAGGGGGGATTGTCTGAGGGAAGGGTGCTTTGTGTGGGAGAAGGGGGGGTTGTGTGGGGAAGGGGGGTTGTGTGGGGAAAGGGGGGGTTATATGGAGGAAGGGGGGGTTGTATGGAGAAAGGGGGGTTGTATGAGAGAAGGGGGGATTGTGTGAGGGAAGGAGGGAGTTGTGTTGGGGAAGGAGAAGTTTGTATGGGGATTGGAAACTGGAGACTGGGAAGTGTAAATAGGCAGTACTCCAAGTTTAGAAGGATGAAGCCAAAGTTGTACACGTTAGGCAGATTGACCATGTTAAATTGACCCTTAGTGCCAGCGGGATTAGTAGGGTAAATACACGGGTTTATGGGGATAGGATTTGGGTGGGATTGTTATCACTGTAGGCTCGATGGGCCACATGGTCTCCTTCTACACTGTGGGGATTCTATGTTTCTATGATTCTACAAAGCCACTTGAGGGATTTCAGGTAATAACAAAGATTAGTGGCAAGGTTTAGTTGTATGAGTCACAGTGAAATTATTAGCATTATCATCTTCTAAAGATGAAGATGATAATGCTAATAAAACTAACAGCAACATTTTGAGTCTGTATCTAACTCCTTCTTGAAAACACACTTGTTTCGCCCTCAACTATTTTCTGTGGCAATGAATTCTACAGATTCACCACTCTCTGGTTGAAAAAAATCTTTCTTCATCTCAGTCCTAAAAGGTTTACCTCATATCCTCAGACTATGACACCTAGTTTTGGACACCGTCACCATTGGGAATATCCTTCTTGCGTCTTGCATCCAGCCTGTCTAGTCCTGTTGGAATTTTATAGATTCCTATGAGATGCCTCCTCATTTTTCTGAACTCCAGTGAATATAATCCTAACCAACTCAATCTCTCATATATCAATCTCGCCATCTCAGGAGTCAATCTGGTAAACCTTCATGACATTTTTTTTCAAACAAGAACATCCTTCCTCAAATAAGGAGACTAAAATAAGGGCAGCATGGTAGCACAATGGTTAGCATTGCTGCTTCACAGCTCCAGGATCCTGGGTTCAATTCCTGGCTTGGGTCACTGTCTGTGTGGAGTTTGCACATTCTCCTCATGTTCGCGTAGGTTTCCTCCAGGTACTCTGGTTTCCTCCTACAGTCCAAAGATGTGGGTTAGGTTGATTGGCCGTGCTAAGAAATTACCCCTTAGTGTCCAGAGATGCATAGGTTAGAGGGATTAACAGGTAAGATATGTAGGGCCTGGGTGAGACAGTGTAGACTCGATGGGCTGAAGGGCCTCTTTCTGCATTGCAGGGTTCTATGGTAACCTATATGCTTACCTTCAGCGACTGATGTACGAGGACCGCCCAAGTCTTGTTGCACATTTCCACTTTAATTTATAGCCATTCAGGTAATAATCCGCCTTCCAGTTTTTGCTACCAAAGTGGATAACATTATATTTATAAATTATATTTATCCACATTAAACTGTATCTGCCATTTGTTTGCCCACATAGCCTGTCCAAATCACACTGAAGCATCTCTGTGTTCTCCTCAGAGCTCACCCTCCCACCCAGCTTTGGAGATATTACAGTTAGTTCTCATCTGATTGTAGCTGAATCAACAGGAGCAATTGCTGTGTGTGGCCAAGCTTCCAGTACTCTGTGCTCAGCTAGTTGGAATCAGCTGTGTTCTGGCTAGTCAAGACCAGAATTCCTGCTGCTTTCAAATCCTAGATTCTGGAACTCAGTAATCCTCTCTTCTGTAGTTAGTGAATCAATCCATAGTTTTAAAACAGTTCTCAGTTAGTTAGCATAAGCATACACTTCCTCACCTCACAGAGTGAAACATTTACCAGTGGGTAGCTCCTGACTCATAGAATCATAGAACCCTACAGCACAGAAAAAGGCCATTTGGCCCATCGAGTCTGCACCAACCACAATCTCAGCCATGCTCTATCCCAATATCCCTACATATTTACCCACTAATTCCTCTAACTTACATATCTTAGGACACTACGGGGCAATTTTAGCATGGTCAATCAATTTAACCTGTACATCTTTGGACTGTGGGAGGAAACTTGAGTACCCAGAGGAAACCCAAACAGATATGAGGAGAATGTGTAAACTCCACACAGACAAGGACACGAGCTGGGAATCAAACCCAGGACCCTGGAGCTGTGAAGCAGCAGTGCTAATCACTGTCCTACCGTGCTTCCCCTGTCTTGGGGCTTGGGCAGATCCCCAGCAGTGGAGACCGCTTCCCGTATGGGCACAGCTGTTGCTGGGCACATTTCATTCCCCGTACTTCTGGTTGCAGCCCCGGGCCCGTCGTGATTGAGTCTTCTTGGAGTCAGGTTGTTTGTGAATGCAGCCCAAAGTGGGTGGTAAACTAAGGCTAAATACTGGCACGAGACCGATAGTCAACAAGTACCGTAAGGAAAAGTTGAAAAGAACTTTGAAGAGAGAGTTCAAGAGGACATGAGTCCATAACCTTGTTTTCAAAACTGTCAGAAGCAAATTTCCCTGCATGACACAGTTAGAAACTTAGCCAGTGCCCCAAATCCAGCCTGTATCCATTTCTCCATAACTTCATCTACAATTCTCCTTTTGTCCCTCTGCTGAATTACCATACAGCTTCGAAGAAGTGATACTGGACTGTTTTCACTCCACAGATGCTGCTAGACCTGTTGAGTTTTTTTAGAAGTTATGTTTTCATTGTAGAAAGACGCATTGCCATGTTTAGAAAATGTAAAATGAAAATATTTATGTTCTTGTAACATACTTTTAATCCAGAGCATTTGCTTCATTAAAACCACGCGTGAATGTGGCAATGTCCACTGCTACTATAACATTTCAATTTTTCACTAATCTATTTGGTGAGCTGTGCATCCTCAGTAATCACAACAGCATCCTTTAACAGGATTTTTAATCTTTGACAAGAAAGGTGAACAAATTCTCAGAATCACGGAATTGTTTTGGGAAAACGAGGTCATTTGGCCCATTGTGTCTGCACCAGATCCCTAAATGAGCATTATAAATCCCCAGCCTTTCCTCGTACTTCTGCGCATTGTTTCTATTCAAAATAATCAACTAATGCCCCCTTGAACACCTCGACTGAATCTGCCTCCACCTCACTCCCAGGCAGTGCATTCCAGATCCAAACCACTCACTGCGTGAAAGAGTTTTTTCTCACACCATATTTGCATCTTTTTCAAATCAATTTATATCTGTGCCCTCTCATTCTTGTCCTTTGTGAGCTGGAACAGTTTTTCCCTTTCTCCTGTGTCCAGCCCATTATGGACACTGGCGAAGTTTCTATCCGTGTCAAGGAGGAAATTGGAACACTGAGGACGCAATTTTACGAAAAAAAATTCATGGTGCCAAATCAGTGAGAACGCAGGAAAGAATCGCACTGTTTTTTCCAGTGAGCTGTGAGTCACAATCTTATAGGACTTAGTGCAAAAAAAAAGAGCCAAGATGCGATTCTTGCCAGGGAGGGGTGGGGATGAGGGGCTGCAGGGAAGGGGCTGAACTCGCCAAGTTCTGCTGATTTCTTGGGTCATCTTTGCGCAGGTACCCTGATGTATCAGTGAAAATGGAGAACTCCTGCTTCTCCCCCACCTGTCCACAGACATCACCCCACTTTCCCCAGCCCCCCACTGTCAATCACACCCTGTGCTGGTCTCCCTCCACCACCTGCCCCATTGCAGAGCCCCCCTGGCCTGCTGATCATCCTTATCTGCAGAGTTCCCTCTCCTATGGAGCTCCCCTTCCCCTCCCTGCATCATAACTCCCTCCCACTCTGGCTAATCCAACTTAGCTTTACATCTTTAGACTATGGAAGGAAACTGGAACATCCATAGCAAACCCACACAAACATGGGGAGAAGGTGGAAACTCTAATTAGTCACCCAAGGCCAGAATCGAACCTGGATCCCTAGAACTGTGAGCAGCAGTGCCACCCACAGAGGCAAGGTAGAAGGACAGCAGACACATGGAAACACCATTTCAAGCCACACACAATCCTGATATGAAACCATATCATCATTCCTTCAGTGTCATTGGATCAAAGTCCTGGAACTTCCAATCATATACTTTGAGTGCACCAATAGCAGCTGGACTGCACAGTTTATGAAGAGGGCTCACTATCCACCTGTTGGAGAATGACCATTGAATGCTGGCCGTGTCAATGCTGCCTTCATTCATGCATGAAAGAAAAGGAGAATAGTCTGAAGAGATGGGAAGGGCATCATCTGATTAAAAGATTATTGTTAAATATGTATGAATGTTTGCTGTTTTCTGGACAGGAATTAGTTGCTTTTGGAATCAGTAATATGTTTTGTGGAACCTTTCGTGGTTTTGCTGGAAGTACAGCTCTATCTCGAACCGCTGTCCAAGAAAGCACAGGAGGTAAAACACAGGTACAGTGCTCAATGTTTACTGCTTCTTATTATTGCCCTGACTGAGGTGATAGAACATTATTTAGGAATATAGTCAGCTCAGCTTCATTCCAATCCAATTCCATCAGATCATTTGAATGATAATATTGGAAGTACCAGTTCTTTTACCCACAATACTATGCAAATACTTTTAATTTTCAAACTCAAATTAGTTTTCACAATCTGAATTTGATGCTGTTTCTGTGAATGGAATATTTTTAATTGAGTGAAATTGAAATCTGTGGGATTAATTTAAAAAGCCAGAAACTCACTGATGTCCAGACGTTTTATATCTGGTTTGCAAAGACTCAACAAGACTATAATAAAGAAGAAAGGCTCTTCGGCCCCACTGAGCTATAGGATCCAATATTCCTCATGTCCACTTCCCTGACCTTTCCTTATAACACGCTCCCTTACTGATCAAAAATTCCTATCTCAGCCTTAAATATACACAGTATCTCTGCCCCTACAGCTCTCTGTGAAAGGAATTCCAGAGACTCTGAGAGAAGAAGTTCCTCCTTATCTCAGTTTTAAATTGGCTCCACTTTATTCTGAGTTATGACTGTGATCTTCTGAAAAATATTCTAAAATATTCTAAATATTCTAATATCTTACCAGTTAATTCACAAGGTGAGGATAGAATATAGGGCAAAAAATCAGGATCGCACTTGGCTTCTTGCCTCTTACAATCTTACTGCCCCTGATTTGTTGGCGAAATGGGCTTCATGTCCTGCCAATTTAAATATTTATGACCTTATTTAAATGTCATTAGTGAGCTAAAGTCCAGACACACTTGCTGTACTATCTCACCAGTTGAATCAGAGCTGGTCCCCACTGAGAGGAATTAACATGACGGCCTCACTGGGGGGATCGGAGGCGATTGAAGCCCATGGTTGTTGAAGGCAGAACCCGGCAATGCCAATCTGGCACTTTGGCACTGCTTGCCAGAGGCAGGACTAATGGGCTGGGGAAGGTAGGCCTGACAAGGGATGGAGCTTTGATGAGGAGGCAGAGGTTGGATGTCTGCAAAGTGAAGGGATGGGAGGTTGGGAATGGGGAGAAGAGGACAACTTCAGTTGGTGCGGGGGGGTGTTGATTGGAGGGTGGGGAGAACACAGTTGCGGCAGCAATCAGTAGGGTGGGAGTGGGTGATGCGGCAATTCTGCAGCAGTTCTGCTCCCTCACTAGCGAGAATCTCATCCGGCTTTTGTTCAACTAAGTATGTATGATTGCAAATGGGAACTCGTCCCAACAAGCAAACAAATTCTCTCCCATTTTCACATTTGTTCGGCACTTGAAATATTTTAAAAAGCAAATTTCTATTCCATTTTCTCACTCATCCTGCACTTAAGACAGAATTTTGTAAGTGCTGAATGAGTGAGAAAACGGAAGAGAAACATGCTGGGTTTTTTTGGATGAGCTTTAACCTGCAAACTTATGGCACTTGGACCAAAAAAAGAGCCAGGATATGATTCGTGGCAGTGGAGGTAGATCCTGAGCTCGCTGCTGAGTCCGAGGACTATTGCACAGGCGCTCCGACAAACCTGTGTATGAGGGATTTCCTGCCATCTCCCCCATCCCCACCCATCTCACAGACCGCTCCACACTTCTCCACTCGCTGCGGATCATCACTGATCATCTCCTCTCCCCAATCAGTTAGTAGATAAGTTTATGGATGAAAAGGGAATGGTTTAGGTTAGAGGGTCATTGCTTTTTCTTAATTGGTCGGCGCAACATCGAAGGCCGAAGGGCCTGTTCTGCGCTGTAATGTTCTATGTTCTATGTTCTATCACTCACTGGATGTTGGGCCCCCTCCTCACCCCCCCATTGATTGTCCCCGTCTGCAGAGACCCCCACCTGCAGGATTCCCTCCCTCCCGGATCTGCGGCCAGTCTGTCAATCATGTTCTCATAGCACCACAAGACAATATGAAAAGAGCTGGAGCTGGATAAAGAACAGGAGAAGCTGTGTGTAACTCTACCTCACAGGAGGAGGAAGAAAGAGGATCTGTAATGGGGCCTGGCAACAAGGCATTGGGGAAACATCACTGAGATGGTACCAGGCCTTTCATTGACTGGCAATGCTTCACTGGAAGATGTTTCAGCCCTTATCCATCAGAGAATGAAATTATCCAGCAAGCAGTCACACCTGAATAAATCCGTTGCCATCCATATACATTTAGAATAGGCTCTGCGTAACCATTGGCTCACACCAAGAGTCTAGAATCCCATCCAGGCCAGACCCCACAGCGCATTCTTTACAAGGATGCTGCCTGGATTGGGAGGCAGGCCTTATGAAGATAGGTTGAGGGAGCTGGGACTCTTCTCACTGGAGAGATGAAGGTTGAGAGGTGACCTGTTAGAGGTTTATAAGATGTTGAGAGGAATAGATAGGGTGGACTCTCAGAGGCTATTTCCAGGCTGAAATGGTCGCTACGAGAGGACACAGATTTAAGGTGCTGGGGGGCAAGTACAGAGGATATGTCAGAAGTAAGTTTTTCACTTTGAGGGTGGTGAGTGAATGGAATCGGTTGCCGTCAGTGGTGGTAGAGCCGAACTCGCTGGGGTTTTTGAAGAGACTTCTGGATGAGTACATGGGACTTAATAGGATTGAGGATTATAGGTAACCCAGTAGGTAGGAAGATGATTGGTGCAACTTGTGGGCCGTAGGGTCTGTTTGTGCTGCAGTTTTTCTATGTTCTATGTTCTACCTCCTTACTTTCTTCATGAGCCTACCATTGGGAAACTTATCAAAAGCCTCACTAAAATCCATGTATACGACATCAACTGCCCTACCTTCATCTACACACTTAGTTACCTCCTCAGTCAAATTTGTAAGGCGGGACTTACCCCTCACGGATCCGTGCTGACTATCCAAGATTTAGCCGCATTTTTAAGGTCATAAATCCTATCCCTCAGGACCTAATGTAGGACAGAATTATTCAGTAAATGGCAGTATTAACATACTTTCCTTGAAAGTGGCAACACAAGTGGATAAAATGGTCAAGAAGGTGTATGGAATGCTTGTTGGGAAATAGAATATAAAATTTGCAAGTTATGTTGAAGCTCTGTATAACTTTAGTTAGGCCAGATTTGGAATATTGCATGTAGCTCTGAGGATCACACTACCAGAACAATGTGGAGGCTTTGGAGAGGGTACAGAAAAGGTTTACCAGAATGTTACCTAGTTGGGAGAGCATTTGCTGAAGAGAGATTGGACAAACTTGATTTGTTTTCATTTGAACTTCAGAGGCTGAGGGGCGACCTGATAGAACAAAGAACAAAGAACAAAACAGCACGGGAAACAGGCCCTTCGACCCAACGAGCCCACGCCGCCACCTCAATGTTCCCACCTCTACCCGTGATCCCTGTCCATGTTTATAGATCTATGGATTAAAAACCAAATTTGAGACAATTTAGGGACAATTTGTTTTGTCAATTAGACTAAGAGCACATCTTTGGGATGTGGGAGGAAACCGCAGCACCCGGAGAAAACCCACGCAAGCACGGGGAGAATGCGCAAACTCCCACAGACAAAGGCCCAAATCCATGTGTCTGCACAGTACAGCAATAGTCACTGAGCTGTCGTGTTGCCCATGAAATGGTCCAAGTCAAGCATACACTAACGATGTGAAGCACTAGGATACTCTCGAAAAAAATCCAAGAGCAGCCCTCTCACAACCCATCGCGTGTATGCCCCTCGTTAGACAACAAGGTGGACCAAAACACCTGTAGGGTAAAAACAAGTACATCAATATCATCATCTATTTATACACTTCCCAGGGACTCCCAAGGCTCATGATCCCTATTTTAAATCAGTTTTCTATACCCCTCCATTCCATTCTGTTCATGTGTCCATCTAAGTATTTCTTAAATAACTCCAGACTACCTGCCTCCACCACTTTACTTGGCAGCGCATTCCATACCCCCACCACCCTCTGTGTGAAAAAACTCCCTCTAGCATTCAAATTATACCTTACTCCCCTCACCCTAAGCCCGTGACCCCTCGTGTTATTTGAGTTCATCCTAGGAAAAAGCTTAACCCTGTTTACTCTATACTAGAGGTGAAGCTACATTGGATTTGGTGCTGGGCAATGAGCCAGACCAGGTGTTAGACTTGGACGTTGGTGAACATTTTGGTGATAGTGACCACAATTTGGTTACATTCACCTTAGTGATGGATAGGGATAGGCATGAACCTGGGGCCAGTAGTTATAGCTGGGGGAATGGTAATTATGAGGCCATAAGGAGGGAATAAGGGTGCATAGGTTGGACTAGGAAACTACAGGGACTGGGAAAATCTGAAATGTGGAGCTTATTCAAGGAGCAGCTAATGCGAGTCCTTGATAAGTATGTCCCTGTTAGGCAAGGAGGAAATGGTCGAGTAAGGGAGCCATGGTGTACTAAAAAAGTTAATTTGCTGGTTAAAAGGAAAAAGGAGGCTTATGTCAGGATGAGGCTTGAAGGCTCAGTTAGTGCATTGGATAGCTATAGATTAGCCAGGAGGGAGCTAAAGAGTGAGTTGAGAAGAGCTAAAAGAGGACACGAGAAGACATTGGCTGATAGGATCAAGGAGAATCCTAAAGCTTTCTTTAGATATGTTAAGAATAGAAGATTGGTTAGGGCAAGATTAGGGCCAGTCAGAGACAGCAGTGGGAAGTTGTGCGTGGAGCCTGAAGAGATTGGAGAGGCACTGAACAAATATTTCTCTTCGGTACTCACGCAGGGAGATGTGTAACACAGATGTGTAACACAACAGGTAGTTGTGGAGAACACTGGGATACAGGGTTGCAAACTGGAAAGTATTGAAGTAGATAGGGAGGATGTGCTAGATATTCTTGAGGTTTGAAGTTAGATAAGTCCCCTGGGCCGGACGGGATTTACCCTAGGATTCTCTGGGAGGCGAGAGAGGCGATTGCAGAGCCTCTGGCTCTGATCTTCAGGTCATCGTTGGTTACAGATATAGTGCCGGATGACTGGAGGATAGTGAATGTGATCCCATTGTTCAAGAAGGAGAATAGAGACTTTCCTGGGAATTATAGACTGGTGAGTCTTACTTCTGTTGTGGGCAAAGTATTGGAAAGAATTATTAGGGATAGGATTTATAGTTAGAGAGAAATGAATTGATTGGGGATAGTCAGCATGGTTTTGTGAAGGGTAGGTCGTGCCTTACTAACCTCATTGAGTTTTTTGAAAAAGTGACTAAAGAGGTGGATGGGGGTAAGGCAGTTGACGTGGTATATATGGACTTTAGTAAGGCATTTGATAAGGTGGCCCATGGAAGACTTCTGCAGAAAATGCAGATGTATGGGATAGAGGGTGATTTAGCTAATTGGATAGGAATTGGCTAGCAGATAGAAGACAGAGGGTGGTGGTTGATGGGAGATATTCATCGTGGAGTTCGGTTACTAGTGGTGTACCTCAGGGATCTGTGTTGGGGCCCCTGCTGTTTGTAATTTTTATAAATGATCTGGATGAGGGTATTGAAGGATGGATTAGTAAATTTGCAGATGACACTAAAGTCGGAGGAGTGGTAGATAGTGAAGTGGGGTGTTATAGTTTGCAGAGAGACTTGGACAAATTGCAGAGCTGGGCCGAGAGGTGGCAAATGGAGTTTAATGCGGAAAAGTGTGAGGTAATTCACTTTGGCAGGAATAACAAATGGGTAGAGTATAGGGCTAATGGTAGGACTCTTAATAGTGTTGAAGAACAGAGGGATCTTGGTGTATATGTGCATCGATCCCTGAAAGTTGGCAATCAAGTCGATAAGGTTGTTAAGAAGGCATATGGAGTCTTAGCTTTTATTGGTAGGGGGATTGAATTTCGGAGCCGCAACGTCATGTTGAAACTGTACAAAACTCTAGTGCGGCCGCACTTGGAGTATTGTGTGCAGTTCTGGTCCCCACATTATAAGAAAGATGTGGAGGCATTGGAGAGGGTACAGAGGAGGGTTACCAGGATGTTGCCTGGTATGGAGGGCAGGTCTTATGAAGAGAGGCCGAGGGATTTGAGGTTGTTTTCGTTAGAAAGGAGGCGGCTAAGAGGGGACCTAATCGAAACATATAAGATGATTAGAGGTTTAGATAGGGTGGACAGTGATAGCCTTTTCCCTAGGATGGAGAAAGCTAGCACGAGGGGACACAGCTTTAAATTAAGGGGTGGTAGTTATAGGACGGATGTCAGAGGTAGGTTCTTTACCCAGAGGGTGGTAAGGGTATGGAATGCCCCGCCTGCTGCAGTTGTAGATGCGCCAAGTTTGGTGGCGTTTAAGAGGTTAGTAGATAAGTTTATGGATGAAAAGGGAATGGTTTAGGTTAGAGGGTCATTGTTTTTTGTTAATTGGTCGGTGCAACATTGAAGGCCGAAGGGCCTGTTCTGCGCTGTAATGTTTTATGTTCTATATTCTATACCCCTCATAATCTTGTACACCTCTATTAGATATCCTCTAAGTCTACATATTTCTAAGGAAAACAACCCCAATTTGCCTAATCTCTCCTCGTAACTCAGACCTTCCATACCAGGCAGCATTCTGGTAAACTCCTCTGCACTCTCTCCAGAGTCTCCACGTCCTTCCGGTAGTAAGGCAACCAGAACATAGAACATAGAACATAGAACAATACAGCACAGAACAGGCCCTTCGGCCTTCGATGTTGTGCCGACCAAAATACTGGGCACAGTATTCCAAATGAGGTTTAACCAACGTTTTATACAACTGCAACATTAAAGGCCAGCTCTTGTACTCTATACCCCTTCGTATAAAGGCTAGCATACTATATGCTTTCTTCACCCCCAGGTCCCTCTGTTTTTCTACACTCTTAATACCCTTTATCATATACCTCCCCCCTACATTCTTTCTTCTGGAATGCATCACCTTGCATTTCTTAGGATTGAATTCTATTTGCCATCTATCTGCCCAAGCTACCAGCCTATCTATGTCCTGCTGTATCACCTGACAATGCTCCTCACTATCCGCAAGTCCAGCCATTTTGTGTCGTCTGCAAACTTGCTGATCACTCCACTCACTCCCTCTTCCAAGTCATTTATATATATTACAAACAGAAAGGTCCCAGTACCGAGCCCTGCGGCACACCACTAGTGACCAACCTCCAGCTAGAAAAACACCCTTCCTTACTCTCTGTCTCCTATTACCAAGCCAATTACTTATCCATCTAGCTACCAGTCCTTGACTGGTTGACTACCATTAGCCTTGACCTTCCAACAGCTTCTCTACCACTGATATCAAACTCACAGGCCTACAATTTCCAGGGTTATCCCTACTACACTTTTTAAACAATGGTACAACATTAGCTATTCTCCAGTCCTCTGAGACCTCACCTGTGTTCGAAGAAGAGACAAAGATTTGCATGAGAGGCCCAGCAATTTCACCTCGCGCCTCCCTAAGCAGCGTGGGATAAATGCCATCAGGCCCCGGAAATTTAGTTTTAATGCTACCTTGAAGTTCTAACACTTCCTCTTTCAACTGGTCCACAGCTCCCTCAAAGACAGGAGCTGTCAACAAGCTCTTCTCCTTTGTGAATACCGACACAAAGTATTCATTTAGGATCTCCCCCATTCCCTCGGGCTCTAAGCACAGTTCCCCTCCTCTGTCCCTAAGAGGTCCGATTTTTCCTCTAACCACCCTTTTATTCCTAACATAAGAGTAAAAAGCCTTTGGATTTTCCTTAATCCTATCCGCCAAAACCATTTCATGCCCCCTTTTTGCCCTTCTAACTCCCCGTTTGAGCTTCCTCCTACTCTCTCTATATTCCTCCAACGCTCTCTTGGTTCCCAGCTGCTTTGAACTAATATACACCTCTCTTTTCTTCCTAACTAAGTCCTCAATATCCCTAGTAATCCACGGCTCTCTAATCCTACCTCTCCCATCTTTCCTCTTAGCCAGCACATATCTTTCTTGCAACGTTTTCAGTATTCCCTTGAAAGAGTCCCACATGCCTAGCGTGGACTTACCCTCAAACAACCGTTCCCAATCAGTTTCCCTAAGTTCCTGCCTAATCCGACTGTAGTTAGTCTTCCCCCAATTCAGCACCCTGCCCCTAGGGCAACAAGTATCCTTTTCCATCTGTATCCTAAAGTAGACAGAATTGTGGTCACTGTTAGCCACATGTTCCCCTACCACAACATCAACCACCTGCCCTGGCTCATTACTCAGAACTAAATCCAATATAGCCCCTTCTCTAGTCAGGCTAGCCACATACCGCTCCAACAATCCTTCCAGTACACATTTTACAAATTCCTTCCCGTCCAAACCCCCAGCTCTAGGTACCTTCCAATCCAACACAGGGAGATTAAAATCTCCCACTATAACGACTCTGTTCTTTCTGCACCTATCCAAAATGTCTTTACATATGCCTTCTTCAACTACCCGCAGGCTGTTGGGTGGCCTATAATACACCCCTAGCATAGTAATCGCCCCCTTTCTATTCCTCAACTCCACCCACAGCGACTCCACTCCTAACTCCTCTGTATTATCCTCCCTCTGCACTGCTGTGATGCTCTCCTTAACTAACAACGCCACTCCCCCACCTCTTCTGGACCCTCCTCTGTCACGCCTGAAACACTTATACCCAGGAATATTCAGCTGCCACTGCTCCCCTTCCTTTAACCATGTCTCTGTCACTGCAACCATGTCCAAGTTTCTTCCAAATATTAAGGCCCTAGGTTCACCCGTTTTTCCTGTTATGCTCCTCGCATTGAAATAGACACACTCCAACCTCCAAGCTCACTCAGAACCTCCTTCTCCCTGGTGTATTTCCTCTCATCCAAGCTTACTCTATCTCCTATCTCACTCTCTACCGAGCTATTGTTCTCAGCCCCTCCCCCCCTCCATATTAGTTTAAATCCTGCCGAAACACTCCAGCTAACCTCCCAGCTAAGATATTCACGCCCTTCCCATTTAAGTGTTCTCTGTCCCTTCTATACAGGTGCCCTTTGATAGGGTCTTTTAACAGACTTCGGGATGAGTACATGGGACTTAATAGTATTGAGCATTATAGGTAACCCTAGTAGGTAGGGATATCGGAAGACAGATAGAAGACAGAGGGTGGTGGTTGATGGAAATTATTTATTTTTTTGGTTACAAGTGGTGAACCTCAGGGATCTGTTTTGGGGCCCCTGCTGTTTGTAATTTTTATAAATGATCTGGATGAGGGTATTGAAGGATGGATTAGTAAATTTGCAGATGACACCAAAGTCGGAGGAGTGGGAGATAGTGAAGAGGGGTGTTATAGTTTGCAGAGAGACTTGGACAAGTTGCAGAGCTGGGCCGAGAGGTGGCAAATGGAGTTTAATGTGGAAAAGTGTGAGGTAATTCACTTTGGCAGTAATAACAAATGTGTAGAGTATAGGGCTAATGGTAGGACTCTTAATAGTGTTGATGAACAGATGGATCTTGGTGTATGTGTGCATAGATCCCTGAAAGTTGGCAATCAAGTCGATAAGGTTGTTAAGAAGACATATGGAGTCTTAGCTTTTATTGGTAGGGGGATTGAATTTCGGAGCCGCAACGTCATGTTGCAACTGTACAAAACTCTAGTGCGGCCGCACTTGGAGTATTGTGTACAGTTCTGTTCCCCGCATTATAAGAAAGATGTGGAGGCATTGGAGAGGGTACAGAGGAGGTTTACCAGGATGTTGCCTGGTATGGAGGGCAGGTCTTATGAAGAGAGGCTGAGGGATTTGAGGTTGTTTTCGTTGGAAAGAAGGCGACTAAGAGGAGGCCTTATTGGAACATATAAGATGATTAGAGGTTTAGATAGGGTGGACAGTGATAGCCTTTTTCCTAGGATGGAGAAAGCTAGCGCGAGGGGACATAGCTTTAAATTAAGGGGTGTTAGTTATAGGACGGATGTCAGAGGTAGGTTCTTTACCTAGAGGATGGTAAGGGTAGGGAATGCCCTGCCTGCTGCAGTTGTAGATGCGCCAAGTTTGGTGGCGTTTAAGAGATTAGTAGATAAGTTTATGGATGAAAAGGGAATGGTTTAGGTTAGAGGGTCATTGCTTTTTGTTAATTGGTCTGCGCAACATCGAAGGCCGAAGGGCCTATTCTGCGCTGTAATGTTCTATGTTCTATGTTCTATCATCGGTGCAACTTGTGGGCCGAAGGGCCTCTTTATGCTGTAGTTTTTCTATGCTCTATGTTCTAATAAATAATTGAGTCTTTTTCCAAGACATAAGGCAAAAGGTGGAAAGTTTAAAGAAGATGTGGGAGGGTGATAAATATCTGGAATGCACTACCAGAAGAGGTGGTAGAAGCAGATACAATAATAACATTTGAGAGGCATCTTGGCAGATGCATGAATAAAGAAGAAATAAAAGGATACAGACCACATAGGTTAGAAAGGCATCATGTATCGGTACAGGCTGAAGGGTCTGTTCCTGTGCTGGACTATTCTTTGTTCTTTGGATTTCGTGACAAAAATCTGTATCCTTTGGTTATCAACCCTTATCATTAGAAACAGTTTCTCCGTATCTACTCCCTCAAAATCCCTCATAATTTTGAACATCTCCATTAAATTTTCTCACAATCTACTTTGCTCCCAGGGAAACAACCACGGCTCCTCTTCCCCGTAATCAAAGTGTCTTTCCTGATGCCATTCCAGTAAATTTTCTCTGCATCCTCTTCCAAGGCATTGATATACAAGGTGTGACCAAGCACTCAGCAATTGATCAACTGGGCACTGGGTAATTGGGAACCTCGCAACTGTAATATATGTTATTGCACAAATGAAGCAATTAAAGGGAGAAATAGGAAATACAAGAGAACATTTTTGATTGCTGTAAACTATTCAATGTGAACACAGGTTGCTAGTCTTATATCTGCGGTGATGGTGATGATTGTAACGCTGGCCATTGGGTTCCTGCTCGTCCCTCTACCCAAGGTAGGTAACCACATTTGCTTTGATTGAACATAGAACATTACAGCACAGAACAGGCCCTTCGGCCTTCGATGTTGCGCCGACCAATATAAAAAGCAATGCCCCTCCAAAACTAAACCATTCCCTTCTCTTCCATATACTTATCAACTAACCTCTTAAACGCCACCAAACTTGCCGCATCTACAACCGCTGCAGGCAGGGCATTCCACTCCCGAACCACCCTTTGGGTAAAGAACCTTCCTCTGATATCCGTCCTATAACTATCACCCCTTAATTTAAAGCTGTGTCCCCTCGTGCTAGCTTTTTCCATCTAGGAAAAAGGCTATCACTGTCCACCCTATCTAAACCTCTAATCATCTTATATGTTTCGATTAGGTCCCCTCTTAGCCGCCTCCTTTCTAACGAAAACAACCTCAAATCCCTCAGCCTCTCTTCATAAGACCTGCCCTACATACCAGGCAACATCCTGGTAAACCTCCTCTGTACCCTCTCCAATGCATCCACATCTTTCTTATAATGTGGCGACCAGAACTGCACACAATACTCCAAGTGCGGCCGCACTAGAGTTTTGTACAGTTGCAACATGATGCTGCGGCTCCTAAATTCAATCCCCCTACCAATAAAAGCTAAGACTCCATATGCCTCCTTAACAACTTTATCCACTTGACTGCCTACTTTCAGGGATCTATTGACACATACACCAAGATCCATCTGTTCCTCAACACTATTAAGAGCCCTACCATTAGCCCTATACTCTACACATTTATTGTTCCTGCCAAAGTGCATTACCTCACACTTTTCCACATTAAACTCCATTTGCCACCTCTCAGCCCAACTCTGCAACTTGTCCAAGTCTCTCTGTAAACTATAACATCCCACTTCACTATCTACCACTCCACCGACTTTAGTGTCATCTGCAAATTTACTAATCATCCTTCAATACCCTCATCAAGATCATTTATAAAAATTACAAAAAGCAGGGGCCCCAAAACAGACCCCTGAGGTACACCACTTGTCACCGAACTCCACAATGAATATCTCCCATCAACCACCACCCTCTGTCTTCTATTTGCTAGCCAATTCCTAATCCAATTAGCTAAATCACCCTCTATCCCATACATCTGCATTTTATGCAGAAGTCTTCCATGGGCCACCTTATCAAACGCCTTACTAAAGTCCATATATACCACATCAACCGCCTTACCCCCATCCACCCCTTTAGTCACTTTTTCAAAAAACTCAATGAGGTTAGTAAGGCACGACCTACCCTTCACAAAACCATGCTGACTATCCCCAATCAATTCATTTCTCTCTAAATAACTATAAATCCTATCCATAATTATTCTCTCCAATACTTTGCCCACAACAGAAGTAAGACTCACTGGCCTATAATTCCCTGGAAGGTCTCTCTTCCCCTTCTTAAACAATGGGACCACATTCGCTACCCTCCAGTCCTCCGGAACCACACCCGTAACCAACGAGGACCTGAAGATCAGAGCCAGAGGCTCTGCAATATCCTCTCTTGCCTCCCAGAGAATCCTAGGGTAAATCCCGTCCGGCCCAGGGGACTTATCCAACTTCAAACCCTTGAGAATATCTAGCACATCCTCCCTATCTACTTCAATACCTTCCAGTTTGCTACCCTGTACCTCAGTGTTCTCCATAACTACATTTACATCACCCTGCGTGAATACCGAAGAGAAATATTTATTCAGTACCTCTCCAATCTCCTCAGGCTCCACGCACAACTTCCCACTGCTGTCTATGACTGGCCCTAATCTTGCCCTAACCAATCTTCTATTCTTAACATATCTAAAGAAGGCTTTAGGATTCTCCTTAATCCTATCAGCCAAAGTCTTCTCGTGTCCTCTCTTAGCTCTCCTCAATTCAATCTTTAGCTCCCTCCTGGCTAATCTATAGCTATCCATTGCACTAACTGAGCCTTCAAGCCTCATCCTGACATAAGCCTCCTTTTTCCTTTTAACCAGCACATCAACTTTTTTTGTACACCAAGGTTCTCTTACTCGACCATTTCCTCCTTGCCTGACAGAGACGTACTTAATCAAGGACCCGCAGCAGCTGCTCCTTGAATAAGCTCCACATTCCAGATGTTCCCAGTCCCTGTAGCTTCCTAGTCCAATCTATGCACCCTAATTCTCTCCTGATTGCCTCATAATTACCCTTCCCCCAGCTATAACTACAGCCCCCAGCTTCATGCCTATCCCTGTCCATCACTAAGGTGAACGTAACCGAATTGTGGTCACTATCACCAAAATGTTCACTAACTTCCAAGCCTAACACCTGTTCTGGCTCATTGCCCAGCACCAAATCCAATGTAGCCTCACCTCTAGTTGGCCTATCTACATACTGAGTCAAAAAACCTTCCTGCACACTTTGTACGAAAACTGACCCCTCTAACGAGCTAGAGCTATAGCTATTCCAATCAACATTAGTAAAGTTAAAGTCCCCCATAACAATTACCTATTACTTTCACTCCTGACCAGAATTGACTTGGCAATCCTTTCCTCAACCTCTCTAGAACTTTTAGGAGGTCTATAAAAGACTCCCAACAGGGTGACCTCTCCTTTCCTGTTTGTAATCTCTGAAGTATTCTGTATTTTAAAGATGTTCTTTTATTAACCATTGTCAACATGATCACTCTTGGATAAGGAGATCAACATAATCGTTGAAAGCTGTGAAGTGTATTTGGTGGTTTTTCTATGTAAATATTACTGGTGCATATTATACTTAGTTTCATTTGTTTAATCAGGTAGAAAAAAATAGTGTTAAGGTCTATCTTACCAAAATCATTTATTTGATTGGTGCTTTGCTCAGTTAATAACCAGAAAGTCAAATGTGGTAGGAAAGCCAAGCATTTCTTAAATATAAAATGGGATAGAAGTTCAAAGAAGCCTCTTTGAAAGACTAAATTAGTTATTTTCTTTCCTGTATTTTTCTCTTCAAGAATTTAGAGTCTGAGTTATAGACTCATTCAGCACAGGAAAGGTCCTTTGTCTCTTTGAACCTGCACTGACAAGAACTACCAGTTGCACTAATCCCATTTTCCGGCACTTGCCACATATCATTGAATGTTATGATATTTCAAGTGCTCATCCAAATATATTTCAAAGGTTTTATGGTTTCTGGCCTCCACTACCTTGATGTAGAGATGCCAGCGTTGGACTGGTGTAGTGGAGAACTCAGTAAGAATCCAGCAACACCAATTTTAAATCCAACCTATTTATTTGATAGTAAATTTGCGAGCTTTCGACACTCTTGTGCCTTCGTCAGGCAAATGCAGTGTTCTGGTCTGCAATAGCACACATATCAACACAGACAGTCACAGATTGCTGATTAGAATGCGAATCCTTACATCTAACATGCTATTCAAGTGTTAAAGTGGCTAACAATGTGTGTGAAGGGAATCGAGCATGGTTTAGGAGAATTAGAACATAGAACATAGAACAATACAGCACAGAACAGGCCCTTCGGCCTTCGATGTTGTGCCGACCAAAATAAAAAGCAATGCCCCTCCTAACTAAACCCATCCCTTCTCATCCATATACTTATCAACTAACCTCTTAAACGCCACCAAACTTGGCGCATCTACAACAGCTGCAGGCAGGGCATTCCACTCCCTAATCACTCTTTGAGTAAAGAACCTACCTCTGATATCCGTCCTATAACTCATACCCCTTAATTTAAAGTTGTGTCCCCTCGTGCTAGCTTTCTCCATCCTAGGAAAAAGGCTATCACTGTCCACCCTATCCAAAACCTCTAATCATCTTATATGTTTCAATAAGTCCCCCCTTAGCCGCCTCCTTTCTAACGAAAAACAACCTCAAATCCTCAACCTCTCTTCATAGGACCTGCCTCCATACCAGGCAACATCCTGGTAAACCTCCTCTGTACCCTCTCCAATGCCTCCACATCTTTCTTATAATGTGGCGACCAGAACTGCACACAATACTCCAAGTGCGGCCGCACTAGAGTTTTGTACAGCTGCAACATGATGCTGCGGCTCCTAAATTCAATCCCCCTACCAATAAAAGCTAAGACTCCATAAGACTTCTTAACAACTTTATCCACTTGACTGCCTACTTTCAGGGATCTATTGACACATACACCAAGATCCTTCTGTTCCTCAACACTATAAGAGCCCTACCATTAGCCCTATACTCTACACATTTATTGTTCCTGCCAAAGTGCATTACCTCACACTTGTTCCACATTAAACTCCATTTGCCACCTCTCGGCCCAGATTGCAACTTGTACAAGTACCTGTAAACTAAAACACACCTTTCACTATCTACCACACCACAACTTTAGACATCTGCAAATTTACTGGATCCATTCCTCAATTACCCCATCCAGCATTTATAAAAATTACAAACAGCAGGGGCCCCAAAAACAGACCCCTGAGGCACACCACTCGTCACCGAACTCCACGAAGAAAATCTACCATCAACCACCACCCTCTGTGTATTTTCTCCAGACAGCACAGAAGTGAGATTTTTTGCTAACCAGGAAAGTCACGGGGGTTACAGATAGTGTGTCATGAAGCAAAGATCCCTATTAAGACCGTCCTCATGTGTGCGGAACTTGGCTATCAGTCTCTGCTCAGCGACTCTGCGCTGTCGTGTGTCACGAAGGCCCCCTTGAAGAACATTTACCCGCAGGTCGGAGGCCGAATGCCCATGACTGCTGAAGTGTTCGCCCACAGGAAGGGAACTGTTTTGCCTGGTGATTGTTGAGCGATGCTCATTCATCTGCTGTCGTAGTGTCTGCATGGTCTCCCCAATGTACCATGCTTCGGGACATCCTTTCTTGCAACGTATTAGGTAGACAACGTTGGCCGAGTTGCAAGAGTATGTACCGTGTACCTGGTGAATGGTATCCTCACGTTTGATGATGTCGTCCATGTCTATGATCTGGCATGTCTTGCAGAGGTTGCTGTGGCAGGGTTGTGTGGTATTGTGGTCACCTCCATATGCTGAAGGAGCCCTCGTGAGAACAGGATATGGCGCTCGACTCATCGATCGACAGTTCCGACGTGCCACAGCGATAAACCGCACTGACCTCCTCAGAAGACGGACACGGTGGACAGAGTACCCTTTGTTGTCCAGTACTTCCCCGGAGCGGAGAAGCTACGACATCTTCTCCGGAGTCTTCAACATATCATTGATGACGATGAACATCTCGCTAGGGCCATCCCCACCCCCCCACTTCTTGCTTTCAGACAACCGCACAACCTCAAACAGATCATTGTTCGCAGCAAACTACCCAACCTTCAGGAGAACAGTGACCACAATACCACACAACCCTGCCACAGCAACCTCTGCAAGACATGCCAGATCATAGACATGGACGACATCATCAAAGTGAGGATACCATTCACCAGGTACACGGTACATACTCTTGCAACTCGGCCAACGTTGTCTACCTAATACTTGCAAGAAAGGATGTCCCGAAGCATGGTACATTGGGGAGACCATGCAGACACTACGACAGCGGATGAATGAGCATCGCTCAACAATCACCAGGCAAAACAGTTCCCTTCCTGTGGGCGAACACTTCAGCAGTCATGGGCATTCGGCCTCCGACCTGCGAGTAAATGTTCTTCAAGGGGGCTTTCGTGACACACGACAGCGCAGAGTCGCTGAGCAGAGACTGATAGCCAAGTTCCGCACACATGAGGACGGTCTTAACAGGGATCTTGGCTTCATGACACACTATCTGTAACCCCGTAACTTGCCTGGGTTAGCAAAAAACCTCACTTACTGTGCTGTCTGGAGAAAATACACAATTCTCTAACCAATGCTCAGGATTCCCTTCACACACATTGTTAGCCACTTTAACACTTGAATAGCAGGTTAGATGTAAGGATTTGCATTCTAATCAGCAATCTATGACTGTCTGTGTTGATATGAGTGCTATTGCAGACCAGAACACTGCATTTGCCTGACGAAGGCACAAGAGTGTCGAAACCTCGCAAATTTACTATCAAATAAATCGGTTGGATTTAAAATTGGTGTTGCTGGATTCTTACTGAGTTCTCCACTACCTTCCCAGACAGTGCATTCCAGTTTTTTCAAATCCTCTCTGAACTCCTGACCCTCAGCCTAAAACTATACCCCCTCACAATTGACCCCTCAGCCAAGAGGAAAGCTGCTCCCTACTCATCCTGTCTGTACCCTTCAATCTTGTACACCTCAATCATGTCCCCCTCTCAGCCTTCTCTGCTCTAAACAAAACAATCCAAGCCTATCCAGTGATTCTTTTAACTCAAATACTCATGCCAGGCAAATTCCTGGTGAATCTCCTCTGCATCCCTATCCAGTACAATCACATCCTTCCTATGTGAGATGACCAGAACTGCACACAGTACTACAACTGCAGCAGTTGTAGATGCGCCAAGTTTGGTGGCGTTTAAGAGGTTAGTTGATAAGTATATGGAAGAGAAGGGAATGGTTTAGTTTGGAGGGGCATTGCTTTTTATTTTGGTCGGCACAACGTCGAAGGCCGAAGGGCCTGTTCTGTGCTGTATTGTTCTATGTTCTATGTTCTACAGCGTGCGGCCTAACCAGTATTCTGTACAGCTCCAACATTACCTTCTTGTTCTGATACCCTATGCAATAACTGATAAAAGCAAATGTCCCATACTTTGCGTCGGTATCCACGAAGGAGAGGGGCTTGTTGACAGCTCCTGTCTCTGAGGGAGCTGTGGGCCAGTTGAGGGAAATATCCATACCGAAGGAGGAAGTGTTACAGCTTCTAGGTAGCATTAAAACTGATAAATCTCCAGGGCCTGATGGCATTTATCCCAGTTCCTTAGGGAGGTGCGAGGTGAAATTGCTGGGCCTCTGACACAAATCTTTGTCTCTTCCTTGGACACAGGTGAGGTCCCAGAGGACTGGAGAATAGCTAATGTTGTACCGTTGTTTAAAAAGGGTGGTAGGGATAACCCTGGAAATTATAGGCCGGTGAGTTTGATGTCAGTGGTAGGGAAGCTGTTGGAGGGGATTCTTAGAGATAGGATGTATAGGCACTTAGAGCGTTGCGATCTGATTAGAGATACGCAGCATGGATTTGTTAAGGGGAGGTCGTGTCTTACAAATCTGGTAGAATTTTTTGAGGAGGTGACGAAAACGGTGGATGAAGGGCGAGCCGTTGATGTTGTCTATATGGATTTTAGTAAGGTGTTTGACAAAGTTCCTCATGGGAGGTTAGTCGAGAAGGTCAAGGCAAATGGGATACAAGTAGCTAGATGGGTAAGCAACTGGCTTTGTAATAGGAGACAGAGAGTAATAGTGGAAGGGTGTTTCTCTAGCTGGAGATCGGTCACTAATGGTGTGCCGCAGGGCTCGGTACTGGGACCTCTTCTAACTGTAATATATATAAATGACTGGAAGAGGGAGTAAGTGGAGTGATCAGCAAGTTTGCAGACGATACAAAGATAGCTGGACTTGCAGATAGTGAGGAGCATTGTCAGGCGATGCAGCAGGACATAGATAGGCTGGTAGCTTGGGCAGACAGATGGCAGATGGAATTCAATCCTGATAAATGTGAGGTGATGCATTTCGGGAGAAAGAATGTAGTGGGGATGTATATGTTAAAGGGTAGACCTATTAAGAGTATAGAAACGCAGAGGGACCTGGGGGTGCAGGTGAACAAGTCTCTGAAGGTGGCAGAGCAAGTGGAGAAGGTTGTGAAGAAAGCATATAGTATGTTAGCCTTTATAGGAAGGGGTATAGAGTACAAGAGCTGGCCTTTAATGTTGCAGTTGTATAAAACGCTGGTTAGACCTCATTTGGAATACTGTGTCCAGTTCTGGTCGCCTTACTACCGGAAGGAATTGGAGACTTTGTAGAGAGTGCAGAGGAGGTTTACCAGCGTGCTGCCTGGTATGGAAGGTCTGAGTTACGAGGAGAGAGTAGGCAAATTGGGACTGTTTTCCTTAGAAAGACGTAGACTTAGAGGAGATCTGATAGAGGTGTACAAGATTATGAAGGGGATAGATAGAGAAAACAGTGTTAAGCTTTTTCCTAGGATGGACTCAAATAGCACGAGGGGTCACAGGCTTAGGGTGAGGGGGGGTAAGGTATAATTTGGATGCTAGAGGGGGTTTTTTCACACAGAGGGTGGTGGGGGTATGGAATGCGCTACCAAGTAAAGTGGTGGAGGCAGGTACTCTGGAGATATTTAAGAAATACTTAGATGGGCACATGAACAGAATGGGAATGGAGGGGTATAGAAAACTGATTTAAAATAGGGATCATGAGCCTTGGGAGTCCCTGGGAAGTGTGTAAATAGATGATGATATTGATGTACTTGTTTTTATCCTACAGGTGCTTTGGTCCACCTTGTTGTCTAACGAGGGGCATACACGCGATGGGTCGTGAGAGGGCTGCTCTTGGATTTTTTTCGAGAGTATCCTAGTGCTTCACGTCGTTAGTGTACGCTTGACCTGGACCATTTGATGGGCAACACGACAGCTCAGTGACTATCGCTGTGCTGTGCAGATACATGGATTTGGGCCTGTGTCTGTGGGAGTTTGCGCATTCTCCCCGTGCTTGCGTGGGTTTTCTCCGGGTGCTCCGGTTTCCTCCCACATCCCAAAGATGTGCTCTTAGGCTAATTGGCAAAACAAATTCTCCCTAAATTGTCTCAAATTTGGTTTTTAATCCATAGATCTATAAACATGGACAGGGATCGCGTGTGGAAATGGGAACATCGAGGTGGCGGCACAGGCTCATTGGGCCGAAGGGCCTGTTTCCCATGCTGTTTTGTTCTTTGTTCTTTGTTCATATGACTTCTTAACTAGCCTATTCAGCTATTCTGCTGCCTTCAGGGATCTGTGAATAAGGTACCCTAAGATCTATCTGTTCCTCTAAGCTTCCTAGTGTTCATTAAATACTCATTAGTATTTCTTCCAAAGTGCATTACCTCACACTTATCATCTGCCACTGCTCTGTCCATTTAGCCAACTCATTTCCACCTAACCTACAACCTCCTTCTTCACTATTAACCACCCTACCAATCTTGGTGTCATCTGCAAACTTGCTATCATCCCCATACATATTTTCATTTGTATCATTTCTATAGAATGTTAAACAATAAAGATCCCAGCACTGATCTTTGAGATAAGCAATTGGACATTGCCTCCAGTCACTCAAACAGCCCTCTATCACCACTTTTTGTGTCCTATTACTGAGCCAGTTCAGATCCATCTCACCAAGTTTCTCTGAAATCCATGTGCTTTAACCTTCTCAATTAGTCTGCCATGTGGAATCTTGTCAAAGGCTTTACTGAAATCCATATAAACTGCATCAATTGAACTTCCGTCATCCGCACAGTCAATCAAAATGTTGAAAAATTCTAATAGACATCACCTTCCTCTGACTCAGCTATGCTGACTATCCCTAATTAACCCATGTCTTTCTAAGTGGTTATTAATTCTGTCCTTCAGAATTTTCCCCAATTGTTTCCCTATCATTGATGTCAGACTCACTGGTTTATAATTTCCTGGGTTCATCTCTATCACTCTTCTTGAAAAGTGAAACCACATTAGCAATCCTGCAGTTCTTTGATTTATCTGATTTCCTTTGGAAAGTTATGATTGTATTTGCTTGCACTGACCTTTGTTCTAGATAGTAACTCGCTCCATGAAATCATTTTTTCATAGCTTCTTTACTTCTTTAGACATTAGTTTAAATCTTTGTCCTGTGAAGACTGCCCTCTCCTGGTACAGTGTTTCTCATTGACTCTTTTAAAACTATTCAGAGTTTTGAATTCAATCTCCTTTTAACTTCCCCTGGTCTAAGGAGTACAGTCTCAGCTCCTCTCATCTCTCTGCAGAATTGAATTCACTGTTGTCTGGTATGATTCCAGTGCATACTTATTCCCAGACTTTGACATCCTTCCTCAAGTGTGGTGCCCAGGATTCGATGCCCTTTTCCACTTCAGACCAAATAAATATTTTGGAAATATCAAAACTTCCTGGTTTTTGCACTTAAGAAATACAATCTAGGAATAATTTCAACATTCCTTAAAAAGGAGGAAGTGAAAAGTTTTAATTTAATGAAGAAATAAGAATCCTTTGTCTAATAATATCTTATGTATCAGAAATTGCAAAGATTATCAACTGCCTCCTGTAAGAAACATCTGAGATCCATTAATGCACCATTTTCATTGGAACTCATTTTTGATCCAAAATGGTATCATCCTCATTCCTGGATAGGAGTTAGTGAATTAGCCAAAGATAATGGATTCATAACTTATAAAGAAACTCATTACATAGAATCTGTGCAATATGTTTAGTCCTCAATGGACCATCCATACATAAGACACATTGTTCTAGAATACATTAAAATAGAGGAGATTTTATGTTCCAAGCATGTTGACAGTTATTAACTTTGTCTTTTTATTTTCTCAGTCGGTTCTAGGAGCTCTCGTTATCATTAATTTGAAAGGAATGTTATTGCAGTTCAGAGAAATTGGAACTCTTTGGAAGAAAGACAAGTACGATTGTGTAAGTGCCAGTGAAATTCAGTTCTTTACATCAGCAATTTCACCACCCACTCTTTCAGAGCATTCGACACCAAAGCCTAACATCTCAGACACAGTTTTTTTTTGAGTTGCATCTTGGAGTGTGCTTAGAGGAGATCAGGTAGCAAAAAAATAAACAGAAGCCCAAACATCTCCTGTCTTTTGTCTCAAAGCAAATTCTGATGGTAACAGATTACTGGGGAAAACTATACAGAACCTATTTCTGGGATCAAAGAACAAAGAAAAAACCAGCATGGGAAACAGGCCCTTCGGCCCAATGAGCCCGTGCCGCCACCCTGATGTTCCCACCTCTACCCTCGATCCCTGTCCATGTTTATAGATCTATGGATTAAAAACCAAATTTGAGACAATTTAGGGAGAATTTGTTTTGCCAATTAGCCTAAGAGCACATCTTTGGGATGTGGGAGGAAACCGGAGCTCCCGGAGAAAACTCACGCAAGCATGGGGAGAATGCACAAACTCCCACAGACACAGGCCCAAATCCATGTATCTGCACAGCACAGCGATAGTCACTGCGCTGTCGTGTTGCCCATCAAATGGTCCAGCTCAAGCGTACACTAACGACATGAAGCAGTAGGATACTCTCGCAAAAAATGAATCGGAACTAGCCAGCCAATCAAACCTTGCCAAAGATATTTCTTCATTAATATTTTCATTAATAATATTAATATTAATATTTTAATATTAATTGCCAAAGTTATTTTGAACTAGGATGAATTTAAAGAAATTGATGAAGATTCCTAGTATAAAATCTTGGATCGCTTCAACAAGATTGCTGGGACAGAATTGAGCACCTGAGAAGCAGTCCAAATGATGTCTATTCAATATGTGATTATTTAGCTATTTGCCCACTTCTTATTGGTGGGCTGACTTTTGTAAATATAATTTTAATGTTGAGCTAGTGTAAATTAAACACTTTCTTCCCTACATTTGATGATGTTTACCAGAAGCCTAAACAATACTGAATAGGTTTCTATTAATTACAAAGAAGGCATATGGTATGTTTGCCTTTATAAGATTATACTCTATACCCCATCTTATAAAGGCAAGCATACCATATGCCTTCTTTGTAATTAATAGAAACCTATTCAGTATTGTTTAGGCTTCTGGAGTCTGATATTGCTATAGAACACTGGTTAGGCCACATTTGGAGTACTGCATTCAGTTCTGGTCGCCGCATTACCAGAAGGACGTGGAAGCTTTAGAGAGAGTACAGAGAAAGTTTACCAGGATGTTGCCTGGTATGGAGGGTCTTAGCTATGAGGAGAGATTGGGTAGACTGGGGTTGTTCTCCCTAGAAAGACAGAGAATGAGAGGAGATCTAATAGAGGTGTACAAAATTATGAAGGGTATAGATAGGGTGAACAGTGGGAAGCTTTTTCCCAGGTCGTATTGATGATCATGAGGGGTCATGGGCTCAAGGTGAGGGGGCGAGGTATAACTCTGATATTAGAGGGACGTATTTTACACAGAGGGTGGTGGGGGCCTGGAATGCACTGCCAAGCAGGGTGGTGGAGGCAGACACACTGGGGTCATTGAAGACTTACCTGGATAGTCACATGAACAGAGTGGGAATGGAGGGATACAGAAGAATGGTCTAGTTGGGCCAATGCGCAGCACAGGCTTGGAGGGCTGAAGGGCCTGTTTTCTGTGCTGTACTGTTCTTTGTTCTAAATTCTTTATCTATTATCAATTTTTGTTTACCTTCCCAGTGCTCAACTCATTCCCTGATTTCCTCCACATTACAAAGTTGCTTCCAAGAAATTTGATTCCTTCTTTAGTGGCAAACATGTTTTCTCACTTCAAAAAACTTTGTTTAAATATTAGCCTCAGCCTTTTCTTTCCATCTCTGGGAATCTCTTCTCTCTCATACTCAGGCATAGGATCTTCAACACTCAAATTCTGATCATGTTCCTTTTTCTCTTATTTTCTTCATTGTTATGAATCCCTGTTGGCATATATGTTTCCCTGTGCATGTCTTTGTCTGTACCTTAGTTTGCTTTTCTTTGTCTTTGCCATTCTGTGTTGGTTTTCTTCGATCTCCTTTGCAATCTTTCTGTCTAAATCTATCTCATATTGTTGCTTCTTTTTTCATCTACCCTACTGCAGTTGGAGAAACTCAACACTACAGCTGCACCTAAATTCAAATTATGTTGCCTATAGTTGAAGAACGTATTACTAACAATGTCTCTTAGTATTATTGTATACATTGACTACATGTGTCACTATTACAATGAGTTTATCATTCAATAATACTGAAAGACTATCCTTCAATGTTATTATGACATTGGCCCATCAGCATCCCTGGGCACCCGAGCCCTCGGCGTCCCCGGGCACCCGAGCCCTCGGCGTCCCCGGGCACCCGAGCCCTCGGCGTCCCCGGGCACCCGAGCCCTCGGCGTCCCCGGGCACCCGAGCCCTCGGCGTCCCCGGGCACCCGAGCCCTCGGCGTCCCCGGATAGCCGGTGAAACTGTGACTCTCATAGTTCATTGAAAGTGGAGTCACAAGTGGACAGAGTGGTGAAGAAGGCATTTGGCATGCTTTGTTTCATCAGTCAGAACATTGAATACAGGAGTTGGGACGCCTTGAAGTTTTACAATCATTGGTAAGGCCACACTTGGAATATTCTGTACAGTTCTGGTCACCCTATTAGAGAAAGGATATTATTAGACTAGAGAGAGTGCAGAAAAGATTTACTAGGATGCTACCGGGATTTGATGGTTTGAGTTATAAGGAGAGGTTGGATAGACTGAACATAGAACATAGAACATTACAGCACAGAACAGGCCCTTCGGCCTTCGATGTTGCGCCGACCAATATAAAAAGCAATGCCCCTCCAAACTAAACCATTCCCTTCTCTTCCATATACCTATCAACTAACCTCTTAAACGCCACCAAACTTGGCGCATCTACAACTGCTGCAGGCAGGGCATTCCACTCCCGAACCACCCTTTGGGTAAAGAACCTACCTCTGATATCCGTCCTATAACTATCACCCCTTAATTTAAAGCTGTGTCCCCTCGTGCTAGCTTTTTCCATCCTAGGAAAAAGGCTATCACTGTCCACCCTATCTAAACCTCTAATCATCTTATATGTTTCGATTAGGTCCCCTCTTAGCCGCCTCCTTTCTAACGAAAAACAACCTCAAATCCCTCAGCCTCTCTTCATAAGACCTGCCCTCCATACCAGGCAACATCCTGGTAAACCTCCTCTGTACCCTCTCCAATGCCTCCACATCTTTCTTATAATGTGGGGACCAGAACTGCACACAATACTCCAAGTGCGGCCGCACTAGAGTTTTGTACAGTTGCAACATGATGTTGCGGCTCCGAAATTCAATCCCTCTACCAATAAAAGCCAAGACTGGGACTTTTTTCTCTGGAGCGTAGAAGGGTAGGGCTTCTACGCTGTTATAAAGCTTTTCAAGAGAATGAGGGGCATAAATCTGCTAGATAGTCAATATATTTTCCCAAAGGTAGGAGAGTCTAAAATTAGAGGGCATAGGTTCAAAGTGAGTGGGGAGAGATACAAAACGATCAAGAGGGCAATTGTTTCACCCAGACTGTGGTAAGTGTCTAGAACAAGTTGTCAGAGATAGTAATAGAGGCGGGCACAATATTGTTAAATTTTAAATTTTAAAAAGCATTTAGATAGTTAGATGAGTAAGGTGGCTATTGAAGCATATAGGCCAAGGGCAATTGGGAGTAACTTAGTCATTAAAAAAAGGGTGGCATGGACAAATTGGGTCTAAAGGCCTGTTTTCATGCTGCAAACCTCAATGATGTAGAGATGCCAACATTGGTCTGGGGTGAGCAGAGTAAAAAGTCTCACAACACCATTAAAGTCGAACAGGTTTTCTTTAGTAGCACGGATTTTCGAAGCACTTCCCTTCATCAGGTGAGTAAACCACTGTGATTTATTTATTTTTGACTCATTGATATAAGTTTCTTTTCTTTATAGTTGATTTGGATAATGGCTTTTCTTGCTGCTGTTCTACTTGGACTTGACATCGGGCTTGCTGCGGGTGTAGGATTTGAATTGCTGACTGTCGTGTTCAGAACACAGTTGTGAGTACAATTGTAGAATGTCATTGAGCTGCTGTCTTGAGTTATGAACCACAGAACATAATGTTTTATAGGGTTAAAGGGCAGCAGGTAGCAATAAGGCTGAGATGAGAACGTTTTGAAAGGTGGAGGAAGCTCGGGGGCAGCTGAATTGTCTACACCTGCTTCCAGTTTTATGTTCTTATTTAGTACGCCCGTCTCTGCACTGATTTGCTTAATCTTGTCCTCCAGCCAATGTTCTCTTCAGATAATTATGCAATTCTCTTTTTAAAACTACCACTCATTTATTTTAAATCCTAACCAGTTAAAGATGTATTTCAAAGTGCTGTTAGTCCTTTTGCCAGTCCCCATCAGTTGAAGACTTCTTCAAAACTAAATCATAGAATTTAGTTTTTGATAGGAAGAACATAGAGACACAAAGTCAAATAAAGAATTCAATTCAAAAACGAGTGCAGGAACAGAGAACCCTAGGGGAATATGTGCGTTAGGTCATTGAAGACAGCCTGGCAGGATAGGAAAATGCTTAAAAAGGGTAGATAAATAAGAGAATAAAAGCAAGGAAGTTCTCCAATTCTGGACATGTCACTTTCGGAATGATGTGAAGGATTTAGACAGGACTCGGAAAAGGTTCAAGAGAATTGATCCAGGGATGAGGGTCTTGAGTTGCATGGATAGATTGGAGAGGTTGAGACTGTTTTCCTTGGAGAGGAGAAGACTGAGAGGAGATTTGATAGAAATGTTCAAAATCATGAGGAGTCTGGACAGACTGGATAGGAAGAAACTGTTCTCATTGGTAAAAGGACCAAGATCTATGTGGAGTATGTACATTCTCAGGGTGGCACAGTGGCACAGTGGTTAGCATTGCTGCCTCAGATCAACAAACACCCGATTTAATTCCTGCCTTGGGTCACTGTCTGTGTGGACAACTCGTCCAAACATGGATGAAAAGCTGAATTCCAGAGAGTGGCAACCCTTGAAACAAGGCTATATTTGACCGAGTGTGGCTTCAAGGAGCCCTAGCAAAACTGGAATCGAATGATATCAGGGGGCAAACACTTCTCCGAGTGTTTGGAATTGTACCTGGTACAAAGGAAAATGGTTGTGGAGGGTCAATCACAACTGCAACACAACTCTGCAGAAGTTCCTCAGGGTAGTGTCCTAGGCCAAAAATCTTCAGCTGCTTCATTAATAGCCCTCCCTCTGTCATAAGGTCAGAAGTGAGGATTTTTGCTGATGGTTGCAAATGTTCAGCACCATTCGTGACTCCTCAGATACTGAAGCAGTCCATGTTGAAGTGCAACAAGATTGGGATAATATCCAGGCTTGGGTTGACAAGTAGCAAGTAACATTCTTGTCACACAAACGCCAGGCAATGACCATCACCAATAAGAGAGACTCTAACCACCACCCTTTGACATTCAACAGTGTTACCATCACTGAATCCCCCATTATCAACATTCTTGGGGTTACCATTGACCAGAAACTCAACTGGATTCACCAGATAAACACAGTGGCTACAAGAGCAGATCAGAGGCTAGGAATACTGCGGCGAGTATCTCAACTCCTGACTCCCCAAAGTCCATTTACCAACTACAAGACACAAGTCAGGAGTCTGGTGGAATAGTCCCCACTTGCCTGGATGGGTGCAGCTCCAATCACACTCAAGAAGCTCAACACTATCCAGGTCAAAGTAGCCACTTGATTGGCACCACATCTACAAACATCCACTCTGTCCACCATTGATGCTCAGTTGCAGCAGTGTGTACAATCCACAAGATGCACTGCAACAATTCACCAAAGATCCTTAGACGGCACCTTCCAAACTCATAACCACTTCCATCTTGAAGGACAAGGACAGCAGATAAATGGGAACACCAGCACCTGAAAGTTCTCCTCCAAGTCACTCACCATCCTGACTTGGAAATACATTGCCATTACTTCACAGTCACTGGGTCAAAATCCTGGAATTCCCTCCTTAACGGTATTGTGGGTCAATCCACAGAATATGGACTGCAGTGATTCAAGAAGGCAGTTCACCATCATCTTCTCAAGGGGCAACTAGGGACGGACAATAAATGCTGGGCAGCCAGCCATGTCCCATGAATGAATTTTCAAAAATTCTTCCTATACTGTATCACCTAAAATTCCAGCTGAGATCTAACTAGTTTAAGATAGTCTCCTTCCTTTTGAACTCTGTCCTTATTAATAAAGCAGAGACATACCAAGATCCTTCTGCTCCTGCACCCTTTAAGAATTTTACCCCTTATTTTCTATTGTCTCTCCAAGTTCTTTCTACCAAAATGCATCCTTCTCCCCCATTGAATTTCATCTGCCTATTCCACCAATTTGTCCATATTTTTGAACACTGTTCTCCTCACAGTTTACAATACTTCCAAGTTTTGTATCATCCACATTTTTAGTTGATAAGTATATGGAAGAGAAGGGAATGGTTTAGTTTGGAGGGGCATTGCTTTTTATTTTGGTCGGCACAACATCGAAGGCCGAAGGGCCTGTTCTGTGCTGTATTGTTCTATGTTCTATGTTCTAAATTGTCCCTTGCACACCAAGATCTGGATCATTATATATATATCAGGAAAGAAGTCTCACATCACACCAGGTTAAAGGCCAACAGGTTTATTTGGAACTACGAGCTTTGGAGCGCTGCTCCTTCCTCAAGTGAGTGAGAATTGGGTATAATTACAATGGTTGGAACCGTCTCTGTAAAGACTAGGGACCACCACTACAAACCTTCCTCTAGCCTGAAAAAATATCCATTGAGCATTACTTGCATTTCCTGTCACTCAGCAATTTTGTATCCATATTGCTAATGTCCCTTTAATTCCATGAACTATAATTTTTCTCTCAAGTCTGTATTGCACTATATCAAATGCCTTCTGAAAATTCATTTTCTGTTATCTTCTAAAAAGGCTCCAGCAAGTTTGTTAAACACAATTAAGAAATAGAACATAGAACATTACAGCACAGAACAGGCCCTTCGGCCTTCGATGTTGTGCCGACCAAAATAAAAAGCAATGCCACTCCAAACTAAACCATTCCCTTCTCTTCCATATACTTATCAATTAACCTCTTAAACGCCACCAAACTTGGCGCATCTACAACAGCTGCAGGCAGGGCATTCCACTCCCTAATCACTCTTTGAGTAAAGAACCTACCTCTGATATCCGTGCTATAACTCATACCCCTTAATTTAAAGCTGTGTCCCCTCGTGCTAGCTTTCTCCATCCTAGGAAAAAGGCTATCACTGTCCACCCTATCTAAACCTCTAATCATCTTATATGTTTCAATAAGGTCTCCTCTTAGCCGCCTTCTTTCTAACGAAAACAACCTCAAATCCCTCAGCCTCTCTTCATAAGACCTGCCCTCCATACCAGGCAACATCCTGTAAACCTCCTCTGTACCCTCTCCAATGCCTCCACATCTTTCTTATAATGTGGGGACCAGAACTGCACACAATACTCCAAGTGCGGCCGCACTAGAGTTTTGTACAGTTGCAACATGATGCTGCGCTCCTAAATTCAATCCCCCTACCAATAAAAGCTAAGACTCCATATGCCTTCTTAACAACTTTATCCCTTGACTGCCTACTTTCAGGGATCTATTGACACATACACCAAGATCCTTCTGTTCCTCAACACTATTAAGAGCCCTACCATTACCCCTATACTCTACACATTTATTGTTCCTGCCAAAGTGCATTACCTCACACTTTTCCACATTAAACTCCATTTGCCACTCTCGGCCCAGCTCTGCAACTTGTCCAAGTCACTCTGTAAACTATAACACCCCTCTTCACTATCTACCACTCCACCGACTTTAGTGTCCTCTGCAAATTTACTGATCCATCCCTCAATACCCTCATCCAGATCATTTATAAAAATTACAAACAGCAGGGGCCCCAAAACAGACCCCTGAGGCACACCACTTGTCACCGAACTCCACGATGAATATCTCCATCAACCACCACCCTCTGTCTTCTATCTGCCAGCCAATTCCTAATCCAATTAGCTAAATCACCCTCTATTCCACACATCTGCATTTTCTGTATAAGTCTTCCATGGGCCACCTTATCAAACGCCTTACTAAAGTCCATATATACTACATCAACCGCCTTACCCCCATCCACCTCTTTGGTCACTTTCTCAAAAAACTCAATGAGGTTAGTAAGGCATGGATGGATGGGGGTAAGGCGGTTGATGCCTTCAAGCCTCATCCTGACATAAGCCTCCTTTTTCTTCTTAACCAGCAAATCAACTTTTTTCGTACACCAAGGCTCTCTTACTCGACCATTTCCTCCCTGCCTGACAGGGACATACTTATCAAGGACTCGCAGCAGCTGCTCCTTGAATAAGCACCACATTCCAGATGTTCCCAGTCCCTGTAGTTTCCTAGTCCAATCTATGCACCCTAATTCTCTCCTGATGGCCTCATAATTACCCTTCCCCCAGCTATAACTACTGCCCCCAGCTTCATGCCTATCCCTATCCATCACTAAGGTGAACGTAACCGAATTGTGGTCACTATCACCAAAATGTTCACTAACTTCCAAGCCTAACACCTGGTCTGGCTCATTGCCCAGCACCAAATCCAATGTAGCCTCACCTCTAGTTGGCCTATCTACATACTGAGTCAAAAAACCTTCCTGCACACTCTGTACGAAAACTGACCCCTCTAACGAGCTAGAGCTATAGCTATTCCAATCAATATTAGCAAAGTTAAAGTCCCCCATAACAATTACCCTACTACTTTCACTCCTAATCAGAATTGACTTTGCAATCCTTTCCTCAACCTCTCTAGAACTATTAGGAGGTCTGTAAAAGACTCCCAACAGGGTGACCTCTCCTCTCCTGTTTCTAATCTCAGCCCATACTACCTCAACAGACAAGTCCTCATCAAACTTCTTTTCTATCACCGTGATACAGTCTTTGACCAATAATGCCACTCCTCCCCCCCTTCTACCTCCTTCTCTACTCCGACTAAAGCATTTGTACCCCGGAACCTGCAACATCCATTCCTGTCCCTGCTCTACCCAAGTCTCTGAAATGGCCACAACATCGAAGTTCCAGGTACTGGTCCAAGCTGCAAGTTCCTCCCCCTTATTGCGAATACTCCTTGCATTAAAGTATACGCATTTCAAACCATGCCCCACCCCACCCGTACGCCGCTGTGTTTTACAACTCTCTTCTATAACCCCCTTACTCTCATCCCTCTAGCACCCCAACTACTTAGGATCCACCCCCCCCCGAATCAGTTAAAGCCCCCATCATAGCCTTAGCAAATTTTCCCCCCAAGATATTAGTCTCCCTCTGGTTCAGGTGTAGACCATCTCTCTTGAAGAGGTCCCACCTATCCCAGAATGAGTCCCAATTGTTAAGGAACCTGAACCCCTCCCTCCTGCACCATCCACGCAGCCATGAGTTCAAACTATCCCTTTCTCTGTTCTTCTCTAAACTATCCCTTGGCACAGGCAAGAGTCCAGAGATAACCACTCTGCCTGTTATGGACCTAAGCTTCCACCCTAACTCCATAAATTTCTGTTTAATATCCCCTTCCCTTGTCCTACCTACATCATGTGTCCCCACATGAACTATGACTTGGGGCTGACTCCCCTCACCCTTAAGAATCTTAAAAACCCGATCTGCGACATCCTGGACCCCAGCCCCTGGGAGGCAACACACCAGCCCTGAGTCCCGTTTATTACTATTTACCCTCCTATCTGTCCCTCTAACTATGGAGTCTCCTATAACTAGGCCTAATCTCTTATTCCCCCCACCCACCTGAGCATTCTCAGCATGCTCACCCCCAGAGACCTGCTCCCTTTGGTCAGCTCCAGTTGATTCTTCCTCAACTGTAGCCTCCATGCTGGCAGTTCCTAATCAGTTCAATTTTCTCATGTGATTATTAATTCTATTGTTTATTATATAAAATTAATAATATAAATTGTTGTTTCCAGAAGAGTCCCCATTACCCAAGTTAGACTGGCTGGTATTTTATGTTTTTTGGAAGAAGGGTACATCTATCATTAAATTTGTTCTAATCCTATTTTCCAGCACTTGTCCCATATCCTTGAATGTTATGATGTTTCAAGTGCTCATCCAAATGCTTTTTTAAAAGTTGTAAGGTTTCTGGACTTCCTAGGCAATGCATTCCAAATTTCCATCACTCTCAGGGTGGAAAGATTTTTCTCAAATCCCCTCTGAATCACCAGCACTAATTGTCTGGTATCTCCCAAGTCTAGTGAAGACTGGAAGATTATGGCCAGCAGCCCTACAATTTCCATTCTCACTTCCTTCAATATCATTGGATGTATCTCATTCAATCCTGGTGCCTTGCCAACTTTCAGTATCAACAGTCTGATCAAAACTTCATCCTTATCTATTTTCAATCCTTCTCATTACAGCGTTTCTTCATCATGTCTGGGTACCATCTACCTCCTTGGTAAAGATAGATGCAAAGTGTTCATTTAATATCTCAGCCATGCTCTCTGCCTCCATCTGTAAATTCCCTTTTTGGTCTATAATCAATCCAAATCCTCCTTTACCCATCCCTTTAGAAGTATAAGCCTATACCTGGTACATGGGAATGTCCAGTATGTGGGAATATCTGGTATATGGGAGTGTTGTGGCTGTGAAAGTAACCAAATGCACTCTGTTTTATCTTCAGTCCTCTATGTTCTGTGTTGGCAAATATTCGTGGAACAGACATCTACAGAAACAGGAAAGATTATATAAATGTGAGGATACGAGTTTGTCTTTATTTAATATCATTGGTTTTCTTTAATAGATATGTACATTAATCAATCTAACTCTTTTTCATCACAGATTTATGAGCCCGAAGGAGTAAAGATCTTTCGATGTCCTTCACCAATTTTCTTTGCAAATATAGACTTCCTTCGGAACAAGCTTATTGATGCTGTAAGTTGTCATTTATAATGTAGTTTCTAACGTCATATGGGATACTCTGTTTTAGCAATGTCTAGTCTCTACAAAGAGTAGGGTTTCCTCAGTTCCCCTTGCAGAGCTCTCTTTGCCTTCCTCACATTATAGTACCACCCCTATTTAGGCTCCACCCTCACTTAGACCCTTTGGCACTATCCCTGGCACTGCCCAAGGAGTCTGGCTCTGCTCACAACCACCCGGGGAGTTTCAGTGGTCTCAAGTGCCACTTTGAGCCATCGTGTTTGGTCACTATTGGTGGGCACCGTCTGGTGAGAACCTTGGCCACTGAGCAGGTAAATGCAATTAAGCCCCAAAGGCTAGTGAATCTAGGACTCACTAATGACATGGTAATCTTGTCAGGAACATTGAAATCAGCTTTTAGACCTTCCTGGGCACAATGCCAGTTTACCTGGTAAACCAGAGTTGGTAAGATCACAAGAGGTGAAAAACCGGATGTGATCCTGATTTTTTTCTCTTGCATGGTCTTAGCAGCTCGATCCACCCCCACCTCCGATCAATTTGCAGAATGAGCCAGGAAGATCACCCCCTGAATATTCAAGTAGTTGGATAAGTTCCGGTTTAAACTTGAAAGATTTGAATGATTTATGTTTTGACAAGATTTAAATGATACTATTAAATTAACATTGAGATTGCATTCTGAAAATTAGCTTTAAATCTCTTAAAATCTGTTTCTGCAGATTGGGTTTAATCCACTCCGAATTCTCCGCAAAAGAAATAAAGCTCTACAGAAGATCAAAAAAATGCTGCAGAGAGGAGAGTTAATGGTTACATCAGTAAGTTCAGTGGCAAAATCTAGAGATGAGAGAGTCTAAATGTAAAATATTCATGATGATTTAAAGTTAAACTAAGAGCAAAGAATGGAATTACTATCAAAATAAATCCATCAGATCTTAAGAGAACAAATATTCCAAATTATTGCCATGACTATACCCCAAAGCCTTACAATACTATATTTGCAAACTTTCTTTTATTGTCTCTAAACCCCTACAACACCTTACTTGCAAACCTATACTACAGTACTCCAAAACCTTACATTGCCATACTCACTCGCAGTTTTGTTTCTATGCAGAAGGGCTATATTCAGACTACAGATGGAAGTCATGAGAGTGACTCAGAAAATGATAATAGCAACAATATTGAAGACCTTGATAAAGCAACAGATATGAAAGAGTTACCAATGAAGATTGATTGGAAAGCTCACCTTCCAGCTGGTATTCATGTTCCCAGTGTGGAAATACATAGCATTGTCCTTGACTTTGCTGCAGTTTCTTTCCTGGATGTATCTGCTATGAAAGGCTTAAAATCGGTAAGAACTAATTCTATTTGTACAATAAGAAAGGAAAATGGAAGAGTAGAACACAATTGGATCTGCACTGTGATGCTGCTTAGCTGTGAGGAGTGCTCTTGGACTTAAATGGAACAGGCAGCAGGGGCCACAAGGGAGAGTGCTGATTGGGCAGTAAGTGGGCGGCACGGTAGCACAGCGGTTAGCACTGCTGCTTCACAGCTCTAAGGAGCTGCATTCAATTCCCAACTCAGGTCACTGTCTGTGTGGAGTTTGTACTTTCTCGTTGTGTCTGCGTGGGTTTCTTCTGGGTGTTCTGGTTTTGTCCCACAGTTCAAAGATGTGCGGGTTAAGTTGATTGGCCATGCTAAGAAATTGCCCCTTAGTGTCCAGGGCTGTGTAGGTTAGAGGGATTCGTGGGTATAATATGTACGGATATGGGGGTAGGGCTTGGGTGGGATTGTAGTCAGTGCAGAGTCAATGGGCCAAAGGGCCTCTTTCTGCACTGTAGGGTTCTATGATTTTATGAAGTCCCAAAAGGGAGAGTGCTGATTGGTCAGTAAGTCCCAAAAGGGAGAGTGCTGATTGGTCAGTAAGTCCCAAAAGGGAGAGTGCTGATTGGTCAGTAAGTCCCAAAAGGCAGAGTGCTGATTGGTCAGTAAGTCCCAACAGGGAGAGTGCTGATTGGTCAGTAAGTCCCAAAAGGGAGAGTGCTGATTGGTCAGTAAGTCCCAAAAGGCAGAGTGCTGATTGGTCAGTAAGTCCCAACAGGGAGAGTGCTGATTGGTCAGTAAGTCCCAAAAGGGAGAGTGCTGATTGGTCAATAAGTGCTACGCTTGATTCTCTGAAACTGATGGTGAGTTTGGACTAAAGAAAGAGTTAAAAGTGAATCACAGGAGGGCTCTGAACTGATTGGCTAAGAGGGAACCGTGCTAAATTTGAAAATCCATTTAAATTACTCGTTAGTAATTGCCCAGAGACTGTGGTAATAAGGAGATATATCATAAAAAGTAAATTAAAAATTAAGAACCAAATTATAAAATAGAGATAGAGGGTCAGGTTCATGCATGATGTGGAGCTAGTGGATCCCGTTTGTGGTTCCTAGTCAGCACATCTGCAGTAAGTGCTTGTTGCTTGAGGAATTCTTGGCTCAGAGTGAATGAGCTGGATTCTGAGCTTCAGATGCTGCAACACATCAGGGAGGGGAAGAAACATTTGGAAACTATGTTCCAGGGGGCAGTCACACCCAAGATTAAATTTGGCCTTGAATTTGGCCAGTAGTCAGGAACAGGAGAGTGTGGCTGTGAGTGAGACAGGTTCAGAGATCCAGGAGGTAGGTCGCAGGAGCCTTAGTCCCTGAATTTGTCCAACAGGTCTGAGATACTTGGGAATGGGTACTGTAGAGATGAGCAAACTGACCAAGGCACCTTGCTACAGGGAGCTGTTCAAGGAGGGGGAGAAAAAGATGTAGTTATAATTGGCGATAATATAGTTAGGGGTATTGACACTGATCTATGACCAGGATCGAGAATCATAAAGGTTGTGTTAGCTACCTGGTGCTCGGATACAGGATATCTCATCTGGGCTCGGATGAACCTACATTGGTAGCTACTGGAACACAACAACTGGGAGGGTAAAGATCTAGTTGTTGAGGTCCATGTAGGTGCCAACAACATAGCAGAACCTCTGTTACTGTTTTACCTAAGGGAATATGAACAACCAAGGACTAAATTAAAAAACAGAACAAACAGGTATTAATCCCTGGATTACTACCTAAGCCATGAGCTAATTGGAATAGGATCAGTAAGATTAAGTAGATAAATGATTGGCGTGTGAAGAATGGGTTTGAATTCATGGGACATTGGCACTTTGGGAAAGAGGGAACTTGTTCCAATGGGAGGGTTGTCATCTGAACCATGCTGGGACCAGAGCCCTGGTGAATCGTGTGACTACGTTGTGGATAGAGTGGGGAAGTGGGGAAGGGGGAGATGTGGGGGGGGGGGGGGGGGGGGGGCAAGTGTTCAGTTGTATAGTGAATTAGAAAACCAAAGTGAAAGGAGAGGGCAGAAGGTTAATGATGAGGACGTTCAACTAGTTAAAGGAACTGAGGGCTTAGTTAGTAAAGTTTCCAGACCACGTAATAGAGCAGAGAGTATAGAAGGTGACAGAAATCTAACCTCAGGCAGAGTGATAAAGGTAATAAGAAGAGAGGTGGTCAGGACTGATGTGTAATGAGGCAGAATTGATTAGGGAAGTTAAGGTGAAGGAATGCTTTGGAAGCAGTGATCACAATGTGATAGAATTTACCCTGCAGTTTGAGAGGGAGAAGCTGGAGTCAGATGTAACAATATTACAATTAACTACAGGTAACTACATAGACATGAGGGAAGAGCAGAGTTGATTGGAAAGGGAGCCGGAAAGATGGTGGAACAGAAATGGCAGTTTTTGGGGGTTATTCAGGAGGCACAACAGAAATTCATCCCAAGAAGGAGGAAATATGCAAAGAGGAGGATGAGGCATCCAGGGCTGATGAGAGAAGTCAAGGACAGCATAAAAGCAAAAGAAAAAGCAGACAAAATGGCAAGGATTAGTGGGAAGACAGACAATTAGGAAGCCTTTAAAAGCGAGCAGAACAAAACTAAAAAAAGCAGTAAGAGGGAACAAGATGAGATATGAGTGTAAGCTAGCTAGTAATATAAAAGAAGATAGGAATAGTCTTTTTCAACATATAAAAGGTAAGAGAGAGGCAAAAATAGCCATTGGACTGCTGAAAAATGAGACTGGAGAAATAATAGGAAACAAGCAATGGCAAAGGATTTGAATCATTATTTTGCATCACTCTTCACGATGGAAGACACCAGTGGGATGCAGGAGCTCCAGGAGAGCCAGGGGGCACAGGTGAGTGTAGTGGCCATCACTACGGAGAAGGTTCTGGGGAAACGGAAAGGTCTGAAGGTGGATAAATCACCTGGACTGGATGGACATCCTAGTGTTCTAAAAGAGATAGCTGAGGTTATTATGGAGGCATTGGTGGTGATCTTTCAGAAATCACTGGAGACAAGGATGGTACTAGAGGACTGGAAAGTAGTGAATGTAACACCGCTGTTTGAGAAGGGAGTGAGGCAGTAGACGGGAAATTGTAGGCTGGTTAGCCTGACTTCAGTCATTGGCAAGATTTTAAAGTCCATCATTAAAGATGAGATCGCAGGATAAAGTAGGACTGGGTCAGCATGGCTTTGTCAAGGAGAGGTTGTATCTGACAAATCTGTTAGTTCTTTGAGGAAGTAACAAGGAAGTTAGGTAAAGGAGAACCAGTGGACATGATTTATTTAGATTTCCAGAAAACAAGATGCTGCATAGGACACTGTTAAATAAGTTAATAGCCCATGGTGTCAAGTGTAAGATCCTGATATGGATAGAGGATTCGCTAACTGGTGGAAGGCAGACAGTGGGGATAAAGGAGTCTTTTTCAAATTGGAAGCTGCTGACTACTGCTGTCCTTCAGAGATCGATGCTGGGACCATAACATTAATGATTTGGAGGAAGGAACTGAAGGCATTGTTGCTAAGTTTGCAGATGATATAAAGATATGTAGAGGGACAAGTAGTATTGAGGAAGCAAGGGAGCTGGTCAGGAGAGTGCATTCCATCTGCCACTTCCTTGCCCAATGTGGAAAAGTGTGAGGTTATACACTTTGGAAGGAGGAATGGACGCATTGACTATTTTCCAAATGGGAAGATGTTTAGGAAATCAGAAACACAAAGGGGCTTGGGAATCATTGGTAAAGATTCTCTTAAGGTTAACGTGAAGGTTCAGTCGGCAGTTAGGAAACAAATGCAATGTTAGCATTCATATGGAGAGGGTTCGAATACAGGAGCAGGGATGGACTTCTGAAGCTGGATAAGGCTCTGGTCAGACCCCATTTGGAGTATTGTGAGCAGTTTTGGGCCTTGGATCTAAGGAAGGATGTGCTGGCCTTGGAAAGGATATAGAGGAGGTTCACAAGAATAATCCCTGGAATGAAGAGCTTGTCGTATAAGGAATGGTTGAGAATTCTGTGTCTGTACCCATTGGAGTTTAGAAGGATGAGGGAGGACCTTATTGAAGCTTACAGGATACTGCGAGGCCTGGATAGAGTGGGCATGGAGATGATGTTTCCACTAGTAGGAAAAATTAGAACCAGAGGGCACAACCTCAGACAAAAGGGTTACATAGAACATTACAGCACAGAACAGGCCCTTCGGCCTTCGATGTTGTGCCGACCAAAATAAAAAGCAATGCCCCTCCAAACTAAACCATTCCCTTCTCTTCCATATACTTATCAATTAACCTCTTAAACGCCACCAACTTGGCGCATCTACAACTGCTGCAGGCAGGGCATTCCACTCCCTAATCACTCTTTGAGTAAAGAACCTACCTCTGATATCCGTCCTATAACTCATACCCCTTAATTTAAAGCTGTGTCCCCTCGTGCTAGCTTTCTCCATCCTAGGAAAAAGGCTATCACTGTCCACCCTATCTAAACCTCTAATCATCTTATATGCTTCAATAAGATCCCCTCTTAGCCGCCTCCTTTCTAACGAAAACAACCTCAAGTCCTTCAACCTCTCTTCATAGGACCTGCCCTCCATACCAGGCAACATCCTGGTAAACGTCCTCTGTACCCTCTCCAATGCCTCCACATCTTTCTTATAACGTGGGGACCAGAACTGCACACAATACTCCAAGTGCGGATCCTTTAAAATGTAGAAGAAGAACTTCTTCAGCCAGAAAGTGATGGATCTGTGGAATTCTTTGCTGCAGAAGGCTGTAGAGGCCAGGTCATTGAGTGTCTTTAAGACAGAGTTAGATAGTTTTTTGATTAATAGGGAGATTGCAGTTATGGGGAAAAGGCAGGAGAATGGGGATGAGAAAAATATCAGTCATGATTGAATGGTGGAGCAGACTCAATGGGCTGAGTGGCCTAATTCTGCTCCTTTGTCTTAAGGTCTTATGGATGGGAAGGAAGGACAGCATGGTGGCACATGAAATGAAATGAAACTAAATTAAATTAGCACTGTTGCCTTACAGCGCCAGGGGCTCAGGTTCAATTCCAGCCTTGGTCTGTGTGGAATTTGCACATTCTCCCTGTGTCTGTGTGGGTTTCCTCTGGGTGCTCCAGCTTCCTCTCATAGTCCAAAGATGTGCAGTTAGGGGATTAGCCATGCTAAATTGCTCCTTGGTGGATATGTAAGTTAGGGAGTTTAGTGAGGTAAATGTGGGAGGTGGACCTGGATAGGATGCTGTATCAGAGAGTTGGTGTAGACCTGATGGGTTGAATGACCTTCTTCTGCACTATAGAAGGAATAGCTGAAATGGAGAGAAGAAAGGGAAGAACAGAATGGAAAAGGAGAAAGAGTTGCATTTTCTAATACATTTCATGTCCACTGATCAACAATGTTCTTTTTGAAATGTAGCATCTGTTATAAATTATTGAAAACACACTAGCTATTGGCTGGCATTTTATAATCTCGCTCAGGTGAACTAGTAAAATCCTGCCCAATGCCAACAGAGAAATCTGTTCTGGGAGTCTCGGGGCAGTGAGGCAGTAAAGTTCTGGCTAGTAGCTATTTTGCACTCTGTAAACTGCCCAAAACAGCCATGTATTAATAACCAGATAATGTGTATTCTGTTGATTGAGAAATAAATATTGGCTAGAGCACTAGGGATAACTCTCCCAATCTGCAAATTAGTCCTGTGGGATCTTTTACATTGATCTAGGGGCTTAGATTTCATGTCTCATTGAGCAGACAGCATTTACAGTGGCACAGTTTCCAAGTCAGATTGACTTTACAAAGGTAAGAGGGGAAAGGTTTAGTGAAGATGTGCAGAGAAAGTTTTTTATACAGAAGGTGGTGGGGGCTTGGAATGTGTTGCCAAGTAAGTTGGTTAAAGCAAATACATTAGAGACATTTAAGACTTATCTGGATAGGCACACAAACAATCAGGGAGTAGAGGGATATCAGCAACTGCTCAAGATAGGACAATGTGATTGGTGCAGGTTTGGAGGGCCAAAGGGCCTGTTTCTGTGCTTTTTTTTTGTTCTTTGTGCTGAATTGGGACTTCAATTTATCCTTCAGAGGTGAATGTGTAACTGGCTAACACCTCTGCAATATGGTCAGCAAAATCTATTCATCTACCAAGTATTTATTCTCTTTGTTAATCTGTTCCAGTTGAGATATATTTCCAGTCATATATCTGACTGGAAATCTGGTATCACATATATTTCCGGTTAGATATCTTGATCCTATCTTAAACACAAATCTGGTATATTGTCCCCACATATATATCATAGTTGCATCAGTTTTTTGCTTGACTTCTTTGAAATATTTTGTCAAAATGTCTAAAATATGCCACATCACACCAATTAAACATCATTGCTGATAATCAAAGTGCCAGAGGTGAAATTATGGAAAGATAAATAATTTAAATCCGATTAACTTTTGGCTATCAAATGTTTAGAAAATGATCTCTCTATCTTTCACTCACAGATCTTGAAAGAATTAGTCAGAATTGAGATCGATATCTACATCGCTACTTGTGACAGTAAGTGTCCTTCTCATTAAACTAAAAAATAGACGATATCCATTCCGTGAGTTTGTTACTCAATGTACAAGTCAGGAATGTGATGGATTATCCTTACATAGGTTCAATTGTTATTGTCAAAGCTCAAGAAATCCCAAAGAGAAACTTGATAAACTAACATGGCCAGATATCTCTTTCTATTTTGATGCAGCCACTGGGAATTTTACCATTGTTTTTACATGTATATTTTGTGGAACCACCTGAACATTTTACTGGGGTGGCCTAAGTATGTAACTTGTGCTTTTGCAGATTCACCCTTAGCCAAGTTCGCACCAAATTTGCTTCTTGCAGTTGGCCAAAGAGTTCTTTGTGATGCTGTAAATGCTCCACCCACATTTGACTGTAAACTACCAAGTTGTCAATAGAAACAGGACAAAGATTCAGACCTGCAATTACTTTGACGGACTTTGAAATGTTGCTGCTGTATTCTTCACACCAAATAAAACCCACCTGACATTCTAAAAGCTGATCTCTCTTTTGCTCCTTCCGATATGACTGACCCTAACTGACCCCTGAAATGGCATGGCATGTCATTCAGTTCAGAGGCAATGAAGGATTGGCAATAAATGTTGGCTCAGCCAGTGATGTCCACTTTCCATGAATTTTCAATATCTTCTCAATAATCAACATAGAACATAGAACATTACAGCACAGAACAGGCCCTTCGGCCTTTGATGTTGCGCCGACCAATATAAAAAGCAATGACCCTCCAAACTAAACCATTCCCTTCTCTTCCATATACTTATCAACTTACCTCTTAAACGCCACCAAACTTGGCGCATCTACAACTGCCGCAGGCAGGGCATTCCACTCCCTAACCACCCTCTGGGTAAAGAACCTACCTCTGATATCCGTCCTATAACTATCACCCCTTAATTTAAAGCTGTGTCCCCTCGTGCTAGCTTTCTCCATCCTAGGAAAAAGGCTATCACTGTCCACCCTATCTAACCTCTAATCATCTTATATGTTTCGATTAGGTCCCCTCTTAGCCTCCTCCTTTCTAACGAAAACAACCTAAAATCCCTCAGCCTCTCCTCATAAGACCTGCCCTCCATACCAGGCAACATCCTGGTAAACCTCCTCTGTACCCTCTCCAATGCCTCCACATCTTTCTTATAATTTGGGGACCAGAACTGCACACAATACTCCAAGTGCGGCCGCACTAGATTTTTGTACAGTTGCAACATGACGTTGCGGCTCCGAAATTCAATCCCCCTACCAATAAAAGCTAAGACTCCATATGCCTTCTTAACAACCTTATCGACTTGACTGCCTACTTTCAGGGATCTATGCACAAATACACCAAGATTCCTCTGTTCATCAACACTATTAAGAATCCTACCATTAGCCCTATACTCTACACATTTATTATTCCTGCCAAAGTGAATAATAACCTTTGTGATAAAGTCTGATTGTCCCACTTTCTCAATGCAATCTTCCAAAAATGGAATAGAATACAAATCTGCTTTTATCACTGCTTCATTTTTCGATAACCCACAGATTATGGGGAGTTTGTTACTGTCACTGACCTATTAATTTGGTGACCTAGAGTATTGCTTGGTAATACAGGTTCAAATCCCAATGTGACAGATAGTAAAATTTGAATTCTACAAAAACTGGAATTGAAAGTTTAACTATAACCATGAAGCTGTCGTTGTAAAAACCCATCTGCTTCACAAATGTCCTTTAGGAAAGGGAATCTGCCATCTGTATTAATGTGGCTAACTCTTGAAATGACCTGAGTTGAATTCTGTTACATAATCCAGAGGAGAACTTCCTGATGGGGGAGACAGGATTTATTTATTCATTCTGCATTGTAACAACTATTACATCTTACTTCCGCTTCCATTCTGTATCAAAATACCGTTTGAGTAAATTCACATGATACACTGCGAGTGCTCCTTCTACCTGGCTTTCTTATCAAATAATTCACCTCACTCATTTTTTCTCTGGAGGCTGCTGTCTGAGAGTCAAAAGACAGATGTCTCTCTGTCCTGGGGTGTTCAAAGGCTAGGCATGGTTCAAAGTAAAATATCAAGTATTTTATGTAAAGATAATTTACATAAGATTAAAAAGGAAACTCATGAGGCTGGAAGAGAAATAAAAATCCTCAGATACTTTCATTGTAATATAGTTAGACACACAAAGACAGATGTGATCTCAGTTTGATAAGGCCCACTAAATCTTGCTTTTAAAGGTTCATCTATCACTAGTAATAATACTAATAAAACTTTATACCCACGAGAAAAACTATGAATTTTTGATTTCTTATTCACTTCTTTTTTCATCATCTGCTGTGCCACCAGCGTAGTTAACCTCTCCCTAAAATTTGACACACAGTCCAACAATGCCACCTCAGAACACTTACTCACCGATTTCTCCTTGATCAATTTAAGTGGTCCTCTTACCTCATGACTTAAAATCAATTCAAATGGTCAAAACAACCACCCAGGTGGCCTCAATGGCCTCCAGTCTTACTGATGAGGCACCACATCAAGTCCTTGTTGATGGCGATTATACATGACCTTCATTGATGAGGTCATTAAGGCAAGTGAGTGTGGACAATTTGATCCTGGGAAATTTTATTATATATTTGAAAATAAACTGGAAATCCAGACCAATAATATTGTGAAAAGCGCGAAACCAGGCACAAACCCAATATTCTGCAGCTTGCCCCACCCATAATTGGAGTGATAAGTTAGTAAATCACCTCCATCATTTTTAAGCTAAAACACTCTGGTATACACTCAGATTCTCTTTCTATGTATGTATTCTGTAACAACTTTTTAAAAATTGCTGCACCTTTAAGTTGTAGTTCATCTACCTTTCCTCTATTAAAAATATCCACTTCTTCCTCCACCTGTTCTTGTTCTTTCTCAAACGTCTGATCAAAAATGGTTTCTGATAATTGAACTTCAACTTCTTTATTTTCACTCTTTGATTTCTCCTCCTGTCTCAGCCTGTGACTTTGTGACATTGTTTCCACACAGTTGGGAAAAATCCCAGAATATGCAGCCTTCAACAACTCAGTTACTTACTTTTACATTGGCTTTTCAATTACAGCAGACATCACTCCCACCTTTGATTCAGCTATATCATTATCCAGAATAAACTCATTTCCTGGAAAAGATTATTTCTTTGTTGCTCTATTACTATCAGGCCGTGTGAGGATTAGCTGGAAAGACACCATGGTGAGCATGGACTGGTTTGGAGAAACAATTGTTTCCATACTGTGTTGCTCTCTGATTTTATTCCTACCACCACTTCACTTTTCATTGGACTCTCCAACCTCATCTTATATAATGGAGCACTACTTTCATCATAAATTCCACAGAAATACCACCTTTTCTGGATATACATAATTCCTTATCTCTCACTAATAGATATTGACTTGCTCCTGTATCTGTCAAAATCTTAACTTTTTTACCTACTCCTCCTGTAGATAAATGAGTAAAGTTTACCCACACAAATAAATTATTTAAAGAAATCTGACATTTTCTTATCAACTTATTTCTGATCAGGCTGTACATTCTGTTGCACCTCTTCAGTTTCAACTGGGCTTTCCTTTACCATTTTAACAAATCCCACTAGCTTAACTTGTTTTATCACATCTGTCTTTGTGTGTCTAACTATATTACAATGAAAGTATCTGAGGATTTTTATTTCTCTTCCAGCCTCATGCGTTTCCTTTTTAATCTTATGTAAATTATCTTTACATAAAATACTTGATATTTTACTTTGTACCATGCCTAGCCTTTGAACACCCCAGGACAGAGAGACATCTGTCTTTTGACTCTCAGACAGCAGCCTCCAGAGAAAAAAATCTCTCTTCAAACTCTAGAACCCAGAGAGGGTCACAATCAAAATGGAAACTTCCAGCTTATCTCTCTGTAAGCCTAGTTCCTCCCATGAGCACATGATGTTGTCTTGCCAAATAACCTAATTAAACCCTACTCTAAAACCCCATAGGTTAACTTAAAATATAACAAAATTGTGTTAACTCAGATTAAAACAAATACCCTAATAACTGGCAGCAATTATTCTTCGATATTGTCAGGAAGTGGATTTCCTGGAGCTGACAAATGGGTAGCATAATCAGAGCTGAAGTTTAAAACCTTTACAAGAAACATAAAGGACTGCGACTTCCCAGTCGTGTTTCCCACCAACGGGAGGTGGCACATTGCTTGCTGGGAGCAGGATTCTCTGTTCCTGCTGTTGTCAATGGAAATTCCCATTGACATCATCCCATGCCAGTGGGAAACTGCCAAGGTGTGCACTGCTGGCAGGAATGGAGAATTCCGCGGCTAACACATATTCATTTCTTAAAGGCACAGTATTGTTACACCACAACTTGTGATGACACCCTATCACTGAGTTTGCTATTTCCACACTAATAGAGTGCCCCAGGGATCTGTTCTAGGACCCTTGCTGTTTATCATTTTCATAAATGACCTGGAGAAGGAAGTGGAGGGATAGGTTGGTAAGTTTGCCGACGATACGAAGGTTGGTAGTGTTGTGGATAGTTTGGAGGGATGTCAGAAGTTGCAACGAGATATAGATAGGATGCAAGGCTGGGCGGAGAAAAAGCAGATGGACTTCAAACCAGAAAATTGTGTAGTGGTCTATTTTGGCAGGTCCAATGGGATGAAGGAGTATAATATCAATATAATATAATATCACTACTCTCAGCAGTGTTGAGGAGCAGAAGGATCTTGGGGTCTGGGTCCATAGAACTCTTAAATCAGCCTCGCAGGTGGAGGATGTGGTCAAGAAGGCATATGGTGTACTGGCCTTCATTAATCGAGGGATTGAGTTTAGGAGTCGGAGATCATGCTGCAAATTTATAAGATTCTTGTCAGACCCCATTTGGAGTATTGTGTGCAGTTCTGGTCACCTCACTATAGGAAGGATGTGGAAGCTATTCAAAAGGTGCAGAGGAGATTTACAAGGATGTTGCCTGAATTGGGGGGCATGCCTTATGAGGATAGTTGAGGGAACTCGGTTTTTTTTACCGTAGAGAGAAGAAGGTTGAGAGGTGACCTGATAGAGGTTTATAAGATGTTGAGATATTGATCGTGTGGACTCTCAGAGGCTATTTCCCAGTGCTGAAATGGTCACTACGAGAGGACCCAGTTTTAAGGTGCTGGGAGTAGGGAAAGAGGAGATACCAGGGTTAAATTTTTCACTCAGGGTAGTGGGTAAGTGGAATCGGCTGCCATTAGTGGTGGTTGTGGCAAACTCTTTGGGGTCTTCTGGATGAGTGCATGGGATTTAATGGGATTGATGGTCATAAGTAGGTCTAGTAGAACATAGAACATAGAACATAGAACAATACAGCACAGAACAGGCCCTTCGGCCTTCGATGTTGTGCCGACCAAAATAAAAAGCAATGCCCCTCCAAACTAAACCATTCCCTTCTCTTCCATATACTTATCAATTAACCTCTTAAACGCCACCACACTTGGCGCATCTACAAAAGCTGCAGGCAGGGCATTCCACTCCCTAATCACTCTTTGAGTAAAGAACCTACCTCTGATATCCGTCCTATAACTCATACCCCTTAATTTAAAGCTGTGTCCCCTCGTGCTAGCTTTCTCCATCCTAGGGAAAAAGGCTATCACTGTCCACCCTATCTAAACCTCTAATCATCTTATATGCTTCAATAAGATCCCCTCTTAGCCGCCTCCTTTCTAACGAAAACAACCTCAAATCCTTCAAACTCTCTTCATAGGACCTGCCCTCCATACCAGGCAACATCCTGGTAAACCTCCTCTGTACCCTCTCCAATGCCTCCACATCTGTCTTATAATGTGGCGACCAGAACTGCACACAATACTCCAAGTGCGGCCGCACTAGAGTTTTGTACAGCTGCAACATGATGCTGCGGCTCCTAAATTCACTCCCCCTACCAATAAAAGCTAAGACTCCATAAGCCTTCTTAACAACTTTATCCACTTGACTGCATACTTTCAGGGATCTATTGACACATACACCAAGATCCTTCTGTTCCTCAACACTATTAAGAGCCCTACCATTAGCCATATACTCTACACATTTATTGTGCCTGCCAAAGTGCATTACCTCACACTTTTCCACATTAAACTCCATTTGCCACCTCTCGGCCAGCTCTGCAACTTGTCCAAGTCACTCTGTAAACTATAACACCCCTCTTCACTATCTACCACTCCACCGACTTTAGTGTCATCTGCAAATTTACTGATCCATCCCTCAATACCCTAATCCAGATCATTTATAAAAATTACAAACAGCAGGGGCCCCAAAACAGACCCCTGAGGCACACCACTTGTCACCGAACTCCACGATGAATATCTCCCATCAACACCACCCTCTGTCTTCTATCTGCCAGCCAATTCCTAATCCAATTAGCTAAATCACCCTCTATTCCACACATCTGCATTTTCTGTAGAAGTCTTCCATGGGCCACCTTATCAAACGCCTTACTAAAGTCCATATATACTACATCAACCGCCTTACCCCCATCCACCTCTCTGGTCACTTTCTCAAAAAACTCAATGAGGTTAGTAAGGCATGACCTACCCTTCACGAAACCATGCTGACTATCCCAATCAATTCATTTCTCTCTAAATAACTATAAATCCTATCCCTAATAATTCTCTCCAATACCTTGCCCACCACAGAAGTAAGACTCACTGGCCTATAATTCCCAGGAAGGTCTCTCTTCCCCTTCTTAAACAATGGGACCACATTCGCCATCCTCCAGTCCCCCGGAACCACACCCGTAACCAACGAGGACCTGAAGATCAGAGCCAGAGGCTCTGCAATCTCCTCTCTTGCCTCCCAGAGAATCCTAGGGTAAATCCCGTCCGGCCCAGGGGACTTATCCAACTTCAAACCCTCGAGAATTTCTAACACATCCTCCCTATCTACTACAATACTCCCCAATTTGCAACCCTGTACCTCAGTGCTCTCCACAGCTACATTTCCAGCACTCTGCGTGAATACCGAAGAGAAATATTTATTCAGTGCCTCGCCAATCTCTTCAGGCTCCACGCACAACTTCCCACTGCTATCTATGACTGGCCCTAATCTTGCCCTAACCAATCTTCTATTCTTAACATATCGAAAGAAAGCTTTAGGATTCTCCTTAATCCTATCAGCCAACATCTTCTCGTGTCCCCTCTTAGCTCTCCTCAATTCACTTTTTACCTCCTTCCTAGCTAATCTATAGCTATCCATTGCACTACCTGAGCCTTCAAGCCTCATCCTGACATAAGCCTCCTTTTTCTTCTTAACCAGCAAATCAACTCTTTTCGTACACCAAGGCTCTCTTACTCGTCCATTTCCTCCCTGCCTGACAGGGACATACTTATCAAGGACTCTCAGCAGCTGCTCCTTGAATAAGCACCACATTCCAGATGTTCCCAGTCCCTGTAGTTCCCTAGTCCAATCTACGCACCCTAATTCTCTCCTGATGGCCTCATAATTACCCTTCCCCCAGCTATAACTACAGCCCCCAGCTTCATGCCTATCCTTGTCCATCACTAAGGTGAACGTAACCGAATTGTGGTCACTATCACCAAAATGTTCACTAACTTCCAAGCCTAACACCTGGTCTGGCTCATTGCCCAGCACCAAATCCAATGTAGCCTCACCTCTAGTTGGCCTATCTACATACTGAGTCAAAAAACCTCCCTGCACACTTTGTACAAAAACTGACCCCTCTAAACGAGCTAGAGCTATAGCTATTCCAATCAATATTAGTAAAGTTAAAGTCCCCCATAACAATTACCCTATTACTTTCACTCCTGACCAGAATTGACTTCGCAATCCTTTCCTCAACCTCTCTAGAACTATGAGGAGGTCTGTAAAAGACTCCCAACAGGGTGACCTCTCCTCTCCTGTTTCTAATCTCAGCCCATACTACCTCAACAGACAAGTCCTCATCAAACTTCTTTTCGATCACCGTGATACAGTCTTTGACCAGTAACGCCACTCCTCCCCCCCTTCTCTACTCCGACTAAAGCATTTGTACCCCGGAACCTGCAACATCCATTCCTGTCCCTGCTCTACCCAAGTCTCTGAAAGAGACTACCAAGTAGGTAGTGATATGATCAGCGCGGAGGAGTTGTAGACAGTGAGGATGGATGTTACACTTGGCAGGTGGACATAGATAAGCTACAGAGCTGGGCTGAGAGGTGGCAAATGGAATTTAATGCACAAAAGTGTGAGGTGATTCACTTTGGAAGGAGTAACAGAATTACAGAGTATTGGGCAAATGGAAAGACTCTTGGTAGTGTGGCTAAGCAGAGAGATCTCGGTGTACATGTACATAGATCCCTAAAAGTTGGCACCCAGGTTGATCAGGTTGTTAAGAAGGCATACGGTATGTTAGCTTACAGAGGTAGAGGGAATGAACTTCAGAGCCGTGAGACAATGTTGCAGCTGTACAAATCTCTGGTACGGTCGCACTTGGAGTATTGTGTACAGTTTGGTCGCCACATTATAAGAAAGATGTCCCCTTGTGTTAGCCATCACCATCCGAGAAAAAGGGGTGCAGAGAAAATTTACTAGGTTGTTGCCTGGTATGGTGGGTAGGTCTTATGAGGAAAGACTGAGGGACTTGAGGTTATTTTCGTTAGAGAGAAAAAAAGGTTAAGAGGTGACTTAATAGAGGCATACAAGATGATCAGAGGGTTAGAACATAGAACATTACAGCGCAGTACAGGCCCTTTGGCCCTCGATGTTGCGCCGGCCAGTGGACCCTCTAACCTAAACTATTCCAATATCATCCATATGCCTATCCACCGAACATGTGAATGCCCCCAAAGTAGGCGAGTCCACAACTGCTGCAGGCAGGGCATTCCACGCCCTCACCACTCTCTGTGTAAAGAACCTGCCTCTGACATCCGTCCTATAACTACCATCTCTTAATTTAATGTCCCCTCGTGTTGGTCATCACCATCCGAGGAAAAAGGCTCTCACTATCCACCCTATCCAGTCCTTTGATCATCTTATATGCCTCAATTAGGTCACCGCATAACCTTCTCTCTAATGAAAATAACCTCAGGTCCCTCAGCCCTTCCTCATAAGGCCTTCCCACCATACCAGGCAACATCTGGTAAACCTCCTCTGCACCCTTTCCAATGCTTCCACATCTTTCTTATAATGCGGCGACCAGAACTGTACGCAATACTCCAAGTGCGGCCGCACCAGAGTTTTATACAGTTGTAACAGAACCTCACGGCTCCTAAATTCAATCCCTCTACCAATAAAAGCTAACACACCGTACGCCTTCTTAACAACTTCATCAACCTGGGTGCCAACTTTCAAAGAGCTATGTACTTGTACCCCAAGATCCCTCTGCTCGACAACACTATTAAGGGTCCTTTCATTAGCCCTATATTTCATATGCCTGTTATTCCTACCAAAGTGAATCACCTCACACTTATCCGTATTGAATTCCATTTGCCACCTCACGACCCAGCTCTGCAACCTATGTCCCTCTGCAAACTGTAACATCCATCCTCGCTGAGTACAACTCACCCCACTTTGATATTAAGAACATAGAACATAGAACATAGAACATTACAGCACAGAACAGGCCCTTCGGCCCTCGATGTTGCGCCGACCAATATAAAAAGCAATGCCCCTCCAAACTAAACCATTCCCTTCTCTTCCATATACTTATCAACTAAAAGCAGATTGTCAGCAAATTTACTAATCCAACCCTCTACACCCTCATCTAGGTCATTTATTAAAATGACAAACAGCAGTGGCCCCAAAACAGATCCTTGAGATACACCACTTGTAACTGCACTCCAGGTTGAATATTTCCCATCAACCACCACCCTCTGTCTTCTATCAGCGAGCCAATTCCTAATCCAAACTGCTAAATCACCTTCAATCCCATGCATCTGCACTTTCTGCAGTAGTCTACCATGGGGAACCTTATCAAACACTTTGCTAAAATCCATATACACTACATCAACTGCCTTACCCTTATCTACCTCTTTGGTCACTCCTCAAAAAACTCAGTAAGGTTTGTGAGGCACGACCTATCCTTCACAAAACCGTGCTGACTATCCCTAATCAATTTATTTCTCTCTAGATGCTTATAAATCCTATCCCTTATAATTCTTTCCAAGATTTTGCCCACAACAGAAGTCAGGCTCACCAGTCTATAATTTCCAGGATGGTCCCTACTCCCCTTTTTGAACAAAGGGACAACATTTGCCATCCTCCAGTCTTCAGGCACTATACCTGTAGCCAACGACGACATGAAGATCAAAGCCAAAGGCTCTGCAATCTCATCTCTAGCCTCCCAGAGAATCCTAGGGTAAATCCCATCTGGCCCAGGGGACTTATCAATTTTCATACCCTCAAGATTCGCTAACACCTCCTCCTTATGAACCTCAATCCTACCCAGTCTACAACCTGGTATTGCAGTATTCTCCCCGACAACACTGTCTTTCTCCTGCATGAATACTGACGAAAAATACTCATTCAGTGTCTCTCCTATCTCCTCAGGCTCCACGCACAACTTCCCACTGCTATCTCTGACTGGCCTTAATCTTGCCCTAACCAATCTTTTATTATTTATATACCTGTAAAAAGCTTTAGGATTCTCCTTAATCCTATCCGCCAAAGTCTTCTCGTGTCCTCTTCTAGCTCTTCTCAACTCCCTCTTTAGCCCCTTCCTGGCTAATTTATAGCTCTCCAGTGCCCTAACTGAGCCTTCACGTCTCATTATTATATAAGCCTCCTTCTTCCTCTTCACCAGAGATTCAACTTCCCTAGTACACCATGGTTCCCTCACTCGACCACTTCCTCCCTGCCTGGCAGGTACATATTCATTAAGGAAATGCAGAAGCTGTTCCTTAAATATGCTCCACATTTCAGATGTCCCCAGCCCTTGCAATTTCCTGCTCCACCCTATGCATCCTAAATCTCTCCTAATAGCCTCATAATTACCTTTCCCCCAGCTATAACTACTGTTATTCGGTACGTGCCCATCCCTTTCCATCACTAAGGTAAACATAACCGAACTGTGATCACTATCACCAAAGTGCTCACCCACCTCCAAGTCTTAACACCTGGTTTGGTTCATTACCCAGTACCAAATCCAATATAGCCTCACATCTTGTTGGCCTAGGTGGTTAGATAGGGTGGACAGTGAGGGAGTTTTTTCTCGGATGGTGATGGCTAACACAAGGGGACATAGCTTTAACTTAAGGGGTGGTAGTTATAGGACGGATGTTAGAGGTAGGTTCTTTACTCAGAGGGTAATGAGAGTGTGGAATGCCCTGTCAGCAGCAGTTATGTACTCACCAACTTTAAGGGCGTTCAAATAGTCAGTGGATAGACATATGGATAATATTGGAATAGTTTCGGTTAGAGGGTCATTAGATTGGTTCCATTGGTGGGTGCAACATTGAGGGCTGAAGACCTTGTACTGCGTTGTAATGTTCTATGTTCTTCTATTGTTCTATGACACTCTATCCATGGGTTTGTGATGACAGTCTATTCCTCAGTTTGCATGCTCCCTTTCCACTTGCCCAGGCCCAGACTCCAGCATCCATTCAGAGTTGAAGTTCCTGACTCCACTTTCAATGTTAAGGCAAGTATTGTTTTCCATAGAACCATAGAACACTACAGCATAGAAACAGGACTTTTGGCCCTGTTTTTTTGTCTAGTCGCACTGACCTGCATTTGGACCATATCCCTCCACACCCCTCTCATCCATGTACCTGTCCAAGTTTTTCTTAAATGACAAAAGTGAGCTCGCATTCACTACTTCATCTGGCAGCTCATTCCACACTCCCACCATTCTCACCAAGCCCCCTCCCAATATTCCCTTTAAACTTTTCCCCCTTCACCCTTAACCCATGTCCTCTAGTTTTTTTACTTCCCTAGCCTCAGTGGAAAAAGCCTGCTTGCATTCACTCTATCTATACCCATCATAATTTTATATACTTCTATCAAATCTCCTCTGTCAAATCTCTCTGTCACCTCTATCAAATGGAGGTGATTGAGAGACTCTTCCCGGTTAACAAAGGACTAGACGGCACAGCCTCAAGATTGAGGGGAGCGGGGAGGTGGTGCGGTTCACATCAGAGTTGAAGAGGAATTTCTTCATGCAAAGGGTGGTGAATTTTTGGAATTCTCTGCCTGATGAAGTGGTAAAGGCTTCCTTGCTAAATATATTCAAGAGTGGATAGGTTTTTGATTGACAAGGGAATTAAGGGTTACGGGGAGAAAGCGGGAAAGCGCTACTGAACCACTACAAATCAGCCATGATCTTATTGAATGGCGGAGCGGGCTTGAGGGGCTGGATGGCGTATTCCTCCTATTTCTTATGTTCTCCCTCATTCTTCTACGCTCCGGGGAATAAAGTCCTAACCTATTCAACTTTTCTCTGTAACTTAGTTTCTCAAGTCCTGTCAACATTCTTATAAACCTTCTCTGCACTGTTTCAACCTAATTTACATCCTTGCTGTAATTAGGTGACAAAACTGTACACAATACTCTAAATTCAGCCTCACCAATGTCTTATACAACCTCACCATAACATTCCAACTCTTATACTCAATACTTTGATTTATAAAGATCAATGTACCAGAAGCACTCTTTACGACCCTATCCACCTGTGACACCACTTTTAGGGAATTCTGTATCTGTATTCCTAGATCCCTCTGTTCTACTGCACTCTTCAGTGTCCTATCATTTACCTTGTATGTTCTACTTTGGTTTGTCCTTCCAAACTGCAAACCTCACACTTGTCTGCATTAAACTGCATTTGCCATTTCTCAGGCCATTTTTCTAGCTGATCCAAATCCCTCTGCAAGCTTTGAAAACCATCTCACTGTTCACTACACCTCCAATTTTCGGTGACAAGTGGTGTACCTCAGGGGTCTGTTTTGGGGCCCCTGCTGTTTGTAATTTTTATAAATGATCTGGATGAGGGTATTGAAGTAATTTAAATTAGTAAATTTGCAGATGACACTAAAGTCGGTGGAGTGGTAGATAGTGAAGAGGGGTGTTATAGTTTGCAGAGAGACTTGGACAAGTTGCAGAGCTGGGCCGAGAGGTGGCAAATGGATTTTAATGTGGAAAAGTGTGAGGTAATGCACTATGGCAGGAATAATAAATGTGTAGAGTATAGGGCAAATGGTAGGATTCTTAGTAGTCTAGATGAACAGAGGGATCTTGGTGTGTATGTGCATAGATCCCTGAAAGTAGGCAGTCAGTAAATTTTGGATCAGTAAATTTGCAGATGATACTAAAGTTGGTGGTGTGGTAGATAGTGAAGAGGAGTAAATTTTGGATCAGTAAATTTGCAGATGATACTAAAGTTGGTGGTGTGGTAGATAGTGAAGAGGGGTGTTTTAGTTTACAGAGTGACTTGGACAAGTGGCAGAGCTGGGCCGAGAGGTGGCAAATGGAGTTTAATGTGGAAAAGTGTGAGGTAATGCACTTTGGCAGGAACAATAAATGTGTAGAGTATAGGGCTAATGGTAGGGCTCTTAATAGTGTTGAGGAACAGAAGGATCTTGGTGTATGTGTCAATAGATCCCTGAAAGTAGGCAGTCAAGTGGATAAAGTTGTTAAGAAGGCTTATGGAGTCTTAGCTTTTATTGGTAGGGGGATTGAATTTAGGAGCCGCAGCATCATGTTGCAACTGTACAAAACTCTAGTGCGGCCGCACTTGGAGTATTGTGTGCAGTTCTGGTCGCCACATTATAAGAAAGATGTGGAGGCATTGGAGAGGGTACAGAGGAGGTTTACCAGGATGTTGCCTGGTATGGAGGGCAGGTCCTATGAAGAGAGGTTGAAGGATTTGAGGTTGGTTTTCGTTAGAAAGGAGGAGGCTAAGGGGGGATCTTATTGAAACATATAAGATGATTAGAGGTTTGGATAGGGTGGACAGTGATAGCCTTTTTCCTAGGATGGAAAAGCTAGCACGAGGGGACACAGCTTTAAATTAAGGGGTATGAGTTATAGGACGGATATCAGAGGTAGGTTCTTTACTCAAAGGGTGATTAGGGAGTGGAATGCCCTGCCTGCAGCTGTTGTAGATGCGCCAAGTTTGGTGGCGTTTAAGAGGTTAGTTGATAAGTATATGGATGAGAAGGGAATGGTTTAGTTTGGAGGGGCATTGCTTTTTATATTGGTCGGCGCAACATTGAAGGCCGAAGGGCCTGTTCTGTGCTGTAATGTTCTATGTTCTAATCTTTGTTTTATCAGTAAATTTGCTGATCCAATTTACCACATTATCATCCAGATCATTGATATAGATAACAAACAACAATGGACCCAACACTGATCCCTGTGGCATATCACTAGTCACAGGCCTTCACTCAGAGAAGCAATCCTTCACTACCACTCTCTGGCTTCTTCCATTGAGCCAATGTCTAATCCAATTTACTACCTCTTCATGTTTACCTAGCAACTGAACCTTCTTAACTAACCTCCCATCTGGAACCTTGTCAAAGACCTTCCTGAAGTCCATGTAGATAACATCCACTGCCTTCCTTTCATCCAATTTCCTGGTAACCTCTTCAAAATACTCTAATAAACTGGTTAAACATGACACACCAGACACAAAGTCATGTTCACTCTCCCTAATAAGTCTCTGTCTGTCCAAGTATTTGTAGATCTTAGTAATCCTTCCAATAATTTAACTATTACTAATGTCAAACTTACCGGCCTATAATTTCCTGGATTACTTTTTGAGCCTTTTTTAAACAATAGAACAACATAAAGGAAGGGGAGCAGTGGCAACTGAACATTCCTGGGTATAAGTGTTTCAGGCGTGACAGAGGAGGGTCCAGAAGAGGTAGGGAGTGGTGTTGTTAGTTAGGAAGAGCATCACGGCAGTGCAGAAGGAGGATAATACAGAGGAGTTAGGAGTGGAGTCGCTGTGGGTGGAGTTGAGGAATAGAAAGGGGGCGATTACTATTCTAGGGTGTATTATAGGCCACCCAACAGCCCGCAGGTAGTTGAAGAAGGCACATGTAAAGACATTTTGGATAGGTGCAGAAAGAACAGAGTATTTTAGTGGGAGATTTTAATCTCCCTAGGGTGGATTGGAAAGTACCTAGAGCTGGTGGTTTGGATGGGCAGGAATTTGTAAAACATGTATTGGAAGGATCATTAAAAAAAAAGTCTGAGTTACGAGGAGAGCTTAGGCAAATTGGAACTGTTTTCCTTAGAAAGACGTAGACTTAAAGGAGATCTAATAGAGGTGTACAGATTATGAGGGGTATAGATAGAGTAAACAGGGTTAAGCTGTTTCCTAGAATGGACTTGAATATCATGAAGGGTCACAGGCTTAGGGTGAGGGGGATAAGGTATAATTTGGATGCTAGAGGGAGTTTTTTCACACAGAGGGTGGTGGGGGTATGGAATGCGCTGCCAAATAATATGGTGGAGGCAGGTACTCTGGAGTTATTTAAGAAATACTTAGATGGGCACATGAATAGAATGGGAATGGAGGGGTATAGAAAACTGATTTAAAATAGGGATCCTGAGCCTTGGGAGTCCCTGGGAAGTGTGTAAATAGATGATGATATTTTTAATTAATTAAGCAACACAGCACGGGAAACAGGCCCTTCGGCCCAACGAGCCCGCGCCGCCGTCATACTATATAGTAGCAAATACATTATCCTATTTTAATATTCCTATATAATAATATATATATTATTCCTAATATGGAAAAATTTCACCATAGGGACAATTTGTTTCCCAATTAGCCTAAGAGCGAATTTTTGGGTTGTGGGAGGAAACCGGAGTGCCCGGAGAAAACCCACGCAACCACGGGGAGAACGCGCAAACTCCCGCAGACACCGGCCCAATTCCAAGTGTCTGCACAGCCACATCGATAGTCTCTGAGCTGTCATGGTGCCCTTCAGATGGTCCACATAAAGCACTCATTTACGACATGAGGTACCAGGCAACCCATGAATCAACATCCAAGAGCTGTACCCGCACCACCTGCCGAATGCTTGCTCAAATTATGGACCGAATTACCTGTGGAAAAAAGCCGTAGTTAAACAGTCCTAATATATCCCTCTATCTGCATACCGCTCATGTGGCTGTCCAAGAGACCCTTAAACAGCCCCAGCGTGCCTGCTCCCACCACCTTACTCGGCAGTGCATTCCACACCCCCACTACCCTTTGTGTGAAAAACTGCCCTCTAATATTCGTCTTATACATAGCCCCCCTCACCCTATGGCCATGACCCCTCGTCCTATCCATTTCAAAAGGTGGAAAAAGTTTACCTCCATTTACTCTATCTATACCCCTTTTAATCTTATACACCTCTATGAGATCCCCTCTAAGCCGACGTCTTTCAAGGGAAAACAACCCCAGTCTATCTAATCGTTCCTCATAGGACAGTCCTTCCATACCAGGCAGCATCCTGGTAAACCTCCTCTGCACTCTCTCCAAGGACTCCACATCCTTACGATAGTACGGAGATCAGAACTGGGCGCAGTATTCCAAGTGAGGCCTAACCAAAGTTGTATACAACTGCAACATCAAACTCCTACTCTTGTATTCTATACCCTTTTCTATGAAAGCTAACATACTATACGCCTTCTTTGTCACCTTCTCCACCTGTGAGGACACCTTCAGAGACTTGTGAACCTGCACCCCCAAGTCTCTCTGCGTCTCTATGCTCCTTATAGTTTTACCTTTTATCCTATAATTCTCTTCTACATTTTTTCGGCCAAAATGCATCACCTCGCATTTCAGGTATTATTAAATTCCATTTGCCCATCTATCTGGCCCAGTCTACCCACCTGTCTATTCCCTGTTGTATTGCCTGACACTGCTCTTCTGTACCCGCCAACCAAGTCAGTATCTTGGTGTCATCCAGCAAATTTGCTGATCTCCCACCTACCCTACTTCCAATCGTTTAGTAGACCAACAAAATAGGAAGAGACCATAGGTACTGAGCCTTGTTGCACTCACTAGGTGGCAGGCTTCCAGCGGAAAAAAAAGAGGCCTTCCACTACTACCCTCTGTCTCCTCCTCACGAGCCAGTTCTCGAA